>JAJJWW010010539.1:0-303095 GCA_023531295.1 Papaver armeniacum | reverse complement strand
AAAAGGATGTGAGGTTTAATGGTTAGCTACTGGCGATGAATAAGAAGATAGATTCGAACTTAAATAAGAATTGAGAGAAAGAAGAAGATCCGTGTCTCGATTGCATCATCTCTTGCCATCTTGCAGCCATGACTGCAGTGGATATCTTCAAGGGTTACAAGAGGATTTTGAAGACAAGATGGAATCGAGAGAAGGGGTACGAGTAAGGCTGCGTTTTTAATAAGGTTTTGGATATCAATTCTTGACACAAATGAAGAAGAAGAAACGGTGTTGCTGCTGTTGATAATGGGCACTGAATGTGAAGGTTTATGATTGTTGAATGGCTTCTGAGCTATGGGTTTGTTGTGAAATTGAATTTACAGGAGTTCGGATGAGTTTGAAGCTACATCAAGCAGAGATCGACAACACCACCATGTTGTGTACAAAAACTGTTCGAGTAAAAGCTTAAACGACTTCTTCTTCACCTCTTTGAGCTCACCTTATTAGTTGAACCTGTTTACAATGGGCTGTTGCTGCAATGGTTTGTATTGATATTTAACGGTTACGGCAATGGGTATATTGAGATGAACTCAGGGAAGTGTAGGTGGCGATGATGTTCAAAGGATGGAGGAAGTGGTATACAACACCAAGCTGATGTAGTACAGGTGATGGTTGGTCAAGAAACTAAGTTGAGAAGACTCATAAATGGTGTCGAAATCTTTGGTGGTATTTGGGCAATATCAGAGGAAGAAGCTACTAGATGGCGATAAGAGCCGAAAGCATTTGGTAGAGTCGCATGTTGGAGTAAATGCTTAGGTGCTAGTGGAATATAGAGATGGGTGACTGAAGCTGTAGCCGATGGATTGCAGGCAAGGCTGGAATGGAGTCTGATGCTGTGGTGGATGATTGCAGGCAGTTTAGCTCGAGTTTGGAGTTTGGCAGTGCAGGGTTTGTGCTTCTGGCGGTGACTGAGTTGGGTGCAGCTACAAGGAGTTGTGAATTTGAACAGGGAATGAATGAACTGTAATGGACTTGTTCTTGGTCTAATTTACAGAGTGCAATGGTGTTGTTCAAGGATTGTGGATTGAACTGAGTTTGCAGGGAACTAAGAAGCCAAGATGTTATCATCCATTGAATCTATAGTTGGGTTGTAATGAGTCTGAGACATGGAGTTCTTTGTTGTGCAATTGCGGTGGAAGTTTGTTGAGGTGATCTTGGAATTGTAGTGGAGAACAAGAACAAGGTCGAGAGGAGCTGAAATTGGTGGTGTTTGTAGCCATACATTACGGATGAGAGTATGGAGCTACGAGATGATGCAAATGGTGAGATGCAGGCGCGTGGATGCATCTTAGGATTGAGTTCTTCTGCAATGAAGTCAAGGGATTTTGAAGCTCGACCTTACGAGGCTAAAATGAGTTCGAATCGATGTCTAAATCAACGGTTCGAGTGTGTGATAGTTAGAGCTCAGGTTGATGGCAGAATTGTTGGTTTGTTTGGAGACGTAAACCAGATGAATGACAAAGACCTGATGATGTGGTTGCAATGGCCGAATCATAGTTCTGTTAACGGTTTGGTGTCTGTCTGATGAGTGTTCGGCAAAGGCTAGGATCAGATTTTGCTGCGGAGAAAATAGCTGGGACTTTGGGTGTTTGTCGTGACTGAATTATGGACTGTGTTGATGGGTTTGAGGTGATTTCAGGAGCTAGTGCAGTTGAGAACAGGGCTTGTGTTGCTGGAGTCTTAGGCTTGAAGTGCAGATGATATGAGCAATTACAGGTGAAGGTTGTTAGGGCTACGAAGACTGGTATGTGACTCTGCAGGCGCAGGCTTAGCAAATGGTGGTAATGATTGCTGCAAGAAGAACATAATGGCAGTGAAGCAATGCGGTGCAATGATGGTGCATGACTAAATTACGACTGTGCAAAACCTATGATGGCTCATGCCTAGAGCCAAGTCACCAGTTAGACTATGACTCGAGATCGACTAGGGTTATCGACATCACCGAGTTAGCCAAACTTGACTCACCTTGACTCGGTGCTCAGCAACCGAGTTAACTCGATGAGGCCCGGCGTTTCACGGTGGCCGGGTGGACTTTGCCGGTCACTGAGCTACTTTCCGCCGAGTTCCGTCCAACTTCCCGGCACCTCAACCCAGTTTTCCTAGCGACCACTTTTGGAGCAGATGTTCACATGAGTTATTCTCACACATGGGCTTGGTGGATTTCTATCTATTGGGCCTTTGAAGACTAGACCTAATTTTGGAACAAGAAGAGCTATAAAAGGGAAGTCTTTCTACAACTTTGGGACATTATCACGTATTCTTCTTGGAGTTTTGCAGAGAGCCGGAGCTAGGGTTTGCTTTCATTTAATATTTTCATCTTCTTTACTTTATTTCATTTATTGATTTGATAATGAACTCCATATTTATGAGTAACTAAAACTCTCTTTGATTAAGGGCGGTTTTCGAAGCCCGAAATATGAATCTATATTTGATATGAAATAACTTGTTCTCTTGCATTCATTAATGTTATTGATTGATTTCTACCATGCTAATATTGTCTAAGGATTATTTGTTAAGGGTTTAAGTTCGAAATTGAATCATTAATTCTTAATCTATTTGCTAGTTTAGATTTTCTTCGACCCGTAATTGTCTAGAGAAGATAAACACAAGTAGTAATATGTGGGTATAGATGATGGGACTTTGTTAAGTACCCATATGTAGAAATCAACACTAGTAGGTGATTCATGCTTTTGAGTTCATCACTAGGAGCAACCTTATCTCACAGAACTTAGAGCACTTGTTTAAGTCAAACCTAGTAAGCGTACCTCTAGGAAACTTGGCAAGTAGGAACCGGTAGTCGAGCGCTTAATATCCGGTGAGCTAGGAGATAATAACGGAATAGTTGAGCGTACTAATTATTCTAGGGTTGTTAGTAACATGATAATGTGAAGAACATAGCTATCTATCAATTTGGTTTGTATTCCGTGGTCTAGAATGCACCTTTAATCAATTACATCTCATATTTGAATACATCTTACAATTTTCAGCATTTCTACAACAAAATCATCTTTGCTAAGAGTATTTGCATAACAACTTGAACTTCATACCTCCCTTGGGACGATCCTACTTACATTATACTACTTGCTAGTTAAAGAGAAGTAGAGAAATTTATTTTTGCGAGTTCGACACCTCGTCACAAATGTAAGACGTAAAGTGCGTCATAGAAGGGGGTACCTATTGCATGGCTCAGCGAAAAGGTTATACCGCCCCTGGAACCTGAGTCATGGAGATTTGGGATCAATAAAGCCCATCCAGGAGAGGTACCTTGGATTTTCAACCTAAGCTTATGACTTAGGTTGGACGACTAAGGGTCTCTTCTAAGGAGTCAGCATCTGATCAAGGCGCCGAGGTACACGGTTGAGCCAAGAGTGCCTGGGGCGTTTGAAGCGTCTCGGCCATTCTAGGCAAGTCTTGGCTTATGCTACACTCGGCCCGAAGAAAACCCCACTTAGGGTGTAATCTCGTAACCATAAGCCCTATAGGCAAAAGGGATAAGAGGCTGCGAAAACAACTGGTTGTTGTTAAGACCGGATGGGAGGAGCTAGCCTTGTATGGCAGAAGTACGTCTCCTTGAAGGGCAACCAGGGGGAAGATAAGGGCGGCACCCTCCATTAGGGAGCTGATAAGTGTCTTAAGACGCAAATGTCATGTGGCTTTATTTTCGCAAGAAAATTTAGGCTTGTCATATTTGTGCGACAATCCTGAAGAGGCAATAATACAAAAGAGAAAGATAAGACGAGATCAATGGGTCAATACATGAAAGTGTAAAGACGTCCTGCGATTTCGTCGCAAGACGGAAATGTCATGGGGCTTTACGTTCGCAAGAATATTTAGGCATGTCATATTGTCGCATGAAAAACATCCTGCAAAGGCAATAATACTAGAGAAATGATAAGATAAGATCAATGGGTCATTACATGAAAGTGTAAAGACGGCCTGTGATTTTGTCGCAATGACAAGAGGTGGCAAAATAAGACCTTTAACTAGGAAGGCAAAATAAGACCACATAAGAAAGTAAGCAAATAAGCTTGCAAAAATGAGTAAGCAAATAAGCTTGTGAAAAAGATTATATGATAAGATTGTGAAAGAGATTACGTGATAAGCTTGCGAGCTTGAGAAAATGATTACATGATAAACTTGCGAACATATACATGATAATGAGACTGAGGCAATGAAAATGTCGCACACTTGATATTATGATCATATTATTCTGAGATACTAATAGTGCATGAATAAGGAAAGATGAAGCACAAGTAAGAACTCACGAGGAAAAATAAATACGCGAAGAGGATGCATATAGACAAAGTTAGAGAAATGAAGATCGGAAACGATTTAAAGCTACATCAATTTTAACGCCGCAAAATGAGCTAAGTAACACAAAAATTAGCTATACATTGCAATAGATAAGCATTCTCATCATATAAGCATCACACTTGCATCATGAAAGCATCGCATAAGCATTTCATGGCATACACATCGCATACACATTTCATAACATAATCATCACATAAGCATTATATTAGCACAAGTATTCAGAATTTCGCAGGATTATATTAGCAAAATGTGTCAGAATTTCGCAGAATGTGATTATTTCGCAGGATGTAATTATTTCGCTCGATTATAAGAATAATTACAAGCAACTTGAAGAGATTATACTATCGCATGAGCACAAAACATGAGACAGAGGCAAGATAAGAATGAAGAAATAACTCGCTCATTCAACACTTTCTCAAGGATTCTACCCTCACAGATAAAGAACAGAGGCAATTATGGATTACGAAGAAAACATTTTATGTTCTTTATCTTCTCGGCAAGAATCATTTCCAAAGTGGACGTTCACTAATGAACAACAAGAATCCTCACCAAAAATGGAGTAATAATTTCGCATGAATAGAGGCAATACTTATTATTCTCATTCAAAGACGAATACTTCTTATATTTCGAGGATTGAGTACTTTTTATACTTCTTCAAGGATAATTCATACTTCGCATACTTCAAAAGATGATACTTCTAATTACTTCTCAAGTTTTCGAAACTTCACAAAAGAATAGAGGCAAGTACGTACTTTTCAAGTCCAGTATTCTTTCGCTCGTTCCTTCATCAACAAAGATCAAAGACTACTACAACAACGGATTTTTTCTTAAAGATCGCTCTTCAAGCAATATTCAAGAAAAAAGAGGCAAGATGTAGGATTCAAATATCGCACAACATATTTTATTAGCGTGCGAGATTCAATTATTTCTTTAACTTGCGAGAATGTAGCAGAGCTTGCGAGAATGATTGAGAGAGAGAGCTGCGAAATTATAAAGTGAGCCTGCGAAATTATAAAGAGAGTCTGAGAGAAAGTAGCAGGGGATCTGAAAATAAAGGGGAATATGAGCTATACTCCACTATGTATGAGCTGTCATCCACTATGTAAACACCTATATAAAGAGGAGAGCATGAGAGAGAAAGGGAGGATGGACACAATTTTGTAAGAGAGAGAAGATACACAATTAGGAGAGAGAGACTTTATTTTCTTTATTATCTTCTTCCCCAAAACTAGATCTAGAGCTCTATCAAATATCCATTAATGGAGATTCTAAATGTAATATTAATGTAACCTCAACAATCATAGTGAAGAACCATGGATGTAGATCACATTGATCGAACCATGTAAAAAAACCTTGTGTCCATTTTATAATTTTAGCACTTTAATCTTTATTTTGATTATGAAATAGATTTAGATCTAGAAAATATTATAAGGGGTGTGTTGTAGGAAATCCTGCAACTACATATTCGACAATAATGAGCACCTGAACACACGAATGAGTATTTCAAAATACGACGAAACGATGGACCTATGCAAAATAAGAAAGAAAATAATAAAAAATAAAATATTAACCAAGGCGCTTGGGGACTGGGCCCACCGGCCGGCCAGTTGTGTTGTGGCCAGTCCCACGCCCAGTTTCATATTTTATCATATTTTTGTTATTCTCCTTGATCTCATGAAAATCCTTTAATTTGAACAAATATCCTTCGTTTTAAGGAAATTCCTCAGTTTCATGGTGTTTCCTTCGCATCAAGGAAATAATATAAAATTTGGAAAAGTGTCATGGGACCGTGTTTATTAGCCAACCGGCTATGCCTTGATCCTGGCCGGTCCCACACCTCATGATTCCTCATTATTTTATTATTACTTCCCAAATCTCATGAAAACTCCTTAATTTCATGGTATTTCCTTCAAACCATGAAAAACAATATAAATTAGGGAAACTCGTGGGACCGGCCCCAGCCGTCCGGTCAAGCCCTAGCCGGCCCCACACGCCCTTATTTTATTATTATTATTTTTTATGTTTCCTTGATCCCATGGAATTCCTTGATTTCATGGTATTTCTTTCAAATTATGAAAATTCCTTCAAATCATGGAAATAATACATAAAATTAAGGAAAACTCACGGGACCGGGCCCTAGCCGGCCGACCATGCCCAAGACGGTCCCACACCGTTATTTGTTTTTTATTTGTTTCCCTCATCTCATGGAAACTCCTTCACTTCAAGGAAACTCCTTGATTTCAACAAAACTCCTTAGTTTCAACAAACTCCTTGATTTCATGATATTTCCATAAAATCATGAAAATTAATATAAAAATAGGAAAAGAACCATGGGACCGTGGTCATTGGCCGGCCGGCCATGCATTGGCCTCAGCCGGTCCCAAACTTCATGATTCCTTCATTTTATAATTATTTTCCTTCATCTCATGAAGTTTCCTCAGTTTCAGCAAAAATCCATGATTTCTTCATATTTTGCCAAATGATTGCTCAAACGCACATCAGAAAATATCAAAATTCTCAGAGACGCGAACACTTTGGTGACATGAAAATATTACCTTGACCGAACAGGGTTGGCTCTTTGGCTTGCAAGAGGCTGGTCCCTCATATTTTCATCATTTGACCTAATTTGTTCATATTAGGTTCAAACTCTTCCAAACAATTTTGGAATTTCATGAAACGATCGTCATTCGATCCCGTGACCACCCAGGGCCGGTTTCATGACCCCTTGGTCGGTCCCTCATCTCTTCATAATTAATTAGGTTTTATCACCTAAGTCTCAGACGAGCACTATTTTAATAAATGATTAAACCAGCATTTAATCATTCTTTCATCAACAAATCAACAAATCTTCAAGAGACCTTGGTATTTGCTCACTTGAGCATCTGGGTGCTACATGGTCGACCCATGATCCCATGTAGCCGGTCCCTCCTCCACTCCGTGGTTAATTTTCAATAAACCATCAATTCCAAGGTTCATAATCCCATGATCGAATTAGGGTTTTGAGTCCAAGGTTCATAATTCCAGATTCAAACGCTAATAATTTTACGATGATCTCATGGTCAACATTTTATTAATTATAATTGGTTCAGTTGCCAATATTTAAATTAATATTTTATTTGTTCATGCTACCAATAATTCATCAAATGAGAAACATTTGCTCAAATGGGCAATATTTTCTCAAACCAAGGAACATTGGTTCAACCATCAATATTCAACAGTTCATCGAATCAGCAATTACTCACGTTAACTATGTTTATTCATACATTATACCTCTGTCTCAACAGACATGTTCAATTCATGAATCTCAGAACATTTTCAAATCATGTTCGAATCAAAAATACATGAACTCATCGTCCCATGAAGTCATGAAGTCAGCAACTGACTAACTAATCACGAGATATCAATCGTGTCACATGGGGGGATATTAACTAGGGTTTTGGTCTGGCGATCTACGGCACCTGTGTTCATACACACGATGAGAATGTGAGCAAGTCGTGCAATCAGTTAAAGAAGTTAACAAAGTAGTGGGTGGAAAATCGACCAAGTCTCCCCACGTTGAGCAACTGGTTTTAACACGATCTCCACTTCTCCACTCTTTGATTCCATCAACTGTCACACTTCATGGGATCATGGTGTTTACAATTCTAGCAATATAAATAAGTCTCTGAATGATGATTGAAAATAAGACAATCTCACGTCAAACGGACAACAAGAGATTAACATCTCAACGTCTGAGCAATTACTCTCAACAGAGCAAATTCAATCATTCAAAACTTATCTTATTTCAGAATACACAACACACCTACAATCTTCGATCACCATTGATCTCACACATTTCTCAGCTTCCCTCCTACAGATCGACCCATCCTCTCTTGTGACCGAATTTACTCTGGAACTACCATTGTCTTGGTTTAGGCCGGAGTACTACAGATTGATCTCTCGAATTCAAAGCACTCCCTTCTTGCAGTGCATCTGTGTGAGGTTTAACAGTTCGCTCGGTTCAAGGAGTTTCTTCCGCACGGTCGTCTCCTCAATTCCGTAAAAACCAGCAACTCGTTTTGCCCCATCTACAGTAGCATCCTGCTGGGATCAGAGGCGTAGGAGCATAATTGTACCTTGGATCAGTGTGAGATTGATTGGGGTTCAACTATATTCCAGAATGAAGTTAATTTGAAGTAGGCTAGAGTCTGTAGCGGCTTAATACAGTATGTGTTCAATCTGGACTAGGTCCCGGGGTTTTTCTGCATTTGCGGTTTCCTCGTTAACAAAATTCTGGTGTTTGTGTTATTTCTATTCCGCATTATATTTGTTTATATTATTGGAATATCATAGGTTGTGCGTTGTTCAATCAATTAGAATATACGACCTTTTGGTTGTTGATTTAAATTGATTGACAATTGGATATTGGTCTTTGGTACCATCCAAGTTATCTCTCTTTGATAAAGACTCACAGATTTCTATTTGCTTGAGTAAAGATCAAATCGATGATTGAGATATAAACTCGTTGATATACTTTTATCTAGATTGAGTCTGATTTGTCTAGTTGATTCTCTAGAAAGTATATTGGAGTTTGTCCATACAGATTGCTAAGCGAAATATTGGGTGTGGTTGTTAGATCCCCTCTTGGAGTGAAGAGGATTTAGCTTGCTTTAAAAAATCACTTGTGTTGAGCATTATCGATTAAATTAATCATGAACTTCTTGTGGTTAATTTAATTGAGTTTTTTGGATTCAAATTCATACTTGTATGTGATTTGTTATGTCAAAATAAATACTTCTTTTCCTTCGAAATTAAGGTCGCTCTTGTTGTTCTTTCGGGAAAGACATATTATGGGGGAGATTTCTTTTTGAACTTGTGCTTAATTGCCAAATCTTTGTGGGGAGTGCGGCTGTGGAATATTATAGGGGTTGTCTTGTATCTTTAAACTCCTTGATGAATGCATTTAGCTTCGGCGTTATGATTGCATCTAAATAAGATGATATGTGTTTCTTTCTTTTGGTCATGAAATGTCTCGAAAATTTCATTAGGATCTCGTTCTTGTACCTTTGCCAATTTTATTGACAAAAAGGGGGAGAATTAATATGTAGTTCACACTACAAATACATATGGTTTTCGGATCATTATGTAAGGGGGAGTGGTTTCCATGTGAGATGGAGTATTGACAAAGGGGTAGTGATACATAACACCATAGTATTGTTGTTGAAGTTGTGATACAATTGCACTTTGACGCTGTGTAATGATACTATGACACTGTATAACAATGATTGAGAGCTCTTGTTTTCTTGTTGTTATAGCTACGAATTTTCAACAACGATGATGCTAAACTTACAACCTTTGGGATCATTGGAGTACTTGGAAGTGACGAAGATTTCGAGTAATGTTGAAGATTAGGCATGTGGAATAGGAGCTACAAAAGTTAATTTTCACTAAAAATGACAAAGGGGGAGATTGTTAAGGCATTGCTTGGTCGAACTCGCATGCGTTGCTATCTCAAGCATGTTTGTCAATGTTAGTGATCAAAACTATAAGTCTTGATTTCTAGCCTATTATAGCTAAAGGTCTCGGACTAGGATAGAAAGTGTAGTTGAGCTCAAGACTCCATGGCAATCATCATACAAGACGAAGGACTACTCAAGGAACTGGTGGAACTTCATCGACTAAAAGGTATGTGGAGACTTGAACTTTTATGTCACTCAAAAGTCTATTTACTCTATCTCCTATTCTTGAGACAAAAGTCGTTTTGATATATAAACTTTCATTATACACATTTGCTAATTCGCGCCGAGTTTAACTCGCCTATCTATTTCTCGAAATATGTGTTGGTAAGCTTTCGCTTTAGCCAAATTCATCTTTACCTAGTGACGAATGTCATGTTATGTTTCAATCACTTTGAAAATTGCTCTGACGAAAAATAGTCTGTGAATAACGGCTATATAACGTCCTCTGAGAATGTTTCAATGATTGAAATGAGAGTTTAGGTTACATAACCATTGGTAGGATATAAGCATTGTTGTGAAAACACATATATGTATAAGTCCTTATTCCTTGAACCAAAGTTTGCGAACTTTGTTGATCAAGAGAAACGAAATGTGGTATGAGCCAAGTCCGCGAACTCAGTCCACGAACTGGCAGAATTTCTCGACCCGAGAATTTCTGCTGGAGTTTGTGAACTCCTTCCGTGAGCTTAAGTCCTCGAACCCATTCCGTGAACTTGAGTAGGTTATATATAAAATCGGTTGTTCTTGAACTCATGTTTATATAAACTAAGGAATGCTTTTGCAAACCGTGGCTATAAATTTCATCAACCGATTCGAGTGAATCAAACCGTTTTTGCATCGATTGTGTCTTGTGTAGTTACATAAGATGTAAGCAATTGAACAACTCTCTAACTAGTTCATTTGAGTCATTTGAACTAGTTATGGTGAAGAAGAATATGGTTGATATGAAATTGCTCATATGGCTAACCATTTGGTTAACTATTGTTGAACCAACAAATGCCAATGTTTCGGAACGGTTACATAAACCCAAAATTGGACATTTCATTTGTGTGTAACAAGATAAGGTTTTGATCCAACGGTTGAGAAATATTAGCTTGAATCTAATCAGGTTTTCATCTAACGGTGACTATTGAATGCTTTGTTACTAAGCTAACATTGATTGCAAACCCTGATTTGAAAGACTATATAAGGGAGAACTCTAGCAACTGGAAAACCTAATCCCCACACCTTACGTGTGATACTAGTTGCATAAGCTAGAGTCGATTCTCCTTTAACCTTGGGTTTTCTTCTCTAAACCCGGTTAACGACTTAAAGACTTCATTGGGATTGTGAAGCCAGACCTATACTACTTTTCTTGTAGTTGTGTGATCCGATCTTCTTTTTCTATCGATGCAGTACAATTGAAATAATTGGCTTGAGATTTATATCTCCGATAGGAAAGATAAAAAAGAAATCACAAACACTTCGTCTCATCATTTGTGATTCCGCAATATCTTTTTTCGCTGCGTCGATTAAGATTATTGTGAGGTGATTGATAATACTAGGCTGTTCTTCTGGAATATAAGTCAGGGTTATCAATTGGTTCATGTTCACCTTGATTTATCAAAAGACGGAACAAAAACTCGTAGGTATATTCGTGGGAGACGGATTTATATATTACCGTAGACTTTTCTGTGTGATACAGATTTGTTTATTAAAGTCTTCGACTTTGGGTCGTAGCAACTCTTAGTTGTGGGTGAGATCAGCTAAGGGAATCAAGTACGTAGCATCCTGCTGGGATCAGAGGCGTAGGAGCATAACTGTACCTTGGATCAGTGTGAGATTGATTTGGGTTCAACTATAGTCCAGACCGAAGTTATTTTGGAATAGTATAGAGTCTGTAGCGGCTTAATACAGTGTGTGTTCAATCTGGACTAGGTCCCGGGGTTTTTCTGCATTTGCGGTTTCCTCTTTAACAAAATTCTGGTATCTGTGTTATTTCTATTCTGCATTATATTTGTTTATATAATTGAAATATCATAGGTTGTGCGTTGTTCAATCAATTAGAATATCCGACCTTTTGGTTATTGATTTAAATTGATTGACACTTGGATATTGGTCTTTGGTACCATCCACGTTATCTCTCTTTGATAAAGACTCCCAGATTTCTATTTGCTTGAGTAAAGATCAAATCGAGAGATTGAGATATAAACTCTTTGATATACTTTTTATCTAGATTGAGTCTGACTGTCTAGTTGATTCTCTAGAAAGTATATTGGAGTTTGTCCATATAAATTGCGAAGCAAAATATTGGGTGTAATTGTGGTACCCCCGCTTTTTCAATTGGTATCAGAGCAGGCAAACACCTTAAACCTAACAAGTTTGTGTTTGTTCGTTCCTTAAAAATTATCCCGTGGGAATTTTCTTTGGAAAACTTGCTCTTGGCATCTGTAACGCACGCCAGAATTCCTTAAATATTGCTCATAGATTATTATGGTCAAAACCGTTGGTTTCTCATGATAATCTCTCTTCATCTAAAAAGGAAGATTTAGATGATAAGTGTCAATCTAAAGGAAAAAATAAAAAGAAGGAAAGATTAAGAAAACGTTCGTCACGCTCTAGGATATGGACCCTCAATAGATTAACTCTTGATCTCTTTGTGGAGTACTATCATAATGGATCAATTGATAAAGATCTATTCAGATCGTTCGAAGGCGTTTTTAAATTCTTAGAAAAACTTAAGTCTGTTAAGTCTAAGAATCATTCCGAAAAAGGTTTTGTACATGTTAAACCAAATAATACTGTGCAACCTAGGAATCAGAAGAATTTTCCTTCTAACCAGGTTCAACAAAGGAGACAAAGCTCTGATTGTCCTGATCATCATCATTATTTTGATTACACAATGGGGACTGTTCACACATATCAGCCAGAAATATTGCATGAGAATTCCTCTGCGCATTATGCCTCTTCGTAACAAGCTTGGCACTACCCCATTTGTATATATCTTGGAATGGGGCGAGAAATGGTTTGAATTGTGTACAGGTTTGTTATTTTCTTTTAGAATACCAATTAAAACTTTCTTCTGCATCCATTGTCTCTGACAAAGTGGGTATCACGGGATGCATAACCTTTGATGTGCAAACGGTTAAGAAAAATCCTTCTTTCCTTGTGTGGGTCGCGGTTCACAATGAATTCTAAGGGCTCAAAAAGAAGCTCCAAAAAGCTCAAATACCTCTTGGATTTTCCTTGTGACCTAAATTCTCTTAGGATTAGGTTTGTGGATGATTCTTGTGCTAGAATTTTTGAAAAGATTTCATCTAAAGGTTTCATCCTTGAAAAGAAACTGGATCTCTCTAGTGGGCGTGAAGAGGATTTAGCTTTCTTTAAAAAATTCAAGCTTGGAAATATCTTTGATGGTCATGGTCAAGGTTTTGATTCTCTCACAAGAATTTTCTATGCCAACATTCATGATGTTGATCTTAATAAGATGGAATTCAAGTCCATGATAAATAGGGAAAGATTTCTTGTTGGTAGAGAATGATTTCAAAGATTACCAACATTCCGTTGGGGAACGTGCGTCTTCCTAGACCAAGTGATGAACGTCCATCATGTGATGAAATCTCTCTTGGGATTTGTGGCAAGAAGGTAGATTGGAATCAAGGAAAGTTTCCTACTAATGATCTTGGTATCCCGTTATTGGCTTTTGGGAAACTTGGTATCCCCAATCTTTGTCCCTCCACAATTGAGAATTCTTGGTGGAATCATGAGTTTTCGGAATTAGTCTATTTCCTTGAATCGGGTGTTCAAAGTCTCGATATTTGTGGTTTTATCATTTATCAAATGATTTCGATGACTTCACCCATCAAGATGTTAGGTTACCCTTGATTGATTGGAAAAATTTGCCATGATCGTGGTCTTGATTCAATTGGAAACTCTCTCGGGGTTCCCAAACCGGTTTGTTCGTATACCTTTAGAAGCATAAGGGAGAATGTGTGCAAAAGACAAAAAGATGCTTCACTCAACGATTGTGACCCTACCACTTTGAGTCTTCTTCAAAAAATTCACAAGGGTGTGTGTAAAGTCGATTCTAGGGTGAAGTGTGTCCAAGAACAATTGTCTTTGATTGCAACAAAGTTTCCCGAACTCAAGGAAGAATTGAACACAATTCAAGCATCTTGGAGTATCTCCGATGAGGAAGAAGAAGATGAGTAATTTGTGTTCTTAGTTTGTCTAGTAAATCATCTACTTTTCTGCTTTTGTTTAGAAGAATAACTAGAGTTTGGAATAGCCATTATTGTGATTACACATAGCTATGTCCAACGTTTTCATCTTCGTGTGTTTAGATTTTGGTTTAAACTCTAAATTTGTTTGGAAGATGATTTTTGCAGTATTAATCTTTATGGTTTTATATATTGCAATTGTTTATGGGATATGTGTGTTTGCATCCGTGAACTATGATTGTCCCATATCTTGTCAAAATTAAAGTCTTTCATAAGTCGATATTCATATGTTGATAAAGGAATGTATGGACTTTGACAAATACAAAAGTTAAGCCTATATTGTCAATTATTGACGCAAGATAGGTTAAAATATTTTGTTTTCAAGGATTATGTCTATTGTTTGTCATTGTGCAAATGGTGATGGAAAATAGAATGAATCCTTATGTATTCCGCAGTAATTGATCTTCCTGGTCCATATTTTATGTATTACTGTGAGGCTCCGTAATGTGTCTTATGTTGAGCACTAAACGACCAAGTTGATTATTTTATGATTAGCTTTGTTGTTGTTCCGTAAGGTATTTTATGACGAGCATTTTTTAACTAAATTAATCATCTTGTTTGGTTATTTAGTTATAACTCCATAAGTCTTCTTATGTTTGAGCGTTCTTGAATGGGTTGATTATTTTCATGATTAACTTAGTCATTGCTCCATAGATTCTCTTATGTCGAGTATGACCAATTAAATTGATTACTTTTGTGATTAGTTTGGTTGTGTATTTCGATTAGATTAATTATTGGTTCTCTTGTGACTAATATAATTGAGTATTTTTGAGTCTCCATAAGTTCACTTGTGTTGAGCATTATCGATTAAATTAATCATGAACTTCTTGTGGTTAATATAATTGAGTATTTTGGATTCAAATTCTTGTATGTGATTTGTTATGTCCAAAGAAATCCTTCTTTTCCTTCGAAATTAAGGTCGCTCTTGTTGTTCTTTCGGGAATGACATATTATGGGGGAGAGTTCTTTTTGAACTTGTGCTTAATTGCCAAATCTTTGTGGGGAATGCGGCTGTGGAATATTATAGGGGTTGTCTTGTATCTTTAAACTCCTTGATGAATGCATTTAGCTTCGGCTTAATGATTGCATCTAAATAAGATGATATGTGTTTCTTTCTTTTGGTCATGAAATGTCTCTTTCGGAAATTTTATTAGGATCCCGTTCTTGTACCTTTGCCAATTTTATTGACAAAAGGGGGAAGAATTAATATGTAGTTCACACTACAAATACATATGGTTTTCGGATCATTATGTAAGGGGGAGTGGTTTCCATGTTAGATGGAGTATTGACAAAGGGGGAGTGATACATATCACCATAGTATTATTGTTGAAGTTGTGATACAATTGGACTTTGACGCTGTGTAATGATACTATGACACTGTATAACAATGATTGAGAACTATTGTTTTCTTGTTGTTATTGCTACGGATTTTCAGCAACGATGATGCTAAACTTACAACCTTTGGGATCATTGGAGTACTTGGAAGTGACGAAGAGTTCGAGTAATGTTGAAGATTAGGCATGTGGAATAGGAGCTACAAAAGTTTATTTATTTATTTTTTGTATTCCATATGTATTAATAGTTTTGTCACTAAAATTGACAAAGGGGGAGATTGTTAGGGCATTGCTTGGTCGAACTCGCATGCGTTGCTATCTGAAGCATGTTTGTCAATGTTAGTGATCAAAACTATAAGTCTTGATTTCTAGCCTATTATAGCTAAAGGTATCGGACTAGGATAGAAAGTGTAGTTGAGCTCAAGACTCCATGGAAATCATCATACAAGACGAAGGACTACTCAAGGAACCGGTGGAACTTCATCGACTAAAAGGTATGTGGAGACTTGAACTTATCTGTCACTCAAAAGTCTATTTACTCTATATCCTATTCTTGAGACAAAAGTCGTTTTGATATATAGACTTTCATTATACACATTTGCTATTTCGAGCCGAGTTTAACTCGCCTATCTATTTCTAGAAATATGTGTTGGTAAGCTTTCGCTTTAGCCAAATTCATCTTTACCTAGTGACGAATGCCATGTTATGTTTCAATCACTTTGAAAATTGCTCTGACGAAAAATGAACTGTGAATAACGGCTATATAACGTCCTCTGAGAATGTTTCAATGATTGAAATGAGAGTTTAGATTACATAACCATTGCTAGGATATAAACATTGTTGTGGAAATACATATATGTATAAGTCCGTATTCCTTGAACCAAAGTTTGCGAACTTTGTTGATCAAGAGAAACGAAATGTGGCGTGAGCCAAGTCCGCGAACTCAGTCCACAAACTGGCAGAAGTTCTCGACCCGAGAATTTCTGCTGGAGTTTGTGAACTCCTTCCGTGAGCTTAAGTCCGCGAACCCATTCCGCGAACTTGAGTAGGTTATATCTAAAATCGGTTGTTCTTGAACTCATGTTTATATAAACTAAGGAATGCTTTTGCAAACTGTGGCTATAAAGTTCATCAACCGATTCTAGTGAATCAAACCGTTTTTGCTTCAATTGTGTCTTGTATAGTTACATAAGATCTAAGCAATTGAACAACTCTCTAACTAGTTCATTTGAGTCATTTGAACTAGTTATGGTGAAGAAGAATATGGTTGATATGAAATTGCTCATATGGCTAACCATTTGGTTAACTATTGTTGAACCAACAAATGTCAATGTTTCGAACGGTTACATAAACCCAAAATTGGACATTTCATTTGTGTGTAACAAGATAAGGTTTCGATCCAACGGTTGAGAAATATTAGCTTGAATCTAATCAGGTTTTCATCTAACGGTGAATATTGAATGCTTTGTTACTAAGCTAACATTGATTGCAAACCCTGATTTGAAAGACTATATAAGGGAGAACTCTAGCAACTGGGAAACCTAATCCCCACACCTTACGTGTGATACTAGTTGCATAAGCTAGAGTTGATTCTCCTTTAACCTTGGGTTTTCTTCTCTAAACCCGGTTAACGACTTAAAGACTTCATTGGGATTGTGAAGCCAGACCGATACTACTTTTCTTATAGTTGTGTGATCTGATCTTGCTATTTCTATCGTACGAGTACAATTAAAACAATTGGCTTGAGATTTATATCTCCGATAGGAAAGATAAAAAAGAAATCACAAACACTTAGTCTCATCATTTGTGATTCCGCAATATCTTTTTTCGCTGCGTCGATTAAGATTATTGTGAGGTGATTGATAATACTAGGCTGTTCTTCGGGAATATAAGTCCGGGTTATCAATTGGTTCCTGTTCACCTTGATTTATCAAAAGACGGAACAAAAACCGTGGCTATAAAGTTCATCAACCTATTCTAGTGATGTAGGATCAGAATATCGTAACAACAACGTACTCGCGATATTGTCATTAGCAACATTGCGAAACCGTCGCAGACTAACATCAAAAATAACGTAACAGACGACACCAGCAGAAATACGAGAAAAGGTATGAAGAGTTCGCGAGAAGGTAGCAAGAGCCAGCGAAATTATCAAAGATCTCGCGAGAATATGAGCTGTCAGCCACTATGTAATATCCTATATAAAGAGGAGAGCAGAGAGAGAAAGGGAGAGACATTTTTGGGAGGACATTTTTAAAGAGAGAGATATTTTTAGAGAGAGAAAGACTTTATTTTCTTTATCATCTTCTTCACCTAAAACTAGATCTAGAGCTCTACAAATTATCCATTAATGGAGATTGTAAATGTAATTCTTATGTAACCTCAACAATCATAGTGAAGAATCGTGGATGTAGGTCACATTGATCGAACCACGTAAAAAATCTTATGTGTCTATTTAAATTTCTAGCACTTATATTTGAAATTTAGATAATTAATAAGATTTAGATCTACAAAATATAGTGAGGGGTGTAGTGTGGGATTTCCTGCAACTACATATGCGCTAGAAACAGGGAGAGAGTAATGGATTTTGTCCTTCCTGTAACTTGTTGGTTCAAGAAGTTTCCATAAAAATTAACTACCGTTCATATTTTTCTAGATCTATAAAATTTAGGTTCAAAAATGGAAGTTTTATGGAAGAAATC
Organism: Papaver armeniacum; assembly: GCA_023531295.1. Lineage (NCBI taxonomy): Eukaryota > Viridiplantae > Streptophyta > Magnoliopsida > Ranunculales > Papaveraceae > Papaver > Papaver armeniacum. The sequence goes on along the minus strand of JAJJWW010010539.1, from coordinate 284,949 downwards.
ACACTTTCAGGGAGAAAACATCGTCAACAATTCAAAGACATGAAAAGAGTAAGAGAAAAAATTAGTTTCTATGGTGAAATTCACGGAAGAAAACCAAGGTTTCAATGGAAGATTTTCATATTCAGGAGAAAAAGAAAAAGGCAAATTGTTGAAGGAAATAAAGAAAGAACGAAGAAAAGGATAAGAACAAAACGCTGTGATTTTTATCACAAAAAGAAGCTCACACAGATGGTTTGAGTTGGAGCGAAGAAGCTTGATGTCGCAAGATCAAATCTCGCCACAGTCATATTTTTTCAAATATTTTTGAACTTTCAAGAGGGGAAAAAATGGAATAAAGCTATAGCATTGTGTGTTTCCTTCGCATAAGCGACAAGTAGCCCAGATGGTCATTCGCGAAGAGAATAAGCTTGGGGTTGCGAGTTCGAATCCCACCTTTTACATATTTTTGAACTTCCGAGAGCGAAGAAGTGAATAAAGTTATAGTATTGTGTGTTTCTTTCACAAACAACAGCTAGCACAATTGGTCACCGCGAAGAATATAAACATAAGGTCGCGAGTTCGAGTCTTACCCTTCGCGAAGAATTTTTGTCATCTTTTTCCTTGAATATCAAAGGGTGAATATAAGTCATGTATTAGCATTCTGCGATCCTTTCGCACGGGAGGAATAGCACAATTGGTCACGAGCGAACAAGAGGAGCTTAAGGTCGCGGTTCGAATCTCCCACCTCGCAAAGAATTTTTGCTTCGCAAAGAAGGGAAAAAATGGATAATTTCGCAAGGTTGTTTCATTCTTTCGCAAACAAGAGGCGACACGAGTTGGTCACCTGCGAAATTAATGAGTTCATGGTCGCGAGTTCAAATCTCAACGAACGTGTATTTTTCGCATGGGTTTTTCGCAAGTATATTTCGCAAGAAGAAAGTAAGTGATTATTTCGCGAGAGGCTTGGCTAGCACGGTTGGTCGGGATGCATGAATGCAAGCGGGAGGTCGCAGATCAATTCTTGTCTCTCGCACATTTATTTTTGTTATGCGAAATTCCGCACGACTTTGCTTATCTCGAAAGAAGAAAGTTGATGATTTTTCTCTTAAGTTAATCTCGCAAATGAGGTTAGAACAGTTGGTATGGTGCGAGAATATGCAAGAGGCAGGTCAAGGGTTCAAATCTCATTTCTCACAATTCTTTTTTTGCGAGATATTTATATTTTATGCGACGTCCATACATTTCAAGGATGATAGCTTCGCAAGCAAATCATATACTTCGCAAGAGACAACAACAACGACAAAAACCGCAAATGATATGATATTATGAGAATGAATGAAAGAAATGACGAAAATGAAAGAATGAGTGAAGGAAGTGACAAAATGAAGGAATGAATGAAAGAATGAAGACATGCGATAATTTCGCAAAGATAATGAGAAGAGATAATAAAAATGAATGATTGAATGAATTGACAAAAATGATTGAGTGAGTGAATGGGACGAACCTTTATGGCGTACACCCTAGTTCGCGAATGATATTTCGCAAGAGGCAAATGTAAGACCTAAAGTGCGTCATATAAGGGGGTATCTCTTGACATGGCTCGGGAAAAGGTTACACCGCTCCCGGAACCTGAGTCATGGAGATTTGGGGCCCATGAAAGCCTATCCTAAGAGGTACCTTGGATTCCCAACTATATATGTAGGTTATACCCTGTTGGGCGACCGAGGGTCTCTTTCAAGGAGTCAGCGTATGATCAAGGCGCCGAGGTACACGGTTGAGTCAAGAGTGCGGGGAGCATGGAACTTCCTTACCACTCTTGACAAGTCTTGGCGCATCTTTGCACTCGCCCGAAGAAAACTCCACTTAGGGTGCAGCCTTGTAACCATAAACCCTATAGGTATAAGGGATAAGAGGCTGCGAAAACAACTGGTTGTTGTTAAGACCGGATGGGAGGAGCTAGCCTTGTATGGCCGATGTACGCCTCCTTGAAGGGGCAACCATGGAGATGATAAGGGCGACACCCTCCATTAGGGAGAGTGTCAAACAGAGCACGCAAATGTCATGGGGCTTTATTTTCGCAAGAAAATTTAGGCCTGTCATATTTGTGCAATGATCCCGCAGAGGCAATAATACTAACGCGAGGGTAAGACGAGATCAATGGGTCTTTTCACGAAAGTGTACGGACGTTTGCGATTTCGTCGCAAGACGGCAATGTCATGGGGCTTTATGTTCGCAAGGATATTTAGGCCTGTCATATTGTCGCAACTAAAACATCCTGCAGAGGCAATAATACTAAGAAATGATAAGACAAGATCAATGGGTCATTACATGAAAGTGTAACGACGTCCCCGCGATTTTGTCGTAAGACGGCAATGTCATGGGGCTTTATGTTCGCAAGAATATTTAGGCCTGTCATATTGTCGCAATGAGGGGTGGCAAAATAAGACCTTTAACTAGGAAGGCAAAATAAGACCACACAAAAACAATGATAAGGCAAGATCAAGGGGTTATTACATGAAAATGTAAAGACGTCCTGCGATCTTGTCGCAATGACAAAATTCAACATAAACAATTTGGATGAAGTGCAGGAATAAGAAAAGATGAAGCACAAGTAAGAACTTGCGAGAAACAATAAATACACAAAGAGGAATGCATATGCTAAAGACAAAATCAGAGAAATGAAGAATGGAAGTGATTTAAAGCTACATCAATTTTAGAACGGCGAAATGAGCTAAGTAACACAAACATTAGCTATACATTGCAGTAGATAAGCATTCTCATCATACAAGCATCATAATCGCATCATGAAAGCATTGCATAAGCATTTCATGGCATAACCATTGCATACACATTTCATAACATAATCATTACATAAGCATTATACTCGCACAAGTATTTTACAAAATTTTACTGAAATTATCCGAATCTCTCAGTGAGAACTATTTATAATCTCTCAAGAGTGTTATTCGAATCTCTCAAATGATATTATTTGGAATCTCTCAAGGTATTATTCAGAATTTCGAGAGAATGAGTCATAATTTCTCGAGAATGTGATTAGTTTGCGAAATGTGGTTATTTCGCAAAATTATAAGCAACTTGAAGAGATTATACTATCGCATGAGCACAAAGCATGAGGCAGAGGCAAAATGAGAATGAAGATATAACTCCCTCATCCAATATTTTCTTAAAGATTCTACCTTCAAAGATAAAGAACAAGAGGCAATTATGGATAACCAAGAAAAAAATTTTATGTTCTTTATCTTCTCGGCAAGAATCACTTCCAAAGAAGATATTCACCGATGAACAACAAGAATCTTCACCAAAAATGGAATAATAACTTCGCATGAACAGAGGCAATACTTCTTATACTTCAAGGATTAATACTTCATATTTACTTCTCAAAGTTTGAACTTCGAAAGAATAGAGCATAGCATGAGGCAAAGAACATGGAGCGAGAGTTTCGCATAATGGATTCGCAATACTTCTTATATTTAGAGGATTAAGTACTTCTTATACTTCTTCAAGGATACTTCATACTTCGCATACTTCGAGAATTAATACTTCTTATTTATTTCGCAAAGCTTCGGAACTTCGCAAAAGAATAGAGGCAAGTACGTACTTTTCAAGTCCAGTATTCTTTTGCTCGTTCTTTCATCAACAAAGATCAAAGATTACTACAACAACAGATTTTTCCTTAAAGATCGCTCTTCAAGCAATATTCAAGGAAAAAGAGGCAAGATGTAGGATCGAATATCGTAACAACAACGTACTCGCGATATTGTCATTAGCAACATTGCGAAACCGTCGCGAGACTAACATCAAAAATAACGTAATGTGACGACACCGGCGAAATACGAGAAAAGGTATGAAGAGTTCGCGAGAAGGTAGCAAGAGCCAGCGAAATTATCAAAGATCTCGCGAGAATATGAGCTGTCACCCACTATGTAATATCCTATATAAAGAGGAGAGCAGGAGAGAGAAAGGGAGAGACATTTTTGGGAGGACATTTTTAAAGAGAGAGATATTTTTAGAGAGAGAAAGACTTTATTTTCTTTATCATCTTCTTCACCTAAAACTAGATCTAGAGCTTTACAAATTATCCATTAATGGAGATTGTAAATGTAATTCTTATGTAACCTCAACAATCATAGTGAAGAATCGTGGATGTAGGTCACATTGATCGAACCACGTAAAAAATCTTATGTGTCTATTTAAATTTCTAGCACTTATATTTGAAATTTAGATAATTAATAAGATTTAGATCTACAAAATATAGTGAGGGGTGTAGTGTGGGATTTCCTGCAACTACAAGTGAATCAAACCGTTTTTGCTTCGATTGTGTCTTGTATAGTTAAATAAGATCTAAGCAATTGAACAACTCTCTAACTAGTTCATTTGAGTCATTTGAACTAGTTATGGTGAAGAAGAATATGGTTGATATGAAATTGCTCATATGGCTAACCATTTGGTTAACTATTGTTTAACCAACAAATGTCAATGTTTCGGAACGGTTACATAAACCCAAAATTGGACATTTCATTTGTGTGTAACAAGATAAGGTTTCGATCCAACGGTTGAGAAATATTAGCTTGAATCTAATCAGGTTTTCATCTAACGGTGAATATTGAATGCTTTGTTACTAAGCTAATATTGATTGCAAACCTGAGTTGAAAGACTATATAAGGGAGAACTCTAGCAACTGGGAAACCTAATCCCCACACCTTACGTGTGATACTAGTTGCATAAGCTAGAGTCGATTCTCCTTTAACCTTGGTTTTTCTTCTCTAAACCCGGTTAACGACTTAAAGACTACATTGGGATTATGAAGCCAGACCGATACTACTTTTCTTGTAGTTGTGTGATCTGATCTTGCTGGTTCTATCGTACGAGTACAATTGAAATAATTGGCTTGAGATTTATATCTCCGATAGGAAAGATAAAAAAGAAATCACAAACACTTCGTCTCATCATTTGTGATTCCGCAATATCTTTTTTCGCTGCGTCGATTAATATTATTGTGAGGTGCTTGATAACACTAGGCTGTTCTTCGGGAATATAAGTCCGGGTTATCAATTGGTTCCTGTTCACCTTGATTTATCAAAAGACGGAACAAAAACCGTGGCTATAAAGTTCATCAACCGATTCTAGTGAATCAAACCGTTTTTTCTTCGATTGTGTCTTGTATAATTACATAAGATCTAAGCAATTGAAAAACTCTCTATGTAGGATCCAAATATCGCAACAACAACACACTTGCGGAATCTTCATTAACAACGTCGCGAAACCGTCGCAAAGTGATTTCAGAAATAACATAACAAATGACGATAACGTAAACATGAAGAAAGTGCGAAGATCTTGCGAAAACTATAATGTCTGCGAGATTTAACATTTATACTCTCGCGAGGATGTCGGAAGGTAAATCCGAAATTAAGGGAAATATTAGTTGTACATGAGCTGTCATCCACTATGTAAATACTATATAAAGAGGAGAGCGGAGAGAGAGAAGGGAGGATAATTTTGGTAGGAGAGAGAGATATTTTGGAGAGAGATATTTTTAGGGAGAGATTTATTTTCTTTATCATCTTCTTCCCCAAATAATTAGATCTAGAGCTCTACAAAATATCCATTAATGGAGATTATAAATGTAATTCTTATGTAACCTCAAAAATCATAGTGAAGAACCATGGATGTAGATCATATTGATCGAACCATGTAAAAAATCCTTGTGTCAATTTATATTTCTAGCACTTATATTTGAAATTTAGGTGATTAATAAGATTTAGATCTACAAAATATTATGAGGGGTGTAGTGTAGGATTTCCTGCAACTACATATGCGCTAATACAGGGACCTAATCTTGTTGGTTCAAGAAAGTTTAGAAAAACCGACTACTTTGTTGGTGACGAATTCAATTGGATCTATAAACTTTAAGGAGAAAACACCGTCAACAATTCAAAGACATAAAAAAAATAAAAATAAATATAGGTTGCTGTGATGAAATTCAAGGAAGAAAGCTAATTTTTTAATGGAAGATTTCATATTCAGGAGAAAAAAAAAAAGGCAAATTGTTGAAAGAAATAAAGGAAGAATGAAGAAAAGGATAAGAACAAAACGTTGTGATGTTTATCACAAACAGAAACTCGCACAGATGGTTTGAGTTGGAGCGAAGAAGCTTGATGTCGCAAGATCAAATCTCGCCACAGTCATATTTTTTCACATTTTTTCTACAGCCTAGAGAGGAGAAAAGAATAAGAGGTGGTTACATGCGAATCTTCGCAAACAGAAACTGGCACAGATGGTCAGGGATTAGGAGTATGGGTTAGAGCTCGCGTGATCAATTCTCGCAAAGCACAATATTTTTCACACTTTTTTGGAACTGCTGAAAAGAAAGGAAGAATAATAGAGTGGCAATATGGTCTTCTATCGCAAAACAGCAGCCAGCACAGATGGTTGTGCGCGAGGTATACTAGGTGGATGTCGCGAGTTCAACCCTCACATCACTCATATTTTCCATATATTTTTTCCATAACGGTAAAGGGTGGATGAACTCAAGTACAACATCATGTGTTTCTTTCATAAACAGCAGCTAGCACAATTGGTCACTGGCGAAGAGTATAAACATAAGGTCGCGGGTTCGAGTCTTCCCCTTCGCATAGAATTTTTGTCAATTTTTTCCTTGAGTATCAAAGGGTGAATATAAGTCATGTATTAGCATTCTCTGCGATCCTTTCGCACAAGAGGGATAGCACAATTGGTCACGAGCGAACATGAGGAGCTTAAGGTCGCGGGTTCGAATCCCACCTTCTCGCATATTTTTGAACTTATAAGAGCGAAGAAATGGAGTAAAGTTATAGTATTGTATGTTTTTTTCGCAAGCAGCAAATAGCCCGGATGGTCGGCCAGTGAAGAGAAGGAGTTTGATGTCTAGAGTTCGAATCTCCCCATTCGCAAAGAATTTTTGCACTTCGCAAATGTTTACCTTGCGAACGTTCGCAGATAAACACTTCGCAGACGTTCGTTTACTTCATGCAAATGTTTACTTCCACACAGTCTTTGAAAATCTCGCAAGGATATCTCGCAAGAAGAAAGTAGGTGATTATTTCGCAGAACACTTCGCAGAGGCAAGGCTAGCACGATTGGTTAGGAGGCATGAATGCAAGCGAGAAGGTCGCGGGATCAATTCTTGCTTCTCGCATATTTATTTTTGTTATGCGAAATTTCGCAAGGACTTTGCTTATTTCTCAAAGAAGAAAGTTGATGACTATCTCGCAAATTAATTTCGCAAGAGGGTTAGAACAATTGGTATGGTGCGAGAATATGCAAGAGGCAGGTCAAGGGTTCAAATCTCATTTCTCACACTTCTTTTTGCTGCGAGATAATTGTATTTTGTGCGACATTTATACATTTCAAGGATGCTAGCTTCGCAAGCAAATCATATACTTCGCAAGAGACAACAACAACAGCAAAGCACAAAAGCTAAGTACCACTTTCTTTGAACATTTTACTTTTACAGAAAATAAAAGATTTTTGATTTGATTTAAAAAAAAAAAAAAAAAAAAAATTACAAAGATTTTAAGATCTCAAAGATTTCAAAGATTTCAAAATTATAAAGAATTACAAAGATTTCAAAGATTTCTAAATTACAAAGATCTTAAAGATTTCAAAGATTCGAGAAAAATCTCGCAGATTAATTTATATATTTCTCTTGAATATTTACTTTACTTCAAATGATATGATATTATGAGAATGAATGAAAGAAATGACAAATGAAAGAATAAGTGAAGGAAATGACGAAATGAAGGAATGAATGAAAAAGGATGAATGAAAGAATGAAGACATGCGATAATTTCGCAAAGATAATGAGAAGAGATAATCAAAAATGAATGATTGAATGAATTGACAAAAATGAATGAGTGAGTGAATGGGACGAACCTTTATGGCGTACACCCTAGTTCGCGAATAATATTTCGTAAGAGGCAAATGTAAGACCTAAAGTGCATCATATAAGGGGGTATCTCTTGACATGGCTCAGTGAAAAGATTACACCGCTCCTGGAAACTGAGTCATGGAGATTGGGGATAATAACATCCATCCGGGAGAGATACCTTGGATTTCCAACTATATAAGGTTATACCTGGTTGGACGACCGAGGGTCTCTTCAAGGAGTCGGGGGTATGACCAAGGCGCCGAGGTACACGGTTGAGTCAAGAGTGCGGGGAGCATGGAACTTCCTTACCACTCTTGACAAGTCTTGGCACATGCTTTGCACTCGGCCCGAAGAAAACTCCACTTAGGGTGCGGTCTCGTAACCATAAGCCCTATAGGTATAAGGGATAAGAGGCTGCGAAAACAACTCGCTGCTTTGTTAAGACCGGATGGGAGGAGCTAGTCTTGTATGGCCGATGTACGCCTCCTTGAAGGGGCAACCAGGGAGATGATAAGGGCGGCACCCTCCATTAGGGAGGCGATAAGTGTCAAAAGACGCAAATGTCATGAGACTTTATTTTCGCAAGGAAATTTAGTCTTGTCATATTTGTGCAATGATCCTGAAGAGGCAATAATACAAAAGACAAAGATAAGACGAGATCAATGGGTCTTTACATGAAAGTGTAAAGACGTCCTGCGATTTCGTCGCAAGACGGCAATGTCATGGGGCTTTATGTTCGCAAGCATATTTAGGCATGTCATATTGTCGCAATAATGAGGGGTGGCAAAATAAGACCTTTAACTAGGAAGGCAAAATAAGACCACACAAGATAAATGATAAGGCAAGATCAATGGGTTATTACATGAAAATGTAAAGACGTCCTGCGATCTTGTCGCAATGACAAAATTCAACATAAACAGTTTGGATGCAGGTAATACAGTTCTTTTATCGCAAAAAAGATTACATGATAAGCTTGCGAGCTTGCGAAAATGATTAAATGATAAGCTTGCGAACATATACATGATAATGAGGCCGAGGCAATGCAAACGCCGCACAATTGATATTATGATCATATTATTATGCGATACTAATGATGCAGGAATAAGAAAATATGAAGCACAAGAAAGAACTTGCGAGGAACAATAAATACACAAAGAGGAATGCATATACTAGAGACAAAATCAGAGAAATGAAGAATGGAAGCGATTTAAAGCTACATCAATTTTAGAATGGCAAAATGATCTAAGTAACACAAACATTAGCTATACATTGCAGTAGATAAGCATTCTCATCATACAAGCATTATACTCGCATCATGAAAGCATCGCATAAGCATTTCATGGCATAAACATCGCATACACATTTCATAACATAATCATTACATAAGCATTATATTCTCACAAGTATTTTACAAAAATTCGCAAAGTTATTCGAGTTTCGCGGGAATTATTCGAATTTCACGAGAATGTGATTATTTCGCCAAATTATTTCTCACAATTATAAGCAACTTGAAGAGATTATACTATCGCATGAGAACAAAGTATGAGACAGAGGCAAGATAAGAATGAAGAAATAACTCGCTCATTCAACACTTTTTCAATGATTATACCCTCATAGATAAAGAACAAAGGCAATTATGGATAACCAAGAAAACATTTTATGTTCTTTATCTTCTCGGCAAGAATCACTTCCAAAGAAGATATTCACCAATGAACAACAAGAATCCTCACCAAAAATGGAATAATAACTTCGCATGAACAGAGGGCAATACTTCTTATACTTCAATGATTAATACTTCTTATTCACTTCGCAAAGTTTGAACTTCGCAAAAGAATAGAGCATTGCATGAGGCGAGAGAGCATGGAGTAATAATTTCGCAATACTTCTTATTCGCAATCAAGGATGGATACTTCTTATATTTCTTCAAGGATACTTCATACTTCATATACCTCTTCAAAGATACTTTATACTTCGCATACTTCAAGAGATAATACTTCTTATTTTCGCAAAGCTTGAACTTCGCAAAAGAATAGAGGCAAGTACGTACTTTTCAAGTCCAAAGTATTCTTTCGCTCGTTCCTTCATCAACAAAGATCAAAGACTACTACAACAATGATTTTTTCTTAAAGATCGCTCTTCAAGCAATATTCAAGAAAAAGAGGCAAGATGTAGGATCCAAATATCGCAACAACAACACACTTGCGGAATCTTCATTAACAACGTCGCGAAATCGTCGCAAAGTGATTTCAGAAATAACATAACAAATGACGATAACGTAAACATAAAGAAAGTGCGAAGATCTTGCGAAAACTATAATGTCTGCGAGATTTAACATTTATACTCTCGCGAGGATGTCGCAAGGTAAATCCGAAATTAAGGGAAATATTAGTTGTACATGAGCTGTCATCCACTATGTAAATACTATATAAAGAGGAGAGCAGGAGAGAGAAGGGGAGGATAATTTTGGTAGGAGAGAGAGAGATATTTTGGAGAGAGATATTTTTAGGGAGAGATTTATTTTCTTTATCATCTTCTTCCCCAAATAATTAGATCTAGAGCTCTACAAAATATCCATTAATGGAGATTATAAATGTAATTCTTATGTAACCTCAAAAATCATAGTGAAGAACCATGGATGTAGATCATATTGATCGAACCATGTAAAAAATCCTTGTGTCAATTTATATTTCTAGCACTTATATTTGAAATTTAGGTGATTAATAAGATTTAGATCTACAAAATATTATGAGGGGTGTAGTGTAGGATTTCCTGCAACTACACTCTAACTAGTTCATTTGAGTCATTTGAACTAGTTATGGTGAAGAAGAATATGGTTGATATGAAATTGCTCATATGGCTAACCATTTGGTTAACTATTGTTGAACCAACAAATGTCAATGTTTCGGAACGGTTACATAAACCCAAAATTGGACATTTCATTTGTGTGTAACATGATAAGGTTTCGATCCAACGGTTGAAATATATTAGCTTGAATCTAATCAGGTTTTCATCTAATGGTGAATATTGAATGCTTTGTTACTAAGCTAACATTGATTGCAAATCCTGATTTGAAAGACTATATAAGGGAGAACTCTAGCAACTGGGAAACCTAATCCCCACACCTTACGTGTGATACTAGTTGCATAAGCTAGAGTCGATTCTCCTTTAACCTTGGGTTTTTTTCTCTAAACCGGTTAACGACTTAAAGACTTCTGTAGTTGCAGGAAATCCTACACTACACCCCTCACTAGAATAAACACAATTAAGTCATTTAAAGATGAGTGATTATGATTCTTATTGATTGAATACTTGAATCTTTACAATATGAAATAGAAGTAAGTTATAGAATTACAATCACTCTAAAACTTTCTCTCCCTAATGACTTGCTTAACAATTCAAAAGAACTCTCCCCTTTCAACAGACTTACTCAACCCTTTATATAGGGTAGTACACAGTGGATGACAGCTAAGCTGTCCTTTATTTTCGGGAATGGCTTGCGAAATATCGCAAGCGTACAAGTATACAATCTCGCGACACTCTTAAACTTCGCCATATTTTCATATCTTCCTCGTGTTACGCTGTCGTCATTCATTGCGTCATTTATTTTACTTCCCTGCGACTCCCTCGCAATGTCGTCATTTATTAATCTCGCGAAGTATTGATGTCGTGATATTCTGATCTTACATCTTGCCTCTTCTCATGTCTTCTCTGCGAAGGAGAGAATGTCATGAGAACCAACGTTTTGAAATGCCGCAACTGCTCATCTTTATCTGTTTCACTCACGTACTTTTACACGGAATTTATTACAAATGTTTCTTCTTCCACTCTTTTCTTGACACGTCTCTTTCAACCGTTTATTCTTGACCATTCATGTCCCATCTCGCATTAAATGCATTTGTTTTCTCGAGGATTCTTATCTCTATATATAGTTTTCTCACCCTTCTCTTCTTCTCCTTTATTTTCCCTCTGCAACTTTTCTTCAACTCTCTTCCTCCGCAATCTGCGCTTCTGCTACTGTAAATCTTCCCTTCTTTCTTTCTCTTGATATTCAATTCTCTAATCATTCCCATACTCTAAAAAATGGCTTCACTTGGTCGTATATATAAACCCCTTTTTAATGAAGCTCAAAAGAATTTACAAGAGAAGGGCTTCATCCTATCAACCATTCCTGATCAAGAATCTTCACCTATACTTTCTGCAAAGTTGTTTTATGATTATCAGTGTGATGATCAGAAAATGATAATCCCGCTAGGTCAAATCCTCGCAGGCCTTCCCATTCCTCTCTAAATCCCGAGATGCCTTTATTCTATGAAATTCTTGCTCATGAGAAATTCTCGCGAGCTATTTATCAATTAAGCGGTGATTGCATCCGTCTAATGCTTGAATTCGCCAACCGTGGCGCTGGTAAGGGATCTTTATATCCTGACGATGTCAAAGATCCTAGATTCGCAAGTTTAAAAATAGTCGTTGAGAAGTATACCGTAGAAAACTTTTTTGAAAATTATGAAGTAATAAATATGAGAAATGATAAATCTCGCTGGGGTGCTCGATTGAAGAGAAAAGATAATATTCCCAGTGATAAGCTGCTTATGCAAGATATTGACTTGTAGTTGCAGGAAATCCCACACTACACCCCTCACTAGAATTTGCTTAATTAACACATTGGAAGATGATTAATTATATGCTTTCATTGATAATCTTCTCGAAATGTTTACAAGGATAGATATATTAGATCGAAAGAAATTACAATCACTCTAGATTTTCTCTCTCCTCATGACTTGCTTAACCATTCAAAAAGAACTCTCCCTCAACAGACTAACTCAACCCTTTATATAGAGTAATACACAGTGGATGACAGCTAAGCTATCCTTTATTTTCGGGAATAACACGCGAAGTGTCGCGAGTGTTATAAACAGTCTTCTTTGCGACACTCCTAAATCTCGCCAAGTCTTCACACTTTTCTCATGTTTTGGCTGTCGTCATCTATTGCGTCATTTATATTTCTTCCCTGCGACGCCTTCGAAATATAGTCGTTTAGGCTTAGCACTTGGTGGTATGTTAGCTCCTCTGTGGATTTTTAGATTATTGATATCACAAGCTCTCATCCTTTGATCCTGTTGTGTTTTTTTCAACTTCCTTTCATTTTTTTGTTACCTTTGCTTGGAATGATGTTCTCCTTTTATTTTCCTTTTTCACTATGGGAATTAAGATGATAAACATACATCAGTTTCAAAATGTAAACGTACATGGTTCTTAGCAGTCCCATCTCATGTATCTAGCTAGTATCAGTGCATTTAAGTTATAAGTTATTGGCTAAAAGGTAGCCGATGTACGCCTCCTTGAAGGGGCAACCAGGGAGAAGATAAGGGCGGCACCCTCCATTAGGGAGCTGATAATTGTCAAAAGACGCAAATGTCATGAGACTTTATTTTCGCAAGGAAATTTAGGCTTGTCATATTTGTGCAATGATCATGTAGTGGCAATAATACTGACGCAAGGATAAGGTGAGATCAATGGATTTTTGCATGAAAATGCAAAAACGTCATGCGATTTCGTCGCAAAGACGGCAATGTCATGGGATTTTACACTCGCAAGAGTATTTAGACCTGTCATATTGTCGCAGAAAAATGTCCTGCAGAGGAAAAAAATACTTAACAAATGATAAGACAAGGTCAATGGGTCATTACATGAAAATGTAAAGACGTCCTGCGATTTTGTCGCAACGAGGGGTGGCGAAATAAGACCTTTAATTAGGAAGGCAAAATAAGACCACACAAAAATGTTAAGGCAAGATCAATGGGTTTCTACATTTGCGAAGACATCCTGCGATCTTGTCGCAATGATGAACTTCAACATAATTAAAGATATAGACATACATAAAATTAAGGAAGCGAGTAAGCTTGCGAAAACGATTATGTTCCATCATAGAGTTACAAATAATAAAGGATGAAGTCAGAGGTTTCATTACTCAGATATAATTGGTCAAATCACTCATTTGAAAATGAATAACAGAGGCAAGTATGGGAATGAATAGGATAAAATCTTGTTATTCATTTCCACATGATGGATTTATGTATTCATAATGATGGTCAGCTGAATTATAAAGAAGAATTACTTGACGAATACGCGCAAGTAAAGAAAACGAAGATTGAATTCATATTTGACAATCCAAGAAGATTGAAAGAGTATATATATTACAAGAAGCGAAAGAAGAAAAAGAAGTTAATTCGTTGAGGATTAAATATTACTCTCGCGAAGTATTGATGTCGCGATATTCTACTCCTACATCTTGCCTCTTCTCATGTCTTCTCTGCGAAGAAGAGAATGTCATGAGAACCAATGTTTTAAAGTGCCGCAACTGCTCATCTTTATCTCGCGATTGTTCATTTTTACTCGTTTTATTTATGTACGGAATTTATTACAGGTGTTTCTTCTTCCACTCTTTTCTTGACACGTCTCTTTCAACCATTTATTCTTGACCATTCACGTCCCATCTCGCATTAAATGCATTTGTTTTCTCGCGGATTCTCTTCTCTATATATAGCTTTCTTACCCTTCTCTTTTTTTCTTTTATTTTCTTTCTGCAACTTTCCTTCAGCTTCCTTCCTCTGTAATTTGCATTTCTGCTACTGTAAATCCTTTTTTCCTTCTCTTGCTTTTTGCTTCTCCCTTCATTGCCATACTACTCTAATAATGGCTTCGCTTGGTCGTACATACGCACCCCTTTTCAATGATGTTCAAAAGAAATTACAAGAAAAGGGTTTCACTTTATCAACCATTCTGAGCAAGAATCTTCATCTATACTTTCCGCAAAATTGTTTTCTGATCATCAATGTGATGACCATAAAATCATAGTCTCGCTAGGTCAACTCCTCGCAGGACTTCCCATTCCTCTATATAATCCCGAGATACCATTATTCTATGAAATCCTTGCTCATGAAAAGTTCTCGCGAGCTGTTTATCGGTTGAGTGGCGATCGCATCCGTTTAATGCTTGAATTCGCAAACCGTGGCGCCATGGTAAAGGATCTTTATATCCTGCTATCGTTAGAGATCCTAAATTTGTAAATTTGGAGATAATCTGGCGAGAAGTATCTTTTTGTAGAAAGTTTCTTTGCGAATTATGCGGTAATAAACATGAGAAATGATAAATCTCGCTTTGGGGCGCTCGATCAAGAAAAAAGATAATGTTGATGCTGATAAACTGCTCATGCAAGATATTGATTGGCATTCGGGCAATAATAGTACTCCTCGTCATTCCAAGGATGAGAAATGGTGGGTTGTCCCTTTATTTTTGAGTGGACCTTACATCGCAGGTTCACATGTTCTTCCTGCACACCTCGCGAATTACCATCCTTGGGAGTTTAAGTGGTCTGAGAAGGCAAAAGAGGTATATTTCCTTTTTTCAATTTCGCTTTGCGTCATTTTCTTCCTTTTTTGCTTATTAAACCTTTCAAAAAAATTTAGATTGCCACAATGAGAAAGAAGTATAAAGAAGATCCAAAGGCGAGTACCCTGGCAATACTCCGATCACTCACGGATGAAGTAAGAAACATTTTCTTTTGTTATTTTAAACAATATTGTTGCCTCTGTTTCTTATCTTCATACGTGTGCGAAGGTTGATTTTGAAGAAGCTGAAGCTGCTAAGGTTAAAGGCAAGGGTAAAATCATTTCTCGCAAGAATAAATCTTCTGGTCCATCTTCTAAAAAACGGAAACTCCAATCTCCTTCTCATTCCAATTCCCAAACCAGCGAGAACACTGACGAAGATGAAAATGAGATTGGTACTTCTTCTGCGAAGGAAAATCATTCAGTCACCTCTGCTATGGCGCAGTTATCTGGTATCTTCTCCGATTCTATGCAAGGATTAGGCGATGATCATTTAACTGCAACCTGCAAAGCTCTCGCGAATATTTGCGATGCCCCGCTATTCGAGGATAATGAATCTTTTCGCGGAGTTTCCCGAACATTGACTTCCAGCCACTTGAATGCTCTCAATGCTTTGGTATATTCATATTCCTTTGCTTCTCTGTAATTTCTATTATAAGCTTTATCTTAACAATTTCTTTATTTTCCTTTACAGTCTGGGAGAGCTTCCTTTGTTGTTGCCTCAGATCCGAGAAAAGACGCGGCAACCTTGAAAAGAAAAATCTCCAACTTAAAGAGAAGATCCGTGAACTAGAAATTGAGGTTGCGATGTCTCGCAAGAAGGATGAAAGAATTCAACAATTGGAAACTGAATATGCTTCTCAGAAGACTAAGATGTCTACTCTTCAAAGTGCAAACCAGCAACTTTATGGTATAAAATTTTTACTCTTCAAATCGTCTTTACTTTGTCAACTACTATTCTTTGCCTGATTTATCATTTTCGCAGACATATATAATCTCTCTGAAGAAGCCATTCTTCTCCATTCATTTCCCGAGCCTATGGATAATGATGTTCTTCTCACCCATCTCAACGAGTCTTTAAGTAACTCATCAAACAAAATTGATTCTCTTTCATTAAATGAACTTCGAACTAAATGTCGCCTCTTAGAGATTGAACATAGAGCTAGTTTAGGTTTAGCCAACTGATTTAAACAAATGTATCTTGATTCCCATAGAAAAATCGAGCTTCAAAGGAAGAAAATTAGTGGCCTTATAGATGAGAAAGACCGTACTGCTAATAAGGGTGCACAGGCATTAGCAATATTTCAAAAATCTCTTCTCGAAGTACAAATTGAACGAGACGAATCCCTTCGTCAGAATGCCGCACTTATGGAGCGAGAAGAGCAAGTTCGTTCGCTTCTTGTTATAAATAATGATGATGAGTTCGCTTGGGCTGCAAAGGTTCTAGATAATGCCAGGAATAATTTAGGTGTTGATGTTAGTCTTCATACCGAGCATACTGCCTTGGTTAAAGATATGATATCTGACAGAGAAGGTTGTTTATTATACTTTTCTGCTCTTTACCTCTGTAGTACTGTTATAGTGTTGTTAATTCATTATCATATGTTTTGCGAATCGAGAAGAGATTTCAAATAAGGATTGAAGAACTTGAGTCTGAAAAGGGGAACTCGCAGAAGGCCTTTCTCTTCGCAATAACAAGTATTCTAAGTTGAAGAAACAACTGCAAGCTACAGTGGCGAATTTCAACAATACTGCTGTTCGTTTTTGCAATCAAACTATTGAAATGGGAGCATACACTGACTCCTAAGAAGAGATCCTCGGGCGTCCAACCAGGGTATAACCTTATATATATAGTTGGAAATCCAAGGTATCTCTCCCGGATAGGCTTTCATGGGCCCCAAATCTCCATGACTCAGGTTCCAGGGGCGGTGTAACCTTTCCCCTGAGCCATGTCAAGAGATACCCCCTTATATGACGCACTTTAGGTCTTACATTTGCCTCTTGCGAAATATCATTCGCGAACTAGGGTGTACGCCATAAAGGTTCGTCCCATTCAATCACTCTTTCATTTTTGTTAATTCATTCAATCATTCATTTTGTTTGCGAAGATATCGCGCAATCTTACATTGTTTTGTTTTTCAATTCTTCACTCAAATTGTCATACATTTTTGATGGCGAGATCCTCGCATATTTCTTTTTCAATTATTATTTATTCCTCTTACCCTTAACAAGCTTTTGTTATTGCCTTTTGATGATTACTCATTTCTTACACTTTTCGCTCCTGCTATTCTATGCCTCGTCACCATTCAAAAAAATTTTTTAGCTTTCGATCCAACTTCTATTACGAACGTTTCTTTCCCCTTTGATGGTGGTGGTGGCAATTGTTGAACTTTCTCTTCACTTTTTAGAAAGTGATTCAGCTTTCCTTGATCAATCATTCTAAGGATGATTCTTTTTATGTTTCGCAGTCATTTGTCAAATGTCCGTGGTGGTTCAAAACGGTGGTAAGAGCGAGAATTCATGACTTCTATCACTTGGTGGTGGTTCACTCCCCATGTTCCATGGTGCAGGTATGTTTTCCATCAGGAGTATAGCTTCCCATATTTTTTCCACACTAGTATTCAGTGGTGGCATCTTGATTTCTTCCCATACTACTCTGTGACGTCGCTGACCTCCATGATAATTCTGCCTTTGACTTCCATAAGTTTCTTGCGGATGATCAAGTCCAAATCATAAATGAAAGTTTAGCTAGTGTGTTCCTTTTCTTCTTTTAGAACTAGTGTTTAACTAGTATGTCAAGTAATTCATGCTACACTTGGAATTGGCCCTAGAAGTCTTGCATATCAATGTGCACTATCGGTAATGATTATGGTTCTTTGTCTTAAATAGAAATCGTTCGGAACAATGTTGCCTTCTTAACATCAATAGTGAGGCTGCAAGAATTAAGAACTGTTTAAGTCTTCCTTTTAATCAACTTTCTGCATCCTCATTCTGTCCAACTCTTTTTGTCTTCTTGTAGTGATATATCTACTAGTCGAATGATGATAGACATTACCGATAGCTCTGCTAATTGCCAAAATCTTAGCAAAAATGTAAATGAGTTTTGAGGAGAATACACTTTGGTGAACTCTATGGACACTTGGCCTCTGCTTCACAAAGAAGAACCTTTCATCTAAATGGAAAACTATCCATATTTGAAAGTGTGTTGTGGATATAAGAAGTACACTGGCGAAGTACCTGTGAATACGGAAATCGGTAAGTATCCACGTGTTCACAAACAATCTCAACATGAAATGAATACACGCATTAAAGTGTGAATAAAGTATAATATGCCTAGGTAGATGATGATTCACTGATTCCAAACCCCGCGGGTTTGTCATGATCTCCTCAACATCCAAAATGGTAGATCTAAGACGTAGACACATAAATAAAGTTATATGAATGTTAAATGTAAGGGAGACGATGATTTACGTGGTTCAGCACTAAGGCCTACGTCCACAGATCCGGGGATATTCACTATAAAGTAAACGGTTACAAAAGTAATCACAAGATCTTTGGTATTCATCAACCTCATAGGTTGATACTCATACTTACTTCTCACTATTCTCTCTCCTATTCCTTGGTTCTACTCTCGATCCCATACAAGACTAGCTCCTCCCATCCGGTCTTAACAACAACCAGTTGTTTTCGCAGCCTCTTATCCCTTATACCTATATGGTTTATGGTTACGAGACTGCACCCTAAGTGGAGTTTTCTTCGGGCCTAGTGCAGCATATACCAAGACTTGACAAGAATGGCCAAGACACTTCAAATGCCCCAGGTACTCTTGGCTCAACCGTGTACCCCGGCGCCTTGAGAGGTACTCGCCACTGTGTGTATTAACCTGGGTAACAAACTTGCATTCGCAGCATTTGAACTTGTATTCGCAATCGGGTACGACTCCACCTCATTTTGCCTTTCTTCCAAAGCAATATATTCCTCTTGCAATTCTCGCAGCTCCGTCATCGTGATTGTATTCTTGACTCTAAAAATCTGAATATATAGCAGGTTGGTTGCGAACATAGCATTTATAAATGATAAAATGAGATATCTTTCATCTACTCTCCCACCATCTCGCTACACATCGTCTTCCATCTCACAGCTTAGGTGCCTTAAACTTTCGCCAACCCTTTGTTTTAGCCCAAATACATCTTCAATTCCTGGTCGTGAGGAGTTATTACTTATGTATGCCCCTAAGAATATAGCTTGTAGATGGTTGAATGACGTGATGGTGTTTCTTGGTAAACCTTCAAACCACTTCAGTGCT
Source organism: Papaver armeniacum (assembly GCA_023531295.1). Lineage (NCBI taxonomy): Eukaryota > Viridiplantae > Streptophyta > Magnoliopsida > Ranunculales > Papaveraceae > Papaver > Papaver armeniacum. The sequence continues at coordinate 265,349 of JAJJWW010010539.1, read as the reverse complement.
TCCCCTGTTAAGCTTGATGCGAAATATTTGCACAATATTGCGTCATGACTTTCCCATTGTAACATACATCTTACATACGCTTTGATGTGTTGTATTGCACAAGTTGTACCATCAAAAATGCTGGTTAACGCAGGTAAATTGCATTTTGGGGGTATCCCACCTAACTGCACCTCTAAAGTAAAGGGAGTTTTTGCAGCTTCTTCGATTGCCTCATCCAATTGTCTTCTTCCTCCACCTCCTCTGCTGTTCAACATTCCTCTCATCTCCGCCAACTCTCTTAGAATTTGTTCATTTACCTCAGTGTTCGGATTCATTGGTCTTTTTAGCTCCGTTTCTCTCCTTATGCGTTCACGCCTATCTTGATTTTCTTGTTCAACATTCTCTTCTCTTCTTTCTCTGCGACTTTCTCCTTCATCTCGTTCGCGAATGTGCACACCATTGTATCTATCGTTTTCTCTTCTTGGTTGTCTACCAACTCTCCTTTGTACTCTTTCATATTCTTCGTTGATATTTCTATTATTGCGATTTTGCTCGCGCCTTCTCTCTCGATTGTCATGATTGTTCTGCCGAAATGCTTCTTCCAATTCTTGTTCTTCCATTTCTGCTCTCAATCTTTCCCTCTCGCGAACTAAACGCGTTTGTTCAATATAATGTTTTTCAATGTCATCTTCAATTTCCTTTTGTTTCCTTCGTGTCTCTCTCCCAAGTAATATTCTTCTTCCTTCTCCCTGATTTTCTTCATTAATCGGATCATTATGCCCTTGACGCTGCCTATTTTCTTGATTTCCGTCATTTTGACCATTCTGTAGATCTTCAGGATGTGGAATATAACGATCTTCTACTACTTCTCTTCCTTCACGACCTCCTTCGTCAAAACTTAGTTCCCTTTCTAAATTTTCTTCATTAACGTTTTCCGTAGGTAATGTTTCTGCGAAGATTATTGATCTGTTATTGCTTTTCGATCTTCTATTTTGCAGCCTCCTATTTTCCATCCTTAATTCGTGGTTTTGCCTCGTTAAATTTGCGCGTTCTTCTGCTTCTAGACGCCTTTCTTCATGTATTGTTTGTCTCAACGTTTCTAATGCTACAATTTCTTCATTTCTATGAGTCATTTCTCCCATTTCTTCTCGATTTCTCCCTTCTTGTCCATTATTCATCAGTTGTTGCACTTCTTCTCTTTCTTCCATAGAATCCGATCTCCATGTATGCATGCTCACTCTATCATAATCGATTACTCTATTCAGTGCTGGTTGAATTGGTGGTTGAATTTGTGGTTGAATTGGTGGTTGAATTGGTGGTTGAATTGGTGGTTGAATTTGACCTTCTTCTCTATCTCTTGCATTTATCCTTGATGGTTCACCTATTTCATTTCTCCTTTCTCCAACTAATCTCCCACTTCTCCTTACAATCGTTGGTTGTTCTGATGCATCCTTTCTTCTAGCCATTTCTCAATTTTAGTAAATTGTTGAGAATTATTCGAGATTTCTTTCTTGTTACACCTGATTCTTCCAATTCACAAGGTTGATCTTCTACTCAGTCCCTGTTTCTAGCGCATATGTAGTTGCAGGAAATCCCACACTACACCCCTCACTAGAATTTGCTTAATTAACACATTGGAAGATGATTAATTATATGCTTTCATTGATAATCTTCTCGAAATGTTTACAAGGATAAATATATTAGATCTAAAGAAATTACAATCACTCTAGATTTTCTCTCTCCTCATGACTTGCTTAACCATTCAAAAAGAACTCTCCCTCAATAGACTAACTCAACCCTTTATATAGAGTAATACACATTGGATGACAGCTAAGCTATCCTTTATTTTCGGGAATAACTCGCGAAGTGTCGCGAGTGTTATAAACATTCTTCTTTGCGACACTCCTAAATCTCGCCAAGTCTTCACACTTTTCTCATGTTTTGGCTGTCGTCATCTATTGCGTCATTTATATTTCTTCCCTGCGACGCCTTCGCAATATAGTCGTTTATTACTCTCGCGAAGTATTGATGTCGCGATATTCTACTCCTACATGACTGGCACTCGGGCAAAAATAATGTTCCTCGGTACTCCAAAGATGAGAAGTGGTGTGTTGTTCCTCTATTTTTGAGCGGACCTTATATTGCAGGTTCTCATATACTCCCTGCGAATCTCGCAGACTATCGTCCTTGGGAATTTAAGTGGCCCGAGAAGGCAAAAGAGGTATATTTCCTATTTCAGGTTTGCTTTACGATATTTCCTTCCTCTTATATTTACTAGGCTTGCAAAATTTTCAGATTATCAAATTGAGAAAGAGTTATAAAAGACGTCCAAAGGCGAGTACTCTGGCGATACTCCGATCAATCACGGATGAAGTAAGAAATACTTTCTTTTGTTATTTTTAACAATATTATTGCCTCTGTTTCTTATCTTCATTCGTGTGCGAAGGTTGGCGTTGAAGAAATTGACATTCCCGAAGCTGCGAAGGTTAAAGGCAAGAATAAAATCACTCTTCGCAAGGATAAATCTTCTGTTCCATCTTCTAAAAAACGGAAAATCCATCCCTCTTCTCATTCTAGTTCCCAAACCAGCGAGAATTCTGACAAAGATGAAAATGAGGTTGATACTTCTTTTGCAAAGGAGAATCATTCGGTCGAATCTGCTATGGTGCAATTGTCTAGTATCTTCTCTGATTCTATGCAAGGATTGGGAGATGATCATTTATCTGCTACTTGCGAATCTCTCGCTAATATTTGCGATGTCCCTCTGCTAGTGGATAATGATTCTTTTCGCGGAGTTTCCCGAACAATGACTCCCAGTTTCTTAAATGCACTCAGTGCTTTGGTATGTTCATATTTCTTTATTTCTCTGTGATTTCGATTATAAACCTTATCTTAACAATTTCTTTACTTTCCTTTATAGTCTGGGAGAGCTTCCTTTGTTGTTGCCTCAGACCTCGAGAAAAGACGCAACAATCTTGAAAAGAAAAATCTTCAACTTAAAGAGAAGATCAAAGAACTAGAAAATGAAGTTGCGACATCTCGCAAGAAGGATGAGAAAATTCAACAGTTGGAAGTTGAGTCTTCTTCCCAGAAGGACAAAATATCTACACTTCAAAGTGCTAATCAGCAACTTTATGGTATAACACCCTCCTCTTTTCTCCATTTCTACTTTGCCATTTATTTTTCTTTGCCCGACTTATCATTTTCGCAGACATTTATAATCTTTCTGACGAAGCCATCCTTTTCCATTCATTCCCTAAACCTATGGATGATGATGCTCTTCTCGCTCATCTCAATGAATCTTTAAGTAGTTCTTCAAACAAGATTAATTCTCTCTCATTAAATGAACTTCAACCAAATTTCATCTTTTAGAAATTGAACATAGATCTAGTTTAGGTTTAGCCAACCGATTTAAACGTTTTTATCTTAGCTCTCGGAGAATAATAATATTCTAAGGAAGAAAATTAGCAGCCTTATAGATGATAAGGATCGCATTGCTAATCAAGGGGCTCAAGCATTAGCGAAATTCCAAAAAACTCTTCTTGAAGTCCAAATTGAACGAGATGAATCCCTTCGCCAAAATGCCATACTTAATGAGCGAGAAAATCAAATTCATTCACTTCTTGTCATAAATAATGATGATGAATTCGCTTGGGCTGCAAAGGTTCTAGATAACGCCAGAAATAACTTAGGTGTTAGCGTCAGTCTTCATCTTTGAGCATACTTGCCTTGGTTAAAGATATGATTTCGACGAGAGAAGATTGTTTATTTGTTCTTCATTATTTTTCCGCCTCTTTTTATGAAATCTGTTATTAAGCTGCTAACTCATTTTTATTTGTTCGCAGAATCTGAGAAGAGGTTTCAAACTAGAATCAAGGAACTTGAATCTGAGAAAGCACAACTTGCAAAAGACTTCTCTCTTCGTAATGACAAATATTCTAAGCTGGAGAATCAACTACAAACTACTGTGGCGAATTTCAATAATGATGTTGTTCATTTTCGCAATCAAACTATTGAAACAGTTTGCAATGACCACAACATTCCTCTTTCTTCATATCCTTGTCTTCTCGATAAAATTCCTGAAAATATGCCTTGCTCAGATGTCTCTGATAGTGATGTAAGCGAAGAAGAGGAATCTGATGAAGAAGAATAAGTTGCTAGATTGTTCCATTTTACTTTCTCTTCTTGTGATACTTGTACATTTATCCTTCTAACCTTCCATTTTGTAATCTCTTCTCAGAAATCTATCATATGAAAATAAATAACAAGTTTTTATTCTAATCATTCCCATACTTGCCTCTCGTTATTTATTTTCACATGAGAGAAATTAAGTCGATAATCTTTAAGTAATGATACTTCTTAATTTCGCAAACCTCATTGCTTGATTCTCCACAAATAAATGAAGAAATATAGTCGTATTCGCAAGCTTGTTTGCTTACTCAATTTCTTGTGTTATCTTATCATCATTTATGTTGAAATTCATCATTGCGACAAAATCGCAGGACATCGTTACACTTTCATGTAATGAGCCATTGATCTTGTCTTATCATTGTTTTTGTGTGGTCTTATTTTGCCTTCCTAGTTAAAGGTCTTATTTTGCCACCCCTCATTTTGCATCAATATGACAGGTCTAAATATTCTTGCGAACATAAAGTCCCATGACATTGACGTCTTGCGACAAAATCGCGGGGACGTCGTTACACTTTCATGTAACGACCCATTGATCTTGTCTTATCAGTTTCTTAGTATTTTTGTCTCTGCAGGATGTTTATGTTGCGACAATATGACAGGTCTAAAAATTCTTGCGAACTTAAAGCCCCATTACATTGCCGTCTTTTGACACTTTTCAGCTCCCTAATGGAGGGTGCCGCCCTTATCATCTCCCTGGTTTCCCCTTCAAGGAGGCGTACATCGGCCATACAAGACTAGCTCCTCCCATCCGGTCTTAATAACAACCAGTTGTTTTCGCAGCCTCTTATCCCTTATACCTATATGGCTTATGGTTACGAGGCTGCACCCTAAGTGGAGTTTTCTTCTTGGCCGAGTGCGGATGTGTGCCAAGACTTGCCAAGAATGGCCGAGACAATTCAAATGTCCCGTGCACTCTTGGCTCAACCGTGTACCTCGGCGCCTTGAGCATACATCGACTCCTTGGAAGAGACCCTCGGGCGTCCAACTGTATAACCTTATATATATAGTTGGAAATCCAAGGTATCTCTCCCGGATAGGCTTTCATGGGCCCCAAATTTTCATGACTCGGGTTCCAGGGGAGGTGTAACCTTTTCTCTGAGCCATGTCAAGAGATACCCCCTTATATGACGCACTTTAGGTCTTATATTTGCCTCTTGCGAAATATCATTCGCGAACTAGGGTGTACGCCATAAAGGTTCGTCCCATTCACTCACTCTTTCATTTTTGTTAATTCATTCAATCATTCATTTTTGGTTTTCTCTTGTTATTTTGTTTGCGAAGCTATCGCACAATCTTTCTTTGTTTATTGTAATCTCATTTCAATTCTTCAATCAAATTTTCATACATTCTTGATGGCGAGATTCTCGCGCATTTCTTCTGCAATTATTATTTCTTCCTCCTACTCTTGATATGCCTTTGTCATTAATTTTGATAATAATGATTATTCATTTCTTACACTTTTTACTCCTGCTGCTCTCTGCCTCTGCACCATTCAAACCTCTTAATGGTTACTTTCCATCATAATTTTCAACTGTTTTCATGCACTTGCTTCGCAATGTATCTTCACCTCTTGTATCTATGGTATCCACCATCAACCTTTCTCTTCTTTGTTCATCTTTTATATTTTGCTACCAGCCCTTCCTTTTTGCAGCTCTTTCCTCACAACTCTCCACATCAATCTCATAGAATTTTTGTCCTTCCATCCAGTCTCCCTTTATAACTCCAACACCGCTAGGATGAGGAAACTTTATACACTGATGATAAGTCGACGTTACACCCAGAATTTCATGCAACCATGGCCGTCCGATCAATGCATTATAAGTGGATTCCACATCGACTACACAACAAAACTTCAGTTGATAATCCTTGCAAGGGTATTCTCATATGAACTTCTCCTTTAGGCTTATTCGTTGTGCCATTGAAACCATATATTTTATATGTCGAATGTAGGACCAGAATATCGCGACAGCAATACTTCGCGAGAGTAATAAACAACTACTTTGCGAAGGTGTCGCAAGAAAATAATTTAAATGACGCATCAGATGACGACAGCCAGAACATGAGAAAAGTGTGAAGACTTGGCGAGATTTAGGAGTGTCGTAAAGAAGAATGTTTATAACACTCGCGACACTTCGCGAGTCATTCCCGAAAATAAAGGACAGCTTAGCTGTCATCCACTGTGTACTACCCTATATAAAGGGTTGAGTTAGTTTGTTGCAAGGGGGATTATTTTTGAATTGTTAAGCAAGTCATTAGGAGAGAGAAAATTAAGAGTGATTGTAATTTCTTTAGCTCTGTTCTACATTTCTTTGTAAACCTTTCAAGAAAACAATTAATAAAATATATTGTTATTCATCTTCAAATGGGTTGATTAAACAAATTCGAGTGAGGGGTGTAGTGTGGGATTTCCCGCAACTACATATGCGCTAGAAACAGGATGAGTAGAAGATCAACCTTGTGAATTGGAAGAATCGGGTATAACAAGAAAGAAATCTCGAATAATTTTTAACAAGTTACTAAAATTGAGAAATGGCTAGAAGAAAGAATGCATCGTAACAACCAACGATCGTAAGGAGAAGTGGAAGATTAGTTGGAGAAAGGAGAAATGAAGTAGGTGAACCATCAAGGATAAATGCAAGAAATGGAGAAGAAGGTCGAATTCAACCGCCAATTCAACCACCAATTCAACCATCAGTTCAACCACCAATTCAACCAGCGCTAAACAGAGTAACCGATTATGATAGAGTGAGCGTGCATACATGGAGATCAGATTCTATGGAAGAAAGAGAAGAAGTGCAACAATTGATGAATAGTGGACAAGAAGAGAGAAATCGAGAAGAGATGGGAGAAACAATTCGTGGAAATGAAGAAATTGCAGCATTAGAAGCATTGAGACAGACAATACATGAAGAAAGGCGGTTAGAAGCAGAAGAACGCGCAAATTTAACAAGGCAAAACCACGAATTAAGGATGGAAAATAGGAGGTTGCAAAATAGAAGATCAAGGAGTAATAATAGATCGAGATCAGGATCGATTAGAGAAAATGTGAGAAGAACATTACCTGCAGAAAACGTTAATGAAGAAAATTTGGAAAGAGAGTTAAATTTTGGTGAAGGAGGTCGCGAAGAGAGAGAATTAGTAGAGAATCGTTATATTTTGGTGAATGATCAAAATGATGGAAATCAGGAAGATAGGCAGCCTCAAGGCGAATAACCCGATTAATGAAGAAAATCGGGAAGAAGGAAGGAGAATACTACATGGGAGAGAAACACAAAGGAAACAAAAGGAAATTGAAGATGACATTGAAAAACATTATATCGAACAAGCGCGTCTAGCTCGCGAGAGAGAAAGATTGAGAGCAGAAATGGAAGATCGGGAATTAGAAGAGGCGATTCGGCAGAATAATCATGACAATCGAGAAAGAAGGCGCGAGCGAAATCGCAACAATGGAGATATCAATGAAGAATATGAAAGAATACAAAAAAGTAGACACGAACGAAGAAGGAGGGAAGCAGAATTAAAGAGACCGATAAATTCAAATTCTGAGGCAAATGAACAAATTCTGCGAGAATTGGCAGAGATGAGAGGAATATTGAACAGCAGAAGAGAAGGAGGGAGAAGACAGTTAGATGAAGCTATCGCAGAGGCTGCGAAAAATCCTTTTACATTAGAAGTGCAGCTAGGAGGAATACCCCCAAAGTGCAACTTACCAGCATTAACTAGCATTTTTGATGGGTCAACTTGTGCAGTACAACACATCAAGGCTTACGTGAGATGTATGCTACAATGGGAAAACCATGATGCTATATTGTGCAAATACTTTGCGTCGAGTTTAATGGGAGAAGCGTTGAAATGGTTTGAGGGTCTACCAAGGAATACAATCACGTCATTCAATCATTTACAAGCTATATTTTTAGGGGCGTATATAAGTAACAACTCTTCGCGACCTGGCATTGAAGATGTATTTGGGCTAAAACAAAGAGTTGGCGAGAGCTTGAGACATCCGACCGTAAGATGGAAGACAATGTGTAGCGAAATGGTCTGGGACGGGTGGATGAAAGATACCTCATACTATCATTCATAAATGCTATGTTCGCAACCAACTTACTATATGTTCAAGTTTTCAGAGTCAAGAATATAATCACGATGACCGAATTGAGAGAATTGCAAGAGGAATATATTGCTTTGGAGGAAAGACAAAATGAAGTAGAATCGTACCCAGTCACGAATACAAGTTCAAGTGCTGTGAATGCAAGTTTGTTACCCAGATTAGTACAAACAGTGGCGAGTACCTCACAAGGGCAACAAGAAAAAGTGGTAGATGATGGACAGCCAAAATTAGTAGCGATGGGAAGCCGAGATCAGGAAGAATTTGAAAGAGAAAGAAACTACTACAATCGTAGCGGCCCGAATAAAATTCAGAGACTTGATCACCCACAAGAAACCTATGGAAGTCAAAAACGTAATTATCATGGAGGGCAACGACGTCATAGAGTAGTATGGGAAGAAATCAAGATGCCACCACTAAATACTAGTGTGGAGAAGATATGGGAAGCTATACTCTTGATGGAGAATATACCTGCACCATGGAACATGGGAAGTGAACCGCCACCGGTGATAGAAGTCACGAATTCTGCTCTTACCATCGTTTTCATGGACATCTCGACAAATGACTGCCAAACATCAAAAGAATTATCCTTAGAATGATTGATCGGGGGAAGTCAATCACTTTTTGAAAAACAAAGAGAAAGTTCAACATTTACCGCCGCCACCATCAAAGGGAAAAGAAACGTTCATGATAGAAGTCGGGCGAAAGCTAAAAATTTGTTTTGCAACTCCATTGTTCATTCATATCGCACCATTGAAGATTTTCATGATAACGTACTCGGTAGGGTTTTTGCGAGGGATGTTAATAATCGGGAGGTAATGAACATCGCGAGGAAATCGCGATTAAAAGAGTGGCAGTTGCAGATTATCTCTTTCTCAGCAGAAGAAATACCCAAAGGTAAAGAAATACATGATAACACGTTGGTGGTAAAACTGGATATTAATCCAAAACCTGTTGATGGGGAAGATGATGAGACAGAAACTTGCTGGGCAATAAATAGAATATTAATCGATACTGGGAGTTCAGTCAACATTCTTTTTTACCATACTTACAAGACTATGGGAGGAAAGGATGAAGATTTGATCCCTTCAACATACAAAATATATGGTTTCAATGGTACCGCGAACAAGCCCAAAGGAGAAGTACACATGAGAATACCTTTGCAAGGACTCACAACCGATATCTTGTTTTGTTTGGTCGATGTGGAGTCCCCTTATAATGCATTGATTGGAAGGCCATGGTTGCATGAAATTGCAGGTGTGGCGTCAACGTATCATCAGTGTATAAAGTTTCCCCATCCTAGTGGTGTTGGAATTATAAAGGGAGATTGGATAGAAGGGGAGAAATGTTATGAGATTGATGTGGAGAGCTGTGAAGAGAGAGCCGCAAAAAAGAAGGGATGGAAGAAGAACATAAAAGAGGAACAAAGAAAAGAAAGATTGATGGTAGATAGCATAAATATAAGAAGAGAAGACACATTGCGAGGTGAAGATATGAAGGCAGTTGAAAGTCATGCTGGAAAAGAACTATTCAGAGGTTTTAATGATACGAGGCGGAGGGAAGCAGGAGTAAAAGGTGTAAGAAGTGAATAATTGCGAGAAGTGACAAAGGTTAAGTGGCGAAGGCACGTCAGGGATAAGAAGAATAAAAGGTAGTTGAAGACGCTTTGCGAAGTGAATACATAAAGGCAGTTGAATAGTGCAGAGACAAAAAATAGTAGGATCAAAAGACTAAAGAAGTGAATAGTTGTTGTCATCAAAATTAAGTGACAGAGGCATATCAAAAGTAGGAGGAAGAAATAATAATTGAAGAAGAAATGTACGAGAATCTCGCGATCAAGAATGTATGAAAATTTGATTGAAGAGTTGAAAAGAGAATGTTGCAAACAAAGCAAAATTATGCGAAAGCATCGCAAGCAAAATAACATGAAATTATCAAGAATGAATGATTAATTAAATTAACAAAAATGAATGAGTGAGTGAATGGGACGAACCTTTATGGCGTACACCCTAGTTCGCGAATAATATTTCGTAAGAGGCAAATGTAAGACCTAAAGTGCGTCATATAAGGGGTATCTCTTGACATGGCTCAGTGAAAAGGTTACACCGCTCCTGGAACCTGAGTCATGGAGATTGGGGATAATAACATCCATCCGGGAGAGATACCTTGGATTTCCACCTATATAAGGTTATACCCTGGTTGGACGACCGAGGGTCTCTTCCAAGGAGTCAGTATATGACCAAGGCGCCGAGGTACACGGTTGAGTCAAGAGTGCGAGGAGCATGGAACTTCCTTACCACTCTTGACAAGTCTTGGCACATGCTTTGCTCGGCCAAGAAAACTCCACTTAGGGTGCAGTCTCGTAACCATAAGCCCTATAGGTATAAGGGATAAGAGGATGCGAAAACAACTGCTTGCTGTTAAGACCGGATGGGAGGAGCTAGTCTTGTATGGCCGATGTACGCCTCCTTGAAGGGGCAACCAGGGAGATGATAAGGGCGGCACCCTCCATTAGGGAGATGATAAGTGTCAAAAGACGCAAATGTCATGAGACTTTATTTTCGCAAGGAAATATAGGCTTGTCATATTTGTGCAATGATCCCCGTAGAGGCAATATCATCGACGCAAGGATAAGGCGAGATCAATGGGTTATTGCATGAAAATATAAAAACGTCCTGCGATTTCGTCGCAGAGACGATAATGTCATGGGATTTTACACTCGCAAGAGTATTTAAGCTGTCATATTGTCGCGGATAAAATATCCTGCAGAGGCAAAAATACTTAGCAAATGATAAGACAAGGTCAATGGGTCATTACATGAAAATGTAAAGACGTCCTGCGATCTTGTCGCAACGAGGGGTGGCGAAATAAGACCTTTAATTAGGAAGGCAAAATAAGACCACACAAAAACGATAAGGCAAGATTAACGGATTTCTTCATTTATGGAGACATTCTGCGATCTTGTCGCAATAACGAGCTTCAATATGCTCATAAAAACAGATAACAAAGGTAAATCTCTCATTTGAAAATGAATAACAGAGGCAAGTATGGGAATGAATAGGATAAAGTTTTGTTATTCATTTCCATATGAGGAATTTATGCATTCATAATACTAGTTAGTCGAATTATAAAAGAGAATTGCTTGATTAATATGTGCAAGTAAAGAAAACGAAGATTGAATTCATATTTGACAATCCAAGAAGATTGAAAGAGTATATATATTACAAGTAGCGAAAGAAGAAAAAGAAGCTATTTCTTTGAAGATGAATAACAATATATTTTATTAATTGTTTTCTTGAAAGGTTTACAAAGAAATGTAGAACAGAGCTAAAGAAATTACAATCACTCTTAATTTTCTATCTCCTAATGACTTGCTTAACAATTCAAAAATAATCCCCCTCAATCAGACTTACTCAACCCTTTATATAGGGTATTACATAGTGGATGACAGCTAAGCTGTCCTTTATTTTCGGGAACTCTTCGCGAAGCGTCGCAAATATGTAAGTGTTAGACTTCGCGACACTCCTAAATCTCGCCAAGTCTTCATACTTTTCTTATGTTCTGGCTGTCGTCATCTGGTGCGTCATCTAAGTCACTTCCTGCGACACCTTCGCAACATAGTTGTTTATTACTCTCTCAAAATACTGATGTCGCGATATTCTGCTCCTATATCTTGCCTCTTCTCATGTCTTCTCTGCGAAGAAGAGAATATCATGAGAACTAATGTTCGATATGTCGCCACCGTTTAATTTCTGTTCGTTTTTCTTTTACCGACAAGATCCCGTGAATTTAGGAATGATTTGTTTACACGTATCTAAGATTTTATTTTTTACCGGTTCGACCGGTTACCCTTCTCTCGTCTATTTAAAGAGGAATTCCCTTTGAAAATTCTCTTCTTTTACTTCATCTTCTTTATTGTCCTGCAATTTTTCTCTGCCGTTTTCCTTCATTGTCTTCCCGCTTTAATTCTTCTCTCTCTTGTTTCTATGGCATCAAGGTCTCGTTGATTTCACCAATTTTGATTACTTCATGATTGATCTCTTTTATTGTAGTCTTTTATTTGAATATTGCTCTTCTTTTAATGTTTCTCCCACCATTTTTATTTCAGCCAAGATAAACCCAGCTCCAAATTCACCGTTAAGAACCCTAATATTTCTTCAGGTTCAAAATTGAAATCCTTTGCTTCTAAAAAGCATCCTGCGAGTGGCAAGGATATGAACTAAGAGGAATCTTGTGATCATTGCAAACTATCTCAATAGTTTGATTGCGAAAACGAATCGCATAATTATTAAAGTTCGCCACCGTAGCTTGCGCTTGTTTCTTCACTTAGAATATTTGTTGTTGCGAAGAGAAAAGTCTTGTGCGAGTTGTCCTTTTCCCGGACTCAAGTTCTTCAATCCTTGTTTGAAGTCTTTTCTCGGATTTTGCGTAACATATGACAATATATTAACAATTTAACAAGAATGCTACGGAAATAAGAAACAAGAAAGTATAATAAACAACCTTCTCCTGTCGGATATCATATCCTTAACCAAGGCGATGCTCGGCATGAAGGCTAACATCAACACCTAAGTTATTCCTGGCATTATCTAGAACCTTCGCAGCCCAAGCAAACTCATCATCATTATTTATAACAAGAAGTGAACGAACTTGTTCTTCTCGCTCGATAAGTATGGCATTCTCGCGAAGGGATTCATCTCGTTCAATTTGTACTTCGAGAAGAGACTTTTGAAATTTTGCTAATGCTTGTGCACCTCTGTTAGTAATGAGATATTTCTCATCTATGAGATTACTAATTTTCTTCCTTAAGGTTTTGGTTTTATTATGGGAATTAAGGTACATTCGTTTAAATTGATTAGCTAAACTTAAACTAGCTCTATGCTCGATCTCTAAGAGATGATATTTGGATTGAAGATCCTTTAATGGAAGGAGGTTAGTCTTATTTGAGGAACTACTTAGAGATTCATTGAGATGAGTAAGAAGTACATCATCATCCATGGGCTCGTAATGAGTGGAGAAGAATGGCTTCTTCGAGAGATTATATATGTCTGCGAAAATAGTAAGTCGTGCAAAGAAAAGCAAATGATAAAGTAAAAAGGATTTGAGGAGTAAAGATTGTTATACCATAAAGTCATTGATTTGCACTTTGAAGAGTAGATACTCTATTCTCGTTGAGAAGTAAGCTCACTTTCCAAATGTTTAATTCTTTCATCTTTCTTGCGAGATGTCGCAGCTTCAACCTCTAGTTCTCGAATTTTCTCTTTAAGTTGCAAATTTTTCTTTTCAAGATTATGGTGTCTTTTTTCAAGGTCTGAGGCAACGACAAAAGAAGCTCTCCCAGACTATAAAGGAAATATGGGAACGATTAAGATAAAGCTTATAATTGAAGTCACAAAGAAATAAAGGGATACGAACATACCAAAGCATTCAGAGCGTTTAAGAAACTAGAAGTCACTTGTTCGAAACCCCGCGAAAAGACTCATTATCCTCCAAAGAAAGGGGCATCGCAAATCTTAGCGAGAGCTTCGCAAGTAGCAGTTAAATGCTCATCTCCCAATCCTTGCATAGAATCGGAAAAGATACTAGACAATTGTGCCATAACAGAGGTGATTGAATGATTTTCCTTCGCAGAAGAAGTACCAATCTCATTTTCATCTTCGTCAGAGTTCTCGTCTGTTTGAGAACTACAATAAGAAGAGAGATGGGTTTTCCGTTTCTTAGAAAGCGGAGCAAAAGACTTGTCCTTGCGAAAAGTAGTTTTATCCTTGCCTTTAGCCTTCACAGCTTCAGCCTCTTCAATTTCAACCTTCGCATACGCATGAAGATAAGAAACAGAGGCAACAATATTGTTTAAAATAACAAAAGAAAATGTTTCTTACTTCATCCGTGAGCGATCGAAGTATCGCTAGGGTACTCGGCTTTGGATTTTCTTTATATTTCTTTCTCATTCTGGTAATCTAAAATTTTTTGAAAGTTAATAAATAAAAGAGGAAGAAGATGTCGCAAAGCGAAATTGAAGAAAGGAAGTATACCTCTTTTGTCTCCTCAGGCCACTTAAACTCCCAAGGATGGTAATTCATGAGATGTGCAGGGAGAACATGTGAACCTGCGATGTAAGGTCCACTCAAAAATAAAGGAACAACCCACCACTTCTCATCTTTAGAATGGCGGGGAGTACTATTATTGCCCGAATGCCAATCAATGTCATGCATAAGCAGCTTGTCATCGGAAACATTATCTATTTTTTTTCAGTCGAGCGCCCCAGCGAGATTTATCATTTCTCATGTTTATTACTGCATAATTCGCAAAGAAATTTTCTACAGATACTTCTCGTGGACTATCTCCAAATTTTCAAAGTTAGGATCTCCAACATTAACAGGATATAAAGATCCTTTACCAGCGCAGCGGTTTTGCGAAATTCAAGCATCAAGCGGATGCAAATCGCCACTCAAACCGATAGACAGCTCGCGAGAATTTTTCATGAGCAAGGATTTCATAGAATAATGGTATCTCGGGATTATATAGAGGAATGGGAAGTCCTGCGAGGAGTTGACCTAGCGAGACTATGATTTTATGATCATCACATTGATGATCAGAAAACAGTTTTGCAGAGAGAATAGACGAAGATTCTTGATCAGGAATGGTTGATAAGATGAAACCATTCTCTTTTAATTTCTTTTGAGTATCTTCAAAAAGGGGTTTATATGTACGACCCAATGAAGCCATTGATATAGTATTGGAATGAATGGGGAATGGAAGATTGAGAGAATTGAAGGGGAGGATTACAGTAGCAGTAGCGCAAATTGCGGAAGAAGAAAGTTAAACGAAAGTTGCAGAGGGAAAATAAAAGAGAAAAAGAGAAGGGTAAGAAAGCTATATATAGAGAAGAGAATCCTCGAGAAAACAAATGCATTTAATGCGAGATGGGACGTGAATGGTCAAGAATAAACGGTTGAAAGAGACGTGTCAAGAAAAGAGTGGAAGAAGAAACACCCGTAATAAATTCCGTACATAAATAAAACGAGCAAAAATGAACAATCGCGAGATAAAGATGAGCAGATTCATGGCACTTTAAAATATTGGTTCTCATGACATTCTCTTCTTCGCAGAAGACATGAGAAGAGGCAAGATGTAGGACCGAATATCGCGACAAAGAATACTTGCGAGTAATAAACAACTACTTTGCGAAGGTGTCGCAAGGAAATAATTTAAATGACGCATCAGATGACGACAGCCAGAACATGAGAAAAGTGTGAAGACTTGGAGAGATTTAGGAGTGTCGTAAAGAAGAATGTTTATAACACTCGCGACACTTCGCGAGTCATTCCCGAAAATAAAGGACAGCTTAGCTGTCATCCACTGTGTACTACCCTATATAAAGGGTTGAGTTAGTTTGTTGCAAGGGGGATTATTTTTGAATTGTTAAGCAAGTCATTTGGAGAGAGAAAATTAAGAGTGATTGTAATTTCTTTAGCTCTGTTCTACATTTCTTTGTAAACCTTTCAAGAAAACAATTAATAAAATATATTGTTATTCATCTTCAAATGGGTTGATTAAACAAATTCGAGTGAGGGGTGTAGTGTGGGATTTCCTGCAACTACATCGAAGGTATCAAATCTTCATCCTTCCCACCCATAGGCTTGTAAGTATGGTAAAAAAGGATGTTTACTGAGCTCCCCGTATCAATTAAGATTCTATTGATTGCCCAGAATTTTCTCGCTTCATCATCTTTGCCATCTACAGGTTTTGGATTAATTTCCAATTTTACGACCAATGGGCTATCATGCGTCTCTCTGCCTTCAGGAATCTCTTCTGCAGTGAATGAAATAATCTACATTTTCCATTATTTTAACTGCGATGTCTTCGAGATGTTCATCACTTCTCTATTATCAGCATCCCTCGCAAAAACCCTACTGAGAACATTATCATGAAAATCTTCAATTGTTCGGTATGAATGTACAATGGAGTTGCAAAACAAATTTTTAGCTTTCGCTCCAACTTCTATTACGAATGTTTCTTTCCCCTTTCTTGAGTTTGTCCTGTGCATTTCTCGGCGGTGGTGGTAACGGTTGAACCTTCTCTTCACTTTTTAGAAAATGATTAAGCTTTCCTTGGTCAATCATTCTCGAGGATGATTCTTTTATATTTCTGGGAGTCATTTGTTAGGTGTCCATGAAAGCGGTGGTAAGAACAGAACTCGTGATTTCTATCACTTGGTGGTGGCTCATTCCCCATGTTCCATGGTGCAGGTATGTTTTCCATCAAGAGTATAGCTTCCCATATTTTTTCCACACTAGTATTTAGTGGTGGCATTTTGATTTCCTCCCATACTACTCTTTGACTTCGCTGCCCTCCATGATAATTCTGCCTTCGACCTCCATAAGTTTCTTGCGGATGATCAAGTCTTTGAATTTTGTTATTGCCGCCACGGTTGTAGTGGTTCCTTTCCCTTTCAAATTCTTCCTGATCACGGCTTCCCATAGCTACTATCTTTGGCTGTCCCTCATCTATTATCCTTTCTTGTTGCCCTTGCGAAGTGCTCGCTCTTTGTGTTTATCAATTTGGGTAATAAGCTTGCATTCGCAGACATTTGAATTTGTATTCGCAATCGGGTATGATTCCATCTCATTTTGCCTTTCCTCTAGAGCAATATATTCCTCCCGAAGTTCTCGCAACTCGTCATTGTAATTGTATTCTTGACTCTAAAAATTTGAATATATAACAAATTGGTTGCGAACATAGCATTTATGAATGATAGAATGAGATATCTTTCATCCACTCGTCCACCATTTCGCTACACATTGTCTTCCATCTCACAGTTAAGTGTCTCAAACTTTCGCCAACTCTTTGTTTCAGCCCAAATACATCTTCAATTCCTGGTCGCGAGGAGTTGTTACTTATATATGCCCCTAAGAATATAGCTTGTAAATGGTTGAATGACGTGATTGTGTTTCTTGGTAAACCCTCAAACCATTTCAAGTGCTTCTCTGTTAAACTTGATGCAAAATATTTGCACAATATGGCATCATGATTTTCCCATTGTAGCATACATCTCACATACGCTTTGATGTGTTGTATTGCACAAGTTGTTCTATCAAAAATGCTTTGGTTAATGCGGGTAAATTGCACTTTGGGGGTATTCCTCCTAACCGCACCTCTAGTGTAAAGGGGGTTTTCGCAGCCTCTTCGATGGCCTCATCCAATTGTCTTCTTCCTCCTCCCCTTCTATTGTTCAACATTCCTCTCATCTCTGCCAACTCTCTCAAGATTTGTTCATTTACATCAGGATTCGAATTTATTGGTCTTTTTAGTTCTGCCTCTCTCCTTCTGCGTTCATGTCTACTTTGATTTTCTTGTTCATCATTTTCTTCTCTTCTTTCTCTGTGACTTTCTCCTTCATCTCGTTCACGAATTCGCACACCATTATATCTATTATTTTCTCTTCTTGGTTGTCTATCAGTTCTCCTTTGTATTCTTTCATATTCTTCATTGATATTTCCATTGTTGCGATTTTGCTCGCGCCTTCTTTCTCGATTGTCATGATTGTTCTGCCGAATTGCTTCCTCCAATTCCCGTTCTTCCATTTCTACTCTTAATCTTTCCCTTTCGCAAGCTAGACGCGCTTGTTCAATATAATGTTTTTCGATGTCATCTTGAATCTCCTTTTGTTTCCTCCGTGTTTCTCTCCCATGCAGTATTCTTCTTCCTTCTTCCTGATTTTCTTCGCCAATTGGATTATTCTCGCACTTGACTCGCCTATTTTCTTGATTTCCGTCATTTTAGCCATTCTCAGAATTTCGGGACGTGGAATACACACCAATTCTCTTCTTTTCGCAAAGATCCTTCACCGGGATTTGGCTCTCTTTCTAGATTGTCTTCATTAATATTTTCCACATGTAATGTTCTCCTCATATCTTCTCTAACCGATCCTGATCTTGACCTGGTATTACTTCTCGACCTTCTATTCTGCAACCTCATATTTTGCATTCTTAACTCATGGTTTTGCCTTGTTAAATTTGCACGTTCTTCCGCTTCTAATCGCCTTTCTTCATGTATTGTTTGCCTCAATGCTTCCAATGCTGCGATTTCTTCATTTCCATGAATTGTTTCTCCCATCTCTTCTCGATTTCTCTCCTCTTGTCCATTATTTATCAATTGTTGCACTTCTTCTCCTTCTTCCATAGAATCTGATCTCCATGTATGCACACTCACCCTATCATAATCTATTACTCTATTCGGTGTTGGTTGAATTGGTGGTTGAATTTGGCCTTCTTCTCTATCTCTTGCGTTTATTCTTGATGGTTCACCTACTTCATTTCTCCTTTCTCCAGCTAATCTCCCGCTTCTTCTAACAGTTGTTGGTTGTTCTGATGCATTCCTTCTTCTAGCCATTTCTCAATTTCAGTAAGTTGTTGAAAATTATACGAAATTTCTTTCTTGTTACTCCTGATTCTTTCAATTCACAAGGTTGATCTCTACTCACTCCCTGTTTCTAGCGCCATTATGTAGTTGCAGGAAATCCTACACTACACCCCTCACTAGAATAAACACAATTAAGTCATTTTAAGATGAATGATTATGATTCTTATTGATTGAATACTTGAATCTTTACAATATGAAATAGAAGTAAGTTATAGAATTACAATCACTCTAAAACTTTCTCTCTCCTAATGACTTGCTTAACAATTCAAAAAGAACTCTCCCCTTTCAACAGACTTACTCAACCCTTTATATAGGGTAGTACACAGTGGATGAGCTGTCCTTTATTTTCGGGAATGGCTTGCGAAATATCGCAAGCGTACAAGTATACAATCTCGCGACACTCTTAAACTTCGCCATATTTTCATATCTTCCTCGTGTTAATTCGTCGTCATTCATTGCGTCATTTATTTTACTTCCCTGCGACTCCCTCGCAATGTCGTCATTTATTAATCTCGCGAAGTATTGATGTCGCGATATTCTGATCTTACAACTTAATTGGGATTATGAAGCCAGACCGATACTACTTTTCTTGTAGTTGTGTGATCTGATCTTGCTGTTTCTATCGTACGAGTACAATTAAAATAATTGGCTTGAGATTTATATCTCCGATAGGAAAGATAAAAAAGAAATCACAAACACTTCGTCTCATCATTTGTGATTCCGCAATATCTTTTTTCGCTGCGTCGATTAAGATTATTATGAGGAGATTGATATTACTAGGCTGTTCTTCGGGAATATAAGTCCGGGTTATCAATTGGTTCCTGTTCACCTTGATTTATCAAAAGACGGAACAAAAACCGTGGCTATAAAGTTCATCAACCGATTCTAGTGAATCAAACCGTTTTTGCTTCGATTGTGTCTTGTATAGTTACATAAGATCTAAGCAATTGAACAACTCTCTAACTAGTTCATTTGAGTCATTTGAACTAGTTATGGTAAAGAAGAATATGGTTGATATGAAATTGCTCATATGGCTAACCATTTGGTTAACTATTGTTGAACCAAAAAATGTCAATGTTTCGGAAAGGTTACATAAACCCAAAATTGGACATTTCATTTGTGTGTAACAAGATAAGGTTTCGATCCAACGGTTGAGAAATATTAGCTTGAATCTAATCAGGTTTTCAACTAACGGTGAATATTGAATGCTTTGTTACTAAGCTAACATTGATTGCAAACCCTGATTTGAAAGACTATATAAGGGAGAACTCTAGCAACTGGGAAACCTAATCCCCACACCTTACGTGTGATACTAGTTGCATAAGCTAGAGTCGATTCTCCTTTAACCTTGGGTTTTCTTCACTAAACCCGGTTAACGACTTAAGGACTTCATTGGGATTGTGAAGCCAGACCGATACTACTTTTGTTGTAGTTGTGTGATCTGATCTTGTTGTTTCTATCGTATGAATACAATTGAAATAATTGGCTTGAGATTTATATCTCCGATAGGAAATATAAAAAAAGAAATCACAAACACTTCGTCTCATAATTTGTGATTCGGCAATATTTTTTTTCGCTGCGTCGATTAAGATTATTGTGAGGTGATTGATAATACTAGGCTGTTCTTCGGGAATATAAGTCCGGGTTATCAATTGGTTCCTGTTCACCTTGATTTATCAAAAGACGGAACAAAAACTCGTAGGTATATTCGTGGGAGACGGATTTATCTATTATCGTAAACTTTTCTGTGTGATACAGATTTGTTTATTAAAGTCTTCGACTTTGGGTCGTAGCAACTCTTAGTTGTGGGTGATATCAGCTAAGGGAATCAAGTACGTAGCATCCTGCTGGGATCAGAGGCGTAGGAGCATAACTGTACCTTGGATCAGTGTGAGATTGATTGGGGTTCAACTATAGTCCAGATCGAAGTTAATTTGGAGTAGGCTAGAGTCTATAGCGGCTTAATTCAATGTGTGTTCAATCTGGACTAGGTCCCGGGGTTTTTCTGCATTTGCAGTTTCCTCGTTAACAAAATTCTGGTGTTTGTGTTATTTCCATTCCGCATTATATTTGTTTATATAATTGAAATATCACAGGTTATGCGTTGTTCAATAAATTAGAAGATCCGACCTTTTGGTTGTTGATTTAAATTGATTGACACTTGGATATTGGTCTTTGGTACCATCCAAGTTATCTCTCTTTGATAAAGACTTGCAGATTTCTATTTGCTTGAGTAAAGATCAAATCGAGAGATTGAGATATAAACTCTTTGATATACTTTTTATCTAGATTGAGTCTGAATGTCTAGTTGATTCTCTAGAAAGTATATTGGAGTTTGTTCATACAGATTGCTAAGCGAAATATTGGGTGTGGTTGTTGTACCCCCGCTTTTTCACCTGCGGCTCTCAGAGTCTTGACGGTAACAATGTTGGAGTCAGAGGCCGCGTTAATCAGCATGTTGTCGAACTCTACATCCCTCAGGTGGGCAGTGGTCAGCAGTCCCCAATTGCATTTACCAGCGGCACCTTCTAGAAGAGGTTGGGATTTGAGAGTGGCTTCCCCGACTGAAAATAGCCGCTTGCCTGACACAACACGATTGAGGGCTGCAGATATGTCTTGACGTTGCGCCTTGGAGAAATACATAATCTCACATAAATGCTCCATCATAGACTGTACGGTTTTATGGATGGAGTCCCCAGAAATCATGCAGATCCTGATGGGAAAAGCGTCTCTGTGAACTCCTTCGGTGCCTAATTGAAGTTCTCCTGCATCTACCTTCTCCTTGAAAATGCGTTTCAATTTGTTGCATTCATTGGTTGGATGATTGACGAACCTGTGGTAATGAAAATACTTGGGACTTGCCATTTGTTCCTCAGCTGGTAGGCGCATAACAGGAGGTAGTTTGATGGCATCGTCTTGAATCCATACTTCCAGGAGTTCAATTACTTCCTCGATCGGGAACGGGAAGTTTGGAGCAGCATCTCCAGTTTCTTGTTGTTGCGCAGGAATCTTAGCCGCGACCTTCCGGGGTGAAGCTGTCTGATGCGCTGGTGCCACACGTCTAGGTTGTTGTTCCACTGCTGGAGCTTTTCTCTTTCTTCCTTCATTAGCGATTGACTGGAGGTTGGATATTTTATTGGAAGGACGCCTGCTTTCCTGAACGTCTTTACAAGCTTCTTCATTCTGGAATGGTTCGGATTGACTTAGTAAAGCAGCAACGGATCTCTTAGCATCTTATGATGCAATATGGGAATTGATATTTTCCAGGAAGGACACACATAATGAAATCACCTTTTCATTGCGAGGACTCTGATGAGAACGTGATAAATCCCACGAGTCTTCTTTCTGATCTTGAGAAAACATCTCTTGATCTTCATGAGCAGACAAGTTAGGTTGGTGGATACCTTTCCATTCAGCGTGACCATAGGCTCCATCCTCCTCACTAGGAGTAGGAATATGAATCTTGGAAGAAGGACTACTACCATCAGCATTAATCCAAAATTAATTGTTGATGGCGTTTCCTCCAGAATGAATACGTGTTGGTTCCTTTGATAGTTGATCCGTGAACGGTTTCAAAAGCATAAATACTCCGTCCTGCATCTTGACAATAGTAGCTTGATTCCCGACAATATCATTAAGGATTTTCGTCAAATCGTGAACAGTTGTTAATTATCGAGACTCCATAGCCTCGACAAGGGTTTTGAATGAAAGAACGGATTCAGGGATAACATATGAAGTATTTTCAGTGCTAGGAGAAGTAAAATTGGGATTGAGGGTTTCTGAACCATTCCTAAGATCAACCATCTTGAGAAATTTAGGAAATTAAAAATGGAATAAGGAAAATGATTTTTTGCAACCGAGAAATTAATCACCCACTGTGGTCGCCAGTTGTTTTGGGGTAAAAACTGATTCTGCTGGTTTTGGTAAATTTGGGTGTGTGTTGATGAGAAACGAATCCAAACCCCCAAACAAATGCACTGCACGAGAGTACTTTAGATTCAAGAGATCAATATGTACAATCCTGAACTAAACCAAGAAATGGCAGTTCCAGTCTTGCTTCGGTCACAAAGTGAAGGAGAAGAGTTGATCTTAGGGAGGGAAGCGAAGAAGGTGTTGAGATCAGAGTGGTTAACTCTGAAGGTGTGGCTATTTTATGACTTGTATTAGAATATGGAACTGGCTTGCAGATTGTAAGCTCTCAGTTCTTTGGTTTTCTGGATACTGTGTTGTTGTTTACAAAAACTGTCCTTTGGTCGAAATAGGTAGAAACCTATTTATACAAGTCATAATTGAACGCACCCTGGTCTCGTAGAAAGTGGGAGTAGTTGAGTGATGGATAAGTGGGGTAATGTGTAAATGCTAGAAACCACGTCCCCACTATGAAGGAAACGTGTTAGTTTACACCCACTACTTCTTGCCGCCACTAACTTCCCGTTTTCCTGACACTTTCTTATAATGGGCGTGTTGCACGCTGCACGCTGTAAACCGCCAGACCAATACTTTGATGAGCATCCCCCAGTTTGTAACATGTTTGATGTCTCGAGTATTTTCGTGGAAAATGTGCAGCAGATTGCAGAGTGGGTCTCGTATGCAAGACCTATTTATTCTGATTAATTGTACGCCAGCTAGGTGGCGGATAACCATGTGTGGAAAGTCAAGGTCAGGAGACTTTCCGCAGGAGAATAGAGTGTGATGCTATTAGGTTAGTCTTGGTTGGTCGCCTAAGATTTACCACAGGCCGATCAATTCTGTGGCGAATTTGGACAGCTGAGATTGTAATTTAGGAGAGAGGGTGGCCGTTGATTATGGTCACATTCTGTTGGCACCTGTTAATGGTATAGTGGCATAGCCGCGCCTATGGCATGGTGGCATAGCCGCGCCTGTGGAATTGTGGCATGGACAAAGCTAGGATTTGGCGTCGTGGCCAAATTTAGGGCTTGGCGGCATGGACAAGTCTAGGGTTTGGCGCCGTGGCCAAAGTTAGAACTTGGAGGCATGGCCAAGGGTAGGATTTGGCGTCGTGGACAAAGTTAGGGCTTGGCGGCATGGCCAAGCCTAGGATTTGGCGTCGTAGCCAAAGTTAGGCCTTGGCGGCATGGCCAAGGCTAGGGTTTGCCGTCGTGGCCAAAGTTAGGGCTTGGCGGCATGGCCGAGGCTAGGATTTGGCGTCGTGGCCAAAGTTAGGGCTTGGCGGCATGGCCAAGGCTAGGGTTTGGCGCCGTGGCCAAAGTTAGAACTTGGCAGCATGTCCAAGGCTAGGATTTGGCGTCATGGCCAAATTTAGGGATTGACGGCATGTCCAAGGCTAGAATTTGGCGCCGTGTCCAAAGTTAGGGCTTGGCGGCATGGCCAAGGCTAGGATTTGGCGTCGTGGCCAAAGTTAGGGCTTTGGCGGCATGGCCTAGGCCAAAGTGGCTCGTGGCATGTTGTGGGGCCAAAGTGGCGTAGTTCTGGGCTATTACCAAAAATTAGGGTTTCGGCTAATGCTATTGAAGAAAAAGTCGTGTTTCGATCATAAAACCATAATTGGAGTTCGTTATGGCGTTGGCCACGAACAGAAAGTGGGTTAGCACTCAGTTACGCCATTTGTGGCATATTGGCATGTTACTGTGGCGGAATGGCATGTTGGCATGCCAATTAGCATATTGGCACGGCACGGCTCGTTTGGCATGCCAATTAGAATGGTGGCGTGGCAGGGCGCGTTTGGCATGCCAATCAACATGGTGGCATGGCAGGGCTCGTTTGGCCTTTCAAAACATGAGGCGGGTTTAAAGTGACCTGATTGGTCAAAAGAGGGGGTCGGCCAAACATAGGGCGTGGCCACATCTCTAGTGCTTGTGGCGCATTTAAAGTGACCTGATTGGTCGATAGGAAAGAGGAGGGCCGGTCAAGCAGCATGGTGGCGTGGCCATCTGCAAGTGGCGTAGGATGGCCTATGGCACGGCCACACCTCCCTTGCTGCTGCTTCTATTTTCCGTGGCTCCTCTTTTGTTCCTTGTTTTCTGATTTTGGGTAGGATTTTGCTTCTACAAATCCATGGCGGATCAATTGCCTAGTTTGCCTAGGTTTAGTTTCGACCAACAGGGTCTGATATACTGCGCGGGGCGCAAAACCCTAAAATTAATTAGGTTGGGATTTGATTTTCGTGAGTTATCACAAAATTGATTGAACTTTGTATGTTGACACAGAGTTCTTCGAATTTATTGCTAGAGAGCAGTTAGCGCATCTTCTGATTGAGCATTTTCATGCAGACCTTAATTTTGATACTTCGGGAAACTCATGCTACTCAGCTGCGAGCGAACACTAATTGTCATATCATACCAATACTAAGGGTTCAGCTGGGGAACATAGCATAGGAAAAATACTCGGCAGGCTCCGACATTAGTGAGTAATGCAGCTAGGAGCTTATATACTCATTAGGCTCTATACTAGTGAACAATTCATCTAGGAGCTTGAGTTTCAATATAATATGAAGAGAGACATAGGCACTCATCAGATTTTGATATATTCTCCAAATTCCCTGCGGAATATAGACATATCAATATCTACTACATCTGATGTCGGGTCAGGTAGATTGACTTTTACAGTTTTCGCCCTATACGAAAAACCACCATCAACAACTGTTAACCGTCCGTCCTTCCTGACACTTTATCGTAATGGGCGTGTTGCACACCGCACGCTGTAAACCACCAGACCAATACCCCAGTGAGTATCCCCCAGTTTACATGTTTGATGTCTCGAATAAATGGGTCAAGTCATGCGACTCGCCGCTAAAATCAGCACATAGTGCTTTTAGGTTAAATAATAAGTTATTTGTGAAATCAATATTTGCATAGCATCACTTATAGTCGATGTTTGTAAAGCATTGGTTTCAAACAAGCAGCTGAAAAATAATCGATGTGCTAGATGCATCGTAGTTTTAGAGCTCAATTGAATCAATCACGAATTGAGCATCTTAAAACAGTAGCATGACCGGCCACCTTGGGGTGATCGTTTGAGGGCCTTATGGGCGAGCTATCACTTGGTCGATCGCTCCCTGTGGATGAGTGATGGCCGGTGGTCACAATGCTACCTTGTTGGTTTTCTGAAAATAAATCTACACCATCCAACTAGGCTACCGAAGTTGAATGGACGAGAAGATTTGCGGCAATTGTTTATTGCCATTAATGTATTTTAGGGTTTAGGGGCCGTGCGGCCAAACCTGTTTTGGCTGATCGATTGAAAGCACTGGGCGCTGATTTGATCAGGCCGATCGACCCTATTGAAAGGCGGGGCGCCGGTGAGTGCGCTGACCTCTTTTGGTCCGCCTGGAATTGAATCTAAGCCACTTAATTTGGCTGGCGAAGATGGACGATCGTGATCGATTTGCGACAGTACCTTGTTGCTGCAAACGCAACTTAGGGTTTCTAAAGCAGAGCGTTCACCCTACTTTGGGTGAACGATTCTATACGATTTTGGCGTGTCGTGAGCAAGTCGTGGGTGTAACTGAGTCGCCAGTGAATACGCCAGATCTTTTTTGATCACTCAAGATGCGATCTAAGCCGTCCAACTAGGCCGGCTAAGTTGGACGGATGCGATGGGTTTTGAGATCGTTTTTGCCTGTCTTATCACCCATATTTTGGTGAACGTTCAAGGAGGTAGCGGACGAGATAAAGGAATTTCGACCGGCAAGGATGCTAGTGGGCTCGCCGGTGTTTATCATGACGATCGCCTAGTCCCGTTAGGAGTAGGCTAGACCTATTAAATTGTGTGTCCAAATCATGTGGCTATGATCGTTTCTTAAGACTGATATGGACAGTCTAGATTTCCCTTAAGGAATTTAAACGCGTTCGATCGCGCTAACTTTTAATTAAAAGGTGTGTAAACACGTTAATCTCTTTGTCAGAGGGTGGTGTAGCCTATGCGAGTGTTTTCATGCAGATTTCAATACTGACACTTCGGGAGATTCGTGCTACTCTATTGCGAGTGAACATTAATTGTCATGTCATTCCAACATGAAAGTTCAGCTGGGGAACATAGCATAGGAAAATACTAGGCAGGCCATGCATTAGTGAATAATACAATAGGTTACAGTTTACAGAATATCTGGGATTGTTGCTTCATGCACCATTCTGGATAAATTTCGTAAATATGTTGAATTGCTCAATACATATGTAAGTGAAAAGGTTTATGCACTCATAACTTTCAAATGTCTTTTGTTCCTTTGCAGGATAACAACGTATTAAAGTACAGGGTTTCACAATTTTAGCCATAAACCGAAAACCACCATCAACATTAATTCCCCTGCTTAGCACGTAATAGCGATGTTATTACGGGGTAAGAACTAGATGGTGACAGACGAAGAAATTCGCAAGAGAAGTTCGGCGTACATTACCAGGATAGAGGCTGGCTCGGTTCTTTGAGCAAGATACGTTTCCTTTCAGCGCACGTCAGTTGTCTTCAGATAGATAAGTATCTACTTGATTGTTATCCCGTATTTGGAGCCTTTATACACGGCAAGTAGAGACTCCTTTTCTTCCCGGGATCTTGCTGATTTGGGGAATATAAAGAAGACGCTGGAGCCTTTCTCCCATCGCAGAATTTCTTCTCTTCTTCGTTCCAGGTATTACTCCATGTTCATTATAGGGTTTGATTTTTAATTAATGATGATAATGATTTTTTTTTCTATATATACACCAGCTGTTGATATGATCATAACGCCCTTTTTGCAGTATATGATGGGAACTGCTGGTGATGATTACTCTTTTACTTCTTCAGAAAAGAGCTTTGAAGTCGACAAACCCAAGGCTAATGCGTTCGAGGAGGTGATGGCCAAAATAGATTCCCCATTTCGCGAAGTTGGTCGTTCCATACAGGGTATGTCTCTTCTGCATTTACCCATCGTTCGAGAGCGTACTCAGGCCTTTTTGGCTTCAGTCATCATGAAAGAGAAATGGAGACACGACGAAGCGCCTCAGCCGACGAGTGCGAGAGCTGAAAGGTTTGCAGCTCGGCTAAAGCGGCGAAGGATCGAGCATGAGCGGCCTCCCAGTGAAAACAAGTATGACTACCCTATCCGCAACGGAATCATAATCCTCGATTCTGACGTGGACGAACCGGAGCATCCTCAGAAAGCTGTTGGGGAAGTTCCTGAGGAAGAGGTCAAAGTGGCTTTCGTGGAGGGTACTGAAGCAACTGTTGAGAGAGGCGTTGGGACGGCATCAGAAAGGGAAGTCAAGACGGCTTCCAGAGAGGATGAAGTAGTGGCTTGCGATGAAGGTGCCGAAGCAGCTTCCAATGACGGCTCCAGTGAAGACACTGCTGATCCCTCGAATGACTAGACTTTCCTTTGTTGCTTTCATTCATAGTTGAGCACTTTCCATAGTTTGTAGACATTTACTTCTTATACTCAGTAGTTTTGTGGCTGAGCCGGGTTTTCATTAAATGATGTTTTTTTTTATTCACGATATCTGGGGATCCTAGTTGTAGTACTTCCCAGTAGGGTTGCAATAAAATCTCTCTATTCCATCGAGTCGTACAGCCAAAGGGAACGCGACATTCATAAGTGATGATGCGTTCTTATGTGACCGTGCACCGTCTTCATGATGATTGCATGTAACCCTAAAAACAATGAAGGGGATACAATAATGGAAACCAGAGATTGACCACGAACATGTCTGCCCTCTAATTTATAACGTGTTGTAATCCGCCTAATCATGTGGTGATCGAGAGGCCGCTTTATTGTTGGAGTAGATTGCTCTTCAGAGTACGAAGCGATTGCCCTAATAATCATACGATTCCTTTGCTCCTTTTCTTTCTGGATGTATTCCTTCAATGTTTCTCGAAAGATATGAGATGTTTCTTTTTAGGGTTTTGTCTTTCTGGCTTGAACTGATGGGTAATGATGAGGGTTTAAGCTTGCTCAAGACTTTGTGTCATGATTCAGGAAAGAGATTTCTAAAGGGAAATAATACTTTGATTAACTGACAAATTGAAACCCTAATTATGAATGCAAGCAGTGCAGTCATTTTGGAGGAATTACAAATATTGCATGAAAGGGGAAATTGCTGGAGGAAACACTAAAGAGAACGCTGGAGGAAAAGGTAGCACGACGTTTTAGGTATTGAAAAGCTTGAGCCATCGTGAGTGAATTGTCACGCCTTCCAGTTTGTCGGCGTTGATGAGCTTGCAGTAACCGCCTAAGATAACATCTGCCACCAGGTATGGCTCGTATTCCCTTTTTATAGGCGAATCAGGCTGAGCGGTCACTGATAGGAGCCTAAATTACATCGTTTGAATATCAATTTCGTATGTTTTTCTTAGTTATTTCTATTGTATTTTCTGTATATGTAGATGGGGAAAACGATTCGCTGGTTTTTACGGAATTGGGGAGATGATCCCGCGGAGGAGGCCCCTTGAACCGAGCGAAATGCTTAACCTCACACAGATGCACTGCAAGAAGGGAGTGCTTTGAATTCGAGAGATCAATCTGTAGTACTCCGGCCTAAACCAAGACAATGGCCGTTCCAGAGTAAATTCAGTCACAAGAGAGGACGGGTCGGTCTGTAGGAGGGAAGCTGAGAAATGTGTGAGATCAATGGTGCTATAATTTGCTCTGTTGAGAGTTAGATTGTTAATCTCGTGTTGTCTGTTTGACGTGAGATTATCCTTGTTTCAATCATGATTCAGAGATTTATTTATATTGCTGGAATTGAAAACACCATGATCTCATGAAGTGTGACAGTTGATGGAATCAAAGAATGGGGAAGTGGAAATCGTGTTAAAACCATTTGCTCAACGTGCGGAGACTTGGTTGATTTTCCATCCACTACTTTGTTAACTCCTTCAACTGATTGCACGACTTGCTCACATTCTCATCATGTGTATGAACACACGTGCCGTAGACCGCCAGACCAAAACCCTAGTTAATATCCCCCCATGTGACACGATTGATGTCTCGTGTAAGTGTGGAGTCTGCAAGGCAGACGTGTATTTAGTTAGTCAGTTGTTGACTTCATGACTTCATGGGACGATGAGTCCTTGTATTGTTGAGTCGCACTTGGTTTGGAAATGTTCTGAGACTCATGAATTGAACATGTATGTTGAGACAGAGATATGATGTGTGAATAAGTTAACGTGAGCAAATATTGCTCATTCGATGAATTGTTGAATATTGATAGTTGAACCAATATTCTTTGATTTGAGTAAGTATTGCTCATCTGAGCAAATATTGCTCGTTTGATGAATTATGGTAACATGACCAAATAAAATATTAAATCAGAATACTGGCAATTGAACCGAGTATGATAAATAAAATGTTGATCATGGGATCAACGTAAAATTATTAGCGTTTGAATCTGGAATCATTAACCTTGGACTCAAAACCCTAATTTGATCAATTGATGATTTATTGATGGTTTATTGAGAATTAACCACAGAAAAGGAGGGACCGGATATATGGGATTATGGGTCGACCATGTAGTTCCCCGATGCTCACATGAGCAAATATCAAGATCTCCTGAAGACCAGTTAATTTGTTGATGAAAGGATGATTAAATGCTGATTTAATCATTTGTTAAAATAATGCTGAACCTTAGGTAATAAAACCCAATTAATTATGAAGAGATGAGGGACCGACCCAGGGGTCCTGAAACCGGCCCTGGGTGTTCACGGGATCAAATGATGATCGTTCCATGAAGTTCCGAGTTGTTTGGAAGAGTTTTGGACCTAATCGTGCAATTATGCAAATTAGGTCAAATCATGAGAATACGTGGGACGGGCTTCTTGCAAGCCAAAGAGCCAACCTTGGTCGGTCAAGGTAACATGCTCACGTCACCAAAGTGTCCGTATCTCAATTCTGAGAATTTTGATATTTTCTGGTGTGCATTTGAGCAACATTTTGAGAAAATATGAAGAAATCAGGGTTTTTGCTGAAATCGTCAAAACCTTCATGAGATGAAGGAAAATAATAGAAAATGAGGGAATCATGAAGTGTGGGACCGGCTATGGCCAAGGCATGGCCGGCCGGCCAAGGAGCCTGGTCCCACGGTGTTTTCCCTAATTTTTTGTAATGTATTCATGATTTTAGGGAAATATGATAAAACCAAAGAGTTTGTTGAAACCAAGGAGTTTTGTTGAAATCAAAGAGTTTCCATGAGATGAAGGAAACAAAAATATTAATAATAATAAAATAAGGGCGTGTGGGACCGGCTTGAGCATGGTTGGCCTGCTAGGGCCCGGTCCCGTGAGTTTTCCCTTATTTTATGTATTATTTCATGATTTAAAGGGATTTTCATAGTTTTGAAAGAATTTTCATAATTTGAAGGAAATATCATGAAATCAAGGAAATATAAAAATAATAATAATAAAATAAGGTTATTGTGGGACCGGCTAGGGCATGACCGGCCATCTTGGGCCCGGTCCCACAAGTCTCCTTAATTTTATGTATTTTTTGTGTATTTTCCCATAATTTGAAGGAATTTCATAATTTGAAGGAAATTTCATGAAATCAAGGAATTTCATGGGATTAAGGAAACATGAAAATATAATAATAATAATAAAATAGGGGTGTGGGGCCAGCTAGGGCATGACCGGCCGGCTATGGCCCGGTCCCACGAGTTTCCCTAATTTTATATTATTTTTCATAGGATCAAGGAAATATCATGAGATTAAGGAGTTTTCATGAGATTAGGGAAATAATAATAAAATAATTAGGAGCCATGCGGTGTGGGGCCGGCCGGGATCAAGGCATGGCCGGTTGGCCAATAATCACGGCCTCACAATATTTTCCCTAATTTTATATTGTAGGATAAGAATATCGCGATATCAATACTTCGCGGGATCAATAAACAACAGCATTGCGAGGGCGTCGCAAAAGAGTAATATAAATGACGCAATGAATGACGACAGCCAAAACACGAGAAAGGTGTGAAGACCTAGCGAAGTTTAGGAGAGCAGCGAGAATGAATACTTGTACACTTGCGATATTTCATGCAAGTTATTCCCGAAAATAAAGGACAGCTTAGCTGTCATCCATTGTATACTACCCTATATAAAGAGTCAAATGAGTCTGTTGTGGGGGAGAGATCTTTTTCGGAGTGTTAGACAAGTCATTAGGAGAGAGAAAGTGCGTGTTGATTGTAATTTCTTTAGATCTTTTCTATCTTACCTTGTAAACATTCGAGGAATTAATCAATAAAATCATTGTTATTCATCTTAAAATGTCTTAGTTGTGCGGATTATTGTGAGGGGTGTAGTGTAGGATTTCCTGCAACTACATATTGGCGCTAGAAAGGGCTGTTTGAGTAAGGATTGACATCGTGATTTGAAAGAATTTGGAGTAGTAGAGAAGAAATTTGATATAATTTTCAACAGTTTACCAAAATTAAGAAATGGATAGAAGGAGAAATGCATCTGAGCAACCAACAACTGTTAGGAGAAGTAGGAGACTTGCCGGAGAAGAGAGAAATGAAATGGGAGAATCATCAAGAAGGAACATCAGGAATGATGAAGAAAATCAAATTCAATCACCAATTCAACCAGTAGTGGATAGAATTATGGATTATGATAGAGTAAGTGTGCATACTTGGAGATCAGACTCTGTGGACGAAGGGGAAGAAGAACAACAATTGGTAAACAATGGACAAGAGGGGAGAGACCGAGAAGGGAATGGAGAAATAATTCATGGAAATGAAGAGATCGCAGCATTAGAGGCGTTGAGGCAAACAATACATGAAGAGAGACGATTAGAGGCAGAGGAACGTGCAAACTTGACAAGACAGAATCATGAGCTGAGGATGGAAAACATGAGATTACAAAACAGAAGGTCGAGAAGCACTACAAGGTCAAGCTCAAGATCAGTTAGAGAGGAAAGAAGGAGAATTTTACCTACAAAAAATGCTGATAAAGAAAACCAAGAAGAAGCGCAAAATCGGGGCACAGAATATTGCGAGAGAAGAGAAATGATGGAAGATCGTTATATCCCACGTCCCGAGACTCTTCAAAGTGAGCAGAATGGTGGAAACCAAGGAAATAGGCAACGTCAGGAGCAGAATCAACCAATGGATGAAGAAAATCAAGAAGAAGGAAGAAGAATATTACATGGGAGAGAAGCACGGAGGAAGCAAAAAGAAATTAAAGATGAAATTGAAAGACACTATGCCGAACAAGCACGTCTAGCTCGCGAGAGAGAAAGATTGAGAGCAGAAATGGAATAACAGGAGTTAGAAGAGGAAATTCGCCGGAATAATCATGATAATCGAGAAAGAAGACGAGAACAAAATCGCAACAATGATAATATTAATGAAGAATATGAAAGAGCACAAAGGAGAGCTGATAGGCACCAAAGAAGAGAAATCGATAGATATAATGGTGTGCGAATTCGCGAAAGAAATGAAGGAGAAGATCGCAGAGAAATACGAGAAGAGAATGATGAACAAGAAAGTCAAAGTAGACATGAACGTAGGCGAAGAGAAGTGGAACTAAAAAGACCAGTGGATTCAAATTCTGATGTAAATGAACAAATTTTGAGAGAATTGGAAGAAATGAGAGGAATGATGAACAGTAAAAGAGGAGGAGGAAAGAGACAGTTGGATGAAGCAATAGCAGAAGATGCGAAAACTCCGTTCACACAAGAGATACAATTAAGAGGAATACCACCGAAGTGCAATTTAACGACATTAACCAGCATTTTCGATGGAACAACTTGTGCGATACAGCATATCAAAGCTTATATGAGATGTATGCTACAATGGGAGAATAATGATGCTATATTGTGCAAATATTTTGCATCAAGTCTGACAGGAGAAGCTTTGAAATGGTTTGAAGAGCTACCGAAAAATACAATAACATCTTTCAATCACTTGCAGGCTATATTTTTAGGGGCATATATAAGTAATAATTCCTCGCGACCAGGTATTGAAGATGTATTTGGGTTAAAACAAAGGGTTGGTGAAAGTTTGAAGTATCTAACTGTGAAATGGAAAACAATGTGTAGCGAAATGGCTGGTCGAGTGGAGGAGAGATATCTCATCTTATCATTCATTAATGCTATGTTTGCGACAAATCTGCTATATATTCAAATTTTAGAGTCAAAAATACAATCACAATGACTGAGCTGCGAGAGCTTCAGGAGGAGTATATTGCTCTAGAAGAAAAGCAAAATGAGATGGAATCATACCCTGTCGCGAATACAAGTTCAGGAGCTGCGAATGCAAGTTTGTTACCCAAATTGATAAACACTGTGGCGAGTACCTCGCAAGGTCAACAAGGAGTGAGGATACCAAATGATGGTCAGCAAAAATTGGTAGCTATGGGAAGTCGCGATCAGGAAGAATTTGAAAGAGAAAGAAATTTCTACAACCGTGGCGGAAATAATAAAATTCAAAGGCTTGATCAACCGCAAGAAACCTATGGAGGACAGAGGCATAACCCACAAGATACTTATGGAGGCCAGAGGCAGAATTATCATAGAGGACAGCGAGGTCATAGAGTCGTATGGGAAGAAATCAAGATGACACCACTAAACGCTAGCATGGAGAAGATATGGGAAGCTATAATCTTGATGGAAAACATACCTGCACCATGGAACATGGGGAATGAACCACCTCCAGGTGACAGAAGTCATGAATTCTGTTCTTATCACCATTTTCATGGACACTTAACGAATGATTGTAGGAATATAAAAAGAATCATCCTCAGAATGATAGATCAAGGGAAGCTAAACCAATTCTTAAAATGTGAAGAGAAGACTCAACCATTACCAACACCTCTAGAAAATAACAGAGTAAATACGACAAAAGGGAAAGAGACATTTGTAGTAGAAGTTGGAACAAAGGCCAAAAACTTGTTCTGCAACTCTATCGTACATTCGTACAAGACAATTGAAGATTTTCATGATAGTATTCTCAGTAGGGTTTTCGCAAGAGATGTTGACAATAGAGAAGTAATGAATATCGCGAAGTCATCGCCACTGAAAGAATGGCAAGCGCAAATTATTTCTTTTACCGCAGAAGAAGTACCTGAAGGTGGCGAGTTGCATGACAGTCCATTAGTGGTAAGATTAGAAATTAATCCAAAACACTGTGATGATGAAAGTGATGGTGCGTAAAATTCATGGGCAATAAATAGAATCTTAATTGATACCGGAAGCTCAGAACATCCTTTTTACCACACCTACAAGACTATAGGGGG
Organism: Papaver armeniacum; assembly: GCA_023531295.1. Taxonomy (NCBI): domain Eukaryota; kingdom Viridiplantae; phylum Streptophyta; class Magnoliopsida; order Ranunculales; family Papaveraceae; genus Papaver; species Papaver armeniacum. Next base: position 230,479 of record JAJJWW010010539.1, on the reverse strand, counting down.
CAAAGATGAAGATTTGATACCTTCAACGTATAAGATTTATGGTTTTAATGGTACTGCTAATAAACCTAAAGGAGAAGCTCGCATGCGAATACCATTGAATGGATTATCAACTGAAATCTTGTTTTGCATAGTCGATGTGGAATCCCCTTATAATGCATTAATTGGGCGACCCTGGTTACATGAGATCTTGGGTGTAGCATCAACTTACCACCAGTGCATCAAATTTCCACATCCCAGTGGTGTTGGAATTATAAAAGGAGATTGGGCTGAGGGACAAAAATGCTATGAAGTCGATGTGGAGTCTTGCGAGGAAAGGGATGTTCAATAGAAGAATTGGAAAAGGAATATCAAAGAAGAAAAAAGAAGAGAAAGACTGATGGTGGACACAATAGAAGTGAGAGATGAAGATATATTGCGAAATCAGTGCTTGAAGACAATTGAAAATTGCGATGGTCTCGCAAAATGGAAGGAAATATCTGGAAATATGAATGAAGAAACAGAGAGCAACAGGAGTAAGAGGTGTAAGAAATAAATAATTGATTTTAGAGTCATGTAAAAAAAAAATGTGTGTCATGATGATCGAAGAAGGAGTGAGTGCGAAAACTCGCGATATATGAATATGATGAAAGTTTGGTTAAATAATTACAGTGAGATCTCTCGGAAAATGAAGCAAGACTATGTGATAATTTCGCAAAGAAGATGAGAAGAAATAATCAAAAAGCAATGAATGACTACAAGAATTGACAGAAAATGAATGAGTGAGTGAATGGGACGAACCTTTATGGCGTACACCCTAGTTCGCGAATGATATTTCGTAAGAGGCAAATGTAACACCTAAAGTGCGTCATATAAGGGGTATCTCTTGACATGGCTCGGGGAAAAGGTTACACCGCCCCGGAACTGAGTCATGAAGATTTGGGGCCCATGAAAGCCTATCCGGGGAGATACCTTGGATTTCCAACTATATATATAAGGTTATACCCTGGTTGGACGACCGAGGGTCTCTTCCAAGGAGTCGAGTGTATGACCAAGGTGCCGAGGTACACGGTTGAGCCAAGAGTGCCAGGGCATTTGAAGTGTCTCGGCCATTCTTGGCAAGTCTTGGCACATGCTGCACTCGGCCCGAAGAAAACTCCACTTAGGGTGCGAGTCTCGTAACCATAAGCCCTATAGGTATAAGGGATAAGAGGCTGCACAAACAAGCTGGTTGTTGTTAAGACAGGATGAGAGGAGCTAGTCTTGTATGGCTGATGTACGCCTCCTTGAAGGGGCAACCGGGGAGATGATGAGGCGGCACCCTCCATTAGGGAGGCGATAAGTGTCAAAAGACGCAAATGTCATGAGGCTCTATTTTCGCAAGAAAATTTAGGCTTGTCATATTTGTGCGATGATCCTGAAGAGGCAATAATACTAACGCGAGGGTAAGACGAGATCAATGGGTCTTTACATGAAAGTGTAAAGACGTCCTGCGATTTCGTCGCAAGACGGCAATGTCATGGGACTTCAAGTTCGCAAGAATTTTTAGGCCTGTCATATTGTTGCAACAAAAGCATCCTGTAGAGGCAATAATACTAAAGAAATGATAAGACAAGATCAATGGGTCGTTACATGAAAGTGTAAGGACGTCCTGCGATTTTGTCGCAAGACGTCAATGTCATGGGACTTTATGTTCGCAAGAATATTTAGGCCTGTCATATTGACGCAAAATGAGGGGTGGCAAAATAAGACCTTTAACTAGGAAGGGAAAATAAGACCACACAAAAACAATGATAAGGCGAGATCAATGGGTCATTACATGAAAATGTAAAGACGTCCTGCGATCTTGTCGCAATAATGAATTTCAACACAAATGAATATAAGACAAAACAAGAAATTGGGTAAGCAAATAAGCTTTCGAAAATGGCTATATTTCTTCATTTATTTGTGAAGGGTTAGCAACAGCACTTGCGAAAATAAGAAGTATTATTACTTAAAGATTATCAACTTAATCTCTCATGTGAAAATAAATAACAGAGGCAAGTATGGGAATGATTAGAGTAAAAACTTGTTATTTATTTCCATATGATAGATTTACAGAAAGAAATTACAAAAATGGATGGCTAGAAGGATAAATGTACAAGCATCACAAGAAGAGAAAAAGGGAAAATGGAACTATGTCTTAGCTTATTCTTCTTCTTCATCAGATTCTTTATCAGATTCCTCTTCTTCGCTTACATCACTATCAGAGACATCTCGAGGAAGGCATATTTTCAGAATTTCATCAAGAAGACAAGGATATCGGGAAAGAGGAATGCGATGGTCATTACAAACTGTTTCAATAGTTTGATTGCGAAAACGAACATCGTCATTATTAAAATTCGCCATGTAGTTTGTAATTGCTTCTTCAACTGGAATACTTGTTGTTGCGAAGAGAAAAATCCTTGGCAAGTTGTGCTTTCTCAGTTCGAGTTCCTTGATTCTAGTTTGAAATATCTTCTCAGATTCTGTGAACAAATGATAATGAATTAGCAACTTAATAGTAGTTTCACAAAAAAGAGGTGGTAAAGTAATGAAGAACAGTAAACAACCTTCTCTGTCAGAAATCATATCTTTAACCAAGGTAGTATGCTCAGCATGAATACTGACGCTAACACCTAAGTTATTTCTGGCGTTATCTAGAACTTTCGCAGCCTAAGCGAATTCATCATCACTATTTATGACAAGGAGTGAACGAATTTGATTTTCTCGCTCATTAAGTATGGCATTTTGGCGAAGAGATTCATCTCGTTCAATTTGGACTTCAAGAAGAGTTTTTTGGAATTTCGCTAATGCTTGTGCACCTTGATTAGCAATGCGATCCTTATCATCTATGTGGCTTCTAATTTTCTTCCTTAGAATATTATTATTCTCGTGGGAGCTAAGATATAAACGTTTAAATCGGTTGGCTAAACCTAAACTAGATCTATGCTCAGTTTCTAAGAGTTGAAATTTGGTTCGAAGTTCATTTAATGAGAGAGAATTAATCTTGTTTGAAGAACTACTTAAAGATTCATTGAGATGAGCGAGAAGAGCATCATCATCCATAGGTTCAGGGAATGAATGGAGAAGGAATGGTGCATCATCATCCATAGGTTCGCAACTTCAACTTCTAGTTCTTTGTTCTTCTCCTTAAGTTGGAGATTTTTCTTTTCAAGATTGTTGCGCCTCTTCTCAAGATCTGAGGCAACGACAAAGGAAGCTCTCCCAGACTATAAAAGAAAATAAAGGAATTGTTAAGATAAGGTTTATAATCGAAATCACAAAGAAATAAAGAAATATTTACATACCAAGGCACTAAGTGCATGTAAGAAACTGGGAGTCATTGTCTGGGAAACTCCACGAAAAGAATCATTATCTACTAGTAGGGGGGCATCGCAGATATTTGCGAGATCTTCGCATGTAGCAGAAAAATGATCATCTCCCAAAACTTGCATAGAATCAGAGAAAACACTAGACAGTTGCGCCATAGCAGATTCGACTGAATGATTCTCCTTCGCAAAAGAAGTGTCAACCTCATTTTCATCTTTATCAGAATTTTCGCTGGTTTGGGAATTAGAATGAGAAGAGGGATGGATTTTCCGTTTTTTAGAAGATGGAGAAGAAGATTTATCCTTGCGAAGAGTGATTTTATTCTTGCCTTTAGACTTCGCAGCTTCAGGAATGTCAATTTCTTCAACGCCAACCTTCGCACACGAATGAAGATAAAAAACAGAGGCAACAATATTGTTAAAAATAATAAGGAAAAATATTTCTTACTTCATCCGTGATTGAACGAAGTATCGCCAGAGTACTCGCTTTTGGATTTCTTTTGTAGCTCTTTCTTAATTTGGTGATCTGAAAAATTCGCAAAATTAGATATAAGAGGGAGTGAATATTGTAAAATAAGTAAAAGTTAGGAAGTATACCTCTTTTGCCTTTTCGGGCCAATTAAATACCCAAGGGTGGTAATTTGCGAGATTCGCAAGGAGTATATGGGATCCTGAAATGTAAGGTCCGCTCAAAAATAGTGGAAAGACAGACCACCTCTCGTCTTTAGAGTAGCGAGGAATGTTGTTCTTGCCAGAATGCCAATAAATATCTAGCATGAGTATCTTATCATCGGAAACGTTCTCTTTTCTTTTCAATCGGGCACCCCAGCGAGATTTATTATTCTTCATGTTTATTACTTCATAATTTTCAAAAAAGTTTTCTACAGTGTACTTTTCAGAGACTATCTCTAAACTTGCGAAGTTAGGATCTTTAACGTTATCAGGATATAAAGATCCCTTACCAGCGTCGCGATTGGCAAATTCAAGCATTAGACGGATGCAATCACCACTTAATTGATAAATAGCTCGCGAGAATTTCTCATGAGCAAGGATTTCATAGAACAAGGGCAGTTCGGGATCGTGCGGGGAATGGGAAGACTGCGAGGATTTGACCTAGCGAGATTATGATTTTCTCGACCATCACACCGATGATCGATAAACAACTTTTCGTAAAGAATAGATGAAGATTCTTGATTGGGAATAGTAGACAAGGTGAAACCTTTCTCTTGTAATTTCTTTTGAGTTTCATCTAAAAGGGTTTCATATTTACGACCAGAAGGAGCCATTCTTAGAGTATGGGAATGATTAAAGAATTGAAGATCAAGAGAAAGAAGAAAAGGAAGATTTACAGTAGCAGAAACACAAATTGCGGAGGAAGAGAGATGAAGAAAAGTTGCAGAGGGAAAGTAAAAGAGAAGAAGAAGAGGGTGAGAAAACTATATATAGAGAGAAGAATTCTCGAGAAAACAAATGCATTTAATGCGAGATGGGACGTGAATGGTCAAGAAAAAAAGGTTGAAAGAGACGTGTCAAGAAAAGAGTGGAAGAAGAAACATGTGTAATAAATTCCGTGTAAAAGTACGGGATTGTAACAGATAAAGATGAACAGTTGCGGCATTTCAAAATATTGGTTCTCATGACATTCTCTTCTTCGCAGAGAAGACATGAGAAGAGGCAAGATGTAGGATCAGAATATCGCGACATCAATACTTCGCGGGATCAATAAACACCGACATTGCGAGGGCATCGCAAAAGAGTAATATAAATGACGCAATGAATGACGACAACCAAAACACGAGAAAGGTGTGAAGACCTAGCGAAGTTTAGGAGAGCAGTGAGAATGAATACTTGTACACTTGCGATATTTCGCAAGTTATTCCCGAAAATAAAGGACAGCCTAGCTGTCATCCATTGTATACTACCCTATATAAAGAGTCAAATGAGTCTGTTGTGGGGGGGAGATCTTTTTCGGAGTGTTAGACAAGTCATTAGGAGAGACAAAGTGCGTGTTGATTGTAATTTCTTTAGCTCTTTTCTATCTTACCTTGTAAACATTCGAGGAATTAATCAATAAAATCATTGTTATTCATCTTAAAATGTCTTAGTTGTGTGGATTATTGTGAGGGGTGTAGTGTAGGATTTCCTGCAACTACATATATTATTTCCTCAGTGTGAAGGAAACACCATGAAACTGGGGAGTTTCCTCAAAACGAAGGATATTTGTTCAAATGAAAGGATTCTCATGAGATCAAGGAAAATAATAAAATATGATAAAATATAGAATTTGGGCGTGGGACTGGTCACGGCATGACTGGCCTACCGGTGATCCAGTCCCCTAGCGCCTTGACTATTATTTTATTATTTTCTTTCCTATTTGCATAGGTTCATCGTCTCGTCGTATTTTGAAATACTTGTTTATTCATTCAGGTGTTTGTTAATGCATTATTTGTCGAATACATTTACACCATTTTGGTCGGGGCTTACTCGAAGGTAACTCAGATGCCCGTGTGTTGAATATTTATTACTAACCCATGGAATTCTGCTGGGAAGAACCATAAATTGAAGTAACGAAATATTATGAAAATATTGAATATTTTCCAGGGATTTGAATCTATTGATTTTGAGAATAATTAATTAATGACTCTATACTAGTACGATCTTCTAAGAGTGTTAATTATTCAGGAATTGAATGATATGAGCTTGTTGAAGCGTTATATTTCTTTCATATAGTCAGGGAAAACATTGTTACATCCTGAAGACGTTATTGCTCTATACTAGCAGGCAAGCTGTCTAGGAGCCGTCTAAACTTTCGATTCTATATAAAAGTAATTACTGAAATCGCTCAGTATTCGTTAGATATGCCGTTGCCTCAGCTGAGAGACTACATATCTATATATACTCTGAGAGACAGTATTCTCAGTCAGAGATTCTCATAGCATGATCTTTCATGCTTTCAATAAGAGACACGAGCCTCAATATTCATCTGATTGTTGGATCAGGAATACATATAAGTATGGGTTGACGATTTTAGCCTTTGTCGAAAATCCACCATCTACATTAAGTCCCCTTCTTAGTGAGGAAAGCCGTGTTCCTCAGTCAGCATTGGATGGTGATTTTCCGGTCATAAACAATATAAGTAATTGAACTTAGTCGTAAGTTAAGATATTACCGGATTTCGATAGTACGAGCATACCATGACTTGAATGAGGATCCCGTGGCATGATAGAGTGTCGTTTGGTGAACATAAGTTGGTGTTGAATCGCTGAATCGGACGACGGGACCTTGTTCGTTTAGGATTCGCGGGCCGGGCCCAGTAAGGAAATCCTTAGAAAATTAGGTTTTGGAAATAAAATTTGGTATAAAAGGAATTAATCCTTTTTTTTATTATTTTTCCATGAACAGTGCCTTGATCCCTTCATCATCTTCACGCCAGGGAGGAGGAAGAAATTCGTCGGAGCTTCCAAAGACTGCCATGGTCTGTCGCACCGTCCAAACCAACTTCACGGCGCGTGGCAAGTACGTATCGATTTTTTTTTTTTTTTTTTTTTTTTTTTTTTTACAGAAATTGCTGAGTTTATGTGAGTTTCAAGAAGTGATCATGTTGAAAACCCCATATTTATGCATGTGAGTAGGATTTTATTGAAAAACCCTTGTTTTTTGAAAACGTATGTTCGTTTGATCGTTAGTTTTTTTTTTTTGAAAGCTAATAATGTAGTTGCAGGAAATCCCACAATACACCCCTCACTAGAATTTACTTAACTAATCCATTTGAAGATGAATAACTATAAGTTTTATTGATTATTTTCTTGGAATGTTTACAAAGGAAGATAGAACAGAGCCAAAGAAATTACAATCACACTAAATTTTCTCTCTCCTAATGACTTGCTTAACAATTCAAAAGGAACCCCCCTTTCAACAGACCTACTCAACCCTTTATATAGGGTATTACATAGTGGATGACAGCTAAGCTGTCCTTTATTTTCGGAAATGACTCGCGAAGTGTCGCAAGTGTATAAGTGTTCATCCTCGCGACACTCTTAATCTTCACCAGATTTTCACATCTTCCTCGTGTTCTGGCTGTCGTCATTTTGCGCCATTTATTTTACTTTCCTGCGACACCTTCGCAATGCTGTCGTTTATTAATCTCGCGAAGTATTGATGTCGCGATATTCTGATCCTACATCTTGCCTCTTCTCATGTCTTCTCTGCGAAGGAGAGAATGTCATGAGAACCAATATTTTGAGATGCCACAATTGCTCATCTTTATCTCGCAATTGTTCATTTTTATTTGTTTTATTCATGTACGGAATTTATTACAGGTGTTTCCTCTTCCACTCTTTTCTTGACACGTCTCTTTCAACCGTTTATTCTTGACCATTCACGTCCCATCTCGCATTAAATGCATTTGTTTTCTCAAGGATTCTCCTCTCTATATATAGTTTTCTTACCCTTCTCTTTTTCTCTTTTATTTTCCCTCTGCAACTTTCCTTCAACTTTCTTCCTCCGCAATTTACGCTTCACTCAGAAATCTCCCCTTTTTTCTTTCTCTCAATCTTCAATTCTCCATTCATTCCCATACTCTAATAATGGCTTCACTTGGTCGTACATATAAACCCCTTTTCAATGAAGTTCAAAAGAATTTGCAGGAGAAGGGTTTTACTTTATCAACCATTCCTGATCAAGAATCTTCGTCTATTCTCTCTGCAAATTTTTTTTCTGATCATCAGTGTGATGATCAAAAAATCATAGTCTCGCTAGGACAACTCCTCGCAGGCCTTCCCATTCCTCTATACAATCCCGAGATACCATTATTCTATGAAATTCTTGCTCATGAGAAATTCTCGCGAGCTATTTATCAATTGAGCGGCGATCGCATCCGTCGATGCTTGAATTATAACCGTGGCGGCTGTAAAGGATCTTTATATTCTGATGATGTCAAGGATCCTAGATTCGCAAACTTAGAAATAGTCGCTGAGAAGTATACCGTGGAAAACTTTTTTGAAAACTATGAAGTAATAAATATGAGAAATGATAAATCTCGTTGGGGTGCTCGGTTGAAAAGAAAAGATAATATTCCCGATGAAAAGCTGCTTATGCAAGATATTGATTGGCACTCGGGCAACAATAGTACTCCTCGTCATTCCAAAGATGAGAAATGGTGGGTCGTTTCTTTATTTTTGAATGGACCCTATATCGCAGGTTCACACGTACTCCCTGCGGATCTTGCAAACTATCATCCTTGGGAATTTAAGTGGCCCGAGAAGGCAAAAGAGGTATATTTCCTATTTCAGGTTTTGCTTTTGCGATATTCCCTTCTTCTTATATTTACTGAATTTGCAAAGTTTACAGGTTGACAAACTGAGGAAGAGTTATGAAAGAAACCCAAAGGCGAGTACCCTGGCGATACTCCGATCGATCACGGATGAAGTAAGAAACATTTTATTTTATTATTTTAAATAATATTGTTGCCTCTGTTTCTTATCTTTATTCGTGTGTGAAGATTAACGTAGAAGAAGTTGACACTGCGAAGGTTAAAAAGTAAGAATAAAATCACTTCTCGCAAGGATAAATCTTCCGGTCCATCTTCTAAAAAACGGAAAATCCAACCTTCTTCCCATTCTAATTCCCAAACTGATGAAAATGAGGTTGATACTTCTTAGAGCACTCGTCTGCTACGAATTGTCTGATGTCTTCCAAAATGAGGTTGATACTTCTAGTGGACAATGATTCTTTTCGCTGAGTTTCCAGAACATTGACTCCGAGCTGCTTTGGTATGTTCATCCTTTTCCTTATCTCGTAATTTCGATTATAAGCTTTTATCTTAACAATTTCTTTACTTTCCTTTATAGTCCTATGGCGCAATTTGCTTAATTAATTCTCGAGATGTAGGATCAAGAATATTGATTGAATTCATGAAGTGTTTACACGGTAGAATTACACTTAGAAGTTAAAACGCTTCTTAAACTTTCTCTCTTAATGACTTGCCTAACAATTCCAAAAGATCTCTCCCTCTTACGTACCATTTAGCTCCTTTATATAGGTAATACATAGATCAAGTTTGTTTTTATTTTGGAGTGTCTCGACACTTTTAATCTCGCTATTGTTCGCCGTTATTTTAGCTCCTGCGATCCCTTACGCCGTCGTTCATTAACCTCGCGAGCCTTGCACGTTGCTTGATCTCTTGCCTCTTTTTCCTTGAATATTGTGGACATATTCCTTGGTTTCATTCTTTTCTTTGAAAAGTACGTACTTTGCTCTATTCTTTTGCAACCCTCCAGTTCAGAAGCGAGATATATGGGCATCGTGCATCTCTCCCTCACTTATTTTCTCTGAGGGGAAGAGTATCTTTTTTACAATATTGTTTCAAGCAGAATTCTTTAGTTTCCCTTCTTAAAGTTCAATTTCTTTACCATTCCCCGATCAAGAACCTTCATATTCTTTCTAGTCTGTGATGATCAAAAGCCTCGAGTCTTTTAGGTGATGCCTCGGATGCCTCTATTTTATGAAATCTCGCCCATGAAAAATTCTCTGCCATCAATTAAGTGGGCGATGTACGCCGATGCTCGACCAAAGGATCTTACCCTAACTCCGCGAAACCCAAGAAAAATCTCTCATAATCTGCGGTGAAGGTAATGTCCAAAGATAAATTAATGGCGTAAGACATTGATTGGCACCCGGGCAATAATACTTTCCCTGCATTCCAAAGATGTAAATGTGGGTGCACTTTTGATCTTAAAATGGTCTCATATCATGCTCGCATCCGACTTAAATTTTGCGCAACTTTCTTTCTATAATTGTTTTTGGAAGTTAGCTGTGCTGAGAAGAAGCTACAAAGGATCCGCTGGAGGATACTCTCCGATGAAAGAATGGGATTAGTCGGATTGAATAAAACCATTTATCTCCATTAACTAAGCGAAGGTCCAATCTTCTTCGGCTTTGATTCGCTTTCTCTCGCCAAGAAGATTCCATCGCCCCTATGGATCGGTTAGTGGACAACTGATTCTTACTTATTAGAGGGCAAATGCTCTTGAAAAGAAGAATTTGCAATGTTTCAAAGTCAAGAATTTTGCAAAAAGTTAAACACCGAACTTAACTCCCCAAAGGATAAGGTGTCCACTCTTGAATCACAGCACTTATGGTATAAAAATTTTACATCCTTTATTTTTATTTTTTATTTCATATGTGCCCTCCTAACTTATTACTATGTATATAATCTCTCTTTATTCTTCTCCCGTATGGCAGTTTTCCCACACTACACCCCTCACACTATATTTTGGTTAATTAGTCCAGCATAATTGAGAATGTTTATTGATTGATTTCTGAGTTATCTTTGTGGAATTATACTTAGTTGCGGTGAGAAGATCGATATTATGATCAAATATTGAAGGGCAATTAGAAGTCTTTGACTTCACGATGGCTGCGAATTTGCCTTTCATTCTTTTGCGAAATTCGAAGCTCCTATGTACAAAGTGTCATTTCTGATGTGTTACAGAATAATCTGCTCGAGATCTCTTCTCGCCTATTAAAGAAATATACCCATATATTTGAATTCTCGCTAAATTTCTTTTCACAAGTTTCCTTGGATTTGCTAATGGCCGATTCTATATTTGGGTCTTTTACCGCTTTCTTTCTCCTTCTGAAAATCTTCTAGTTTAAATGCTCTCAATAACATGCTTTGGTATAGACCAAGTTCCTCTCCTGATATGATCTATACTTTGCTTCTGCTCCAACCACTTCTATGAGATTCGAATTTTTAGTAGAGCAAATTTATCTTAAAAATTTGGAGGGTATAGATGTGGCCTTTAAGGTTCTTTCTGAATCTTTTGATGCCAAGAAAATCTTTCCAAATTTATTTTGTAAGCACCTTGGTCTCCGGTAAGTCTCGCGCCTCTTTGGTTCAAGAAATTAGTTGATCTCGCACTCAAGTGCAATCGTACTCCCACAACATCTCGCCGGTTGTGATGACTCTTATGAAAGAAGAACAAGAATTAAAAGGTATACCCGCTCTGACATTTGGCTCAAACTCATCATTCTCCAAGCATTAAAACCGTGAAATCTAATAATGGAGATATATCTGGAGTCCATTGTTGAAGAAGTTCGACTAATCTCTTAGATAATCTTCACACTTATCAAATGATCAAATAAATAACTTGTCAAAAAGAAAATTTAAATTTATCGCAGAAGCAAGACTTGTTAAAGTAATGAATGATTTATCTCTTCTCTCTTATGTCTCGATTTGGAGCGTAAACTTTGCTCGAGAGATGAGAATCAATCTTTCGCAAGAGAAACGCTTGCTGAATAAGGTGGGCGAATTTCGCAAAGATGGATGCTTATTTTAAAATTATGGAAGAACAAGAGCAAACCAATCATTCTTTGAAAACCAACCGGAAGTACCATCGCTGAGAGAGAGATAAACTTATTCAGGATGAAAATAACTTTGAGTGTAAAAGCGAAGCAATTCCAAGAACAATGTGTCAATGAAAAATCCCGACTCTGAAACTAAAAAATTCCATACTTGTTTCCAATGAAAAGAATTTGCGTTTCGATTGAAAGGTTTAGTGGGGAGATCATTTGATGATGTCATGGACCGCCCGGGAATAATTTCCTCACTTTAATTCAACATCTTTCTTTTCTCAAAAGGAAGGTATTGGTCTTTGACTATCTTAATTCATATGTTTATTCCATGAATGCTTTACTACCCGAAAATGTGATAATGTTCGATAAGAATTTTCCCTTGTGTATTTGTTATGCCTTCGCTCACTATTTCTACCCTGTGATTATTCCAAAATCAATGATTCTTCTTGCTCGTTCAATGTCTCATTGTATGACACTAAGAATCGTAAAATAACATTTTGCTCTCAGAAGATCCAAAGATCGACTAAATCCACCAATTAAAGATGCGAATTAAAATTGATGTAGAGAATTAACTGTTGATAACTTAACAATTTCTTGTTGGAGAATCTTTATTTTCTTCTTTTATAACTATAATCTCGTGTTTATTCGCTTAAATCATCATCATCTTTCATTGTATTCTTGATGAGCCTCCTCTCCATGAGGGAAGAAACCTACTTTTCGTTTATCATTTTGCTTTATTTTATCTCTTCTTGTGGCGATGCAATGGCTCATTGATCTTGCCTGTGGAATTTTGTGTGGTCTTCCGACCTCCCAACCTCTCTCAGCATGTTTTAGTTGCGGCAGACAGGCTCTAGATATCAAAAGACTCATTGATGAAAGAAAATTGACAAGCCTAAGTTGCGAAAACAAAGCCTCATGACATTGACACCCTAATGGAGAGCATTTATCATCTCTAGGTTGCCTTCCCTTCAAGGAGGCGAAACATCGGCCATACAAGACTAGCTCCTCCTATCCGGTCTTAACAACAACCGAGCCTATCCCTTATACCTATATGGTTTGGTTCTGAGACCGCACCCTAAGTGGAGTTTTCTCGCGGCAGCTAAGACTTGCCAAGAATGGCCAGGTAGGTTCATCCATCCTGCACTCTGCTCAACCGTACCAATCCATCGACTCCTTGAAGAGACCAACTTTTTGTTATTCTTATCGCGATCTCTTCGAATTTTAATACTTCATCTTAATTCATTTTGTCATCCTTCGTTTATCACGGATAATATTTCTTTAGATATAACCTATTCCGTGAGACCTGAAACCACCATCATTATATCTGCATTTCCTCTTCTTTATTAACCGATGGCGCCGATGTAATCGTATTTTGATATTCTCATATACTTGATATAAAGAGCATACTTTTTCCTCGTTGCTCGAATTGCCAATTGGAGTCGCTGGTAATTCTCACACTCTCCAGTTTCATTTCTACTCTGCCTATTAGTTTCATTATTGGTAAATAACTTATTGCCTTGAATTCCCACTCCTTTACCTTCTCCATTTGACATCCATCCACTAATATTTCCCACCTATTTGCCTTTGGATCTCCATGTTCTTTCCTCTACATCCATCATTTCGCCACCGTCTTCATCCTCCTCTCTAAAGGAAATTTGGACAATGATTCTTTATTTCATATTTGAGTTTGTGACGATTTGAGCATTCGTCTTTCACTCTTTCCCGATCTTTTTGTTTTTAATACCGAGACTTAACAAGATGTGCTTATATTAAATGACGCATGAATTTCTTTCGCGGCATTAAAAGTTTTACCGATATAATCCACTCCTGTCTCGTTGCATATTCCTTTTGTGCGTTCTTAATGGATACATCCATTAAATGTTCCTAATTCCTTGTAAAGCCTTTTCACATTCGATTTCGATTTCGATCCTGTTTTTTAGAACAAATGATCGCATTTATCAAGAGATGAACCTTTCCTAATTTCTTTTTTACTTTGTCGCGAATCGCTTTATTTTCTCCGGTCAACGAAAATTTCTTTCAAGTCTCGCACGTGATCTTAGAATGTCATCTACATAGACTTCAGGTGTTTTATATCCATTCTCGCGAATACCTCTTCTACCATCCTTTGATACGTCAAAAGATTTCGCAAACCGAATTTTAGTATAAAAAATATAATAATCTCTTGAAAATGCAATTTCATCCATATCCCACGCCGGATTCTTATAATCTTCAAGAAATGCACTCGATACCCAAACCGGTGAGAGCTTGAAAATGAGGTTGATACTTCTTCTCGCGAAGGAGAATCACTCGGTTCAAGTTAGTCTTCACAAATGAGAGGAAGATTTCGCTAACATGGTTCTCTCCATCTTATTGTCAAGCGCTTTAGAACCCGATCTTCAATACCCGGTGGTAAAATTGTCTAGTGTCTTCTCCGATTCTATGCAAGGATTAGGAGATGATCATTTATCTCCCGAAAAAATTTGCGATGCCCCTTGCTAGTGGACAATGATTCTTTTCGCGGAGTTTCCCGGAACATTGACTTCCAAAATGCTCTCAATGCTTTGGTATGTTCATATTCCTTTGCTTCTCTGTAATTTCGATTATAAGCTTTATCTTAACAATTTCTTTACTTTCCTTTATAGTCTGGGAGAGCCTCCTTTGTTGTTGCCTCAGATCTCGAGAAAAGACGCGACAACCTCGAAAAGAAAAATCTCCAACTTAAAGAGAAGATCCAAGAATTAGAAACTGAAGTTGCGATGTCTCGCAATAAAGATGAAAGAATTCAACAGTTGGAAGTTGAGTCTGCTTCTCAGAAGACTAAACTATCCATTCTTCAAAGTGCAAATCAACAACTTTATGGTATAAAATTTTTACTCTTCAAGTCGTCTTTATTTTGTCATCTGCTCTTCGAACCCTGATTTATTATTTTCGCAGACATATATAATCTCTCTGAAGAAGCCATTCTTCTCCATTCATTTCCCGAGCCTATGGACAATGATGTTCTTCTCACTCATCTCAACGAATCTTTAAGCAGTTCGTCAAACAAAATTGATTCTCTTCCGTTAAATGAACTTCAAGCCAAATATCGTCTCTTAGAGATTGAGCATAGATCTAGTTTAGGTTTAGCCAACCGATTTAAACAAATGTATCTTGATTCCCATAAGAAAACCAAAACTTTAAGGAAGAAAATTAGTGGTCTCATAGATGACAAAGACCGTATTGCTAATAAAGGTGCACAGGCATTAGCAAAATTTCAAAAATCTCTTCTCGAAGTACAAATTGAACGAGATGAATCTCTTCGTCAGAATGCATACTTAATGATCGAGAAGATCAAATTCGTTCGCTTCTCGTTATAAATAACGATGATGAATTCGCTTGGGCTGCGAAGGTTCTAGATAATGCCAGGAATAACTTAGGTGTTGATGTTAGTCTTCATGCCGAGCATACTGCCTTGGTTAAAGACATGATATCTGACAGAGAAGGTTGTTTATTATACTTTACTGCTCCTTATTTCCGTAGTATTGTTATTGTGTTGTTAATTCATTGTCATATGTTTTGCAGAATCCGAGAAGAGATTTCAAACAAGGATTGAAGAACTTGAGTCTGAAAAAGGGAAACTCGCAGAAAGCCTTTCTCTTCGCAATAACAAGTATTCTAAGTTGAAGAAACAATCGCAAGCTACGAGTGGCGAATTTCAACAATAATGTTGTTCGTTTTCGCAATCAAACTATTGAAACAGTTTTGCAATGATCACCGCATTCCTCTTAGTTCATATCCTTGTCTTCGCGATGATATTCCCGAAGATATGCCTTTCTCGGATGTCTCGACAAGTGAAGCTAGCGAAGAAGAATCAGCGAAAAGAATGATGGAATTGAAGAATCGACCAAGAAGAAGAATCCTCAAAGAAATAACCTCTTTTTCTTCTTTCGCTTCTTGTAATATCTCGTATATATACTCTTTTAATCTTCTATTTCTATAACCCCTCATTGTAAATTTCTTGGATTGCTAAATATGAATTCAATCTTTATTTTCTTTACTTGCACATATTAATCGAGCAATTCTTCTTTATAATTCAACCCACCAAAGATTATGAATACATAAATCCATCATGTGGAAATGAATAACAAGATTTTATCCTATTCGTTCCCATACTTGCCTCTGTTATTTATTTTCACATGAGAGATTTGATCAATTATCTCTGAGTAATGAAATCTCTGACTTTGGCCTTTATTGTTGGTAACTTTACGATGGAATATAATCGTTTTCGCAAGCTTATTTGCTTCCTCAATTTTATGTATGGCTATATCTTTATTTATGTTGAAGTTCATCATTGCAACAAGATCGCAGGACGTCTTCACAAATGAAGAAATCTATTGATCTTGCCTTATCATTTCTTGTGTGGTCTTATTTTGCCTTCCTAATTAAAGGTCTTATTTCGCCACCCCTCGTTGCGACAAAATCGCAGGACGTCTTTACATTTTCATGTAATGACCCATTGACCTTGTCTTATCATTTCTCAAGTATTTTTGCCTCTGCAGGATATTTTATTTGCGACAATATGACAGGCTTAAATACTCTTGCGAATGTAAAATCCCATGACATTGCCGTCTTCGCGACGAAATCGCAGGACGTTTTTACATTTTCATGTAAAAACCCATTGATCTCGTCTTATCCTTGCGTTAGTATTATTGCCTCTACAGGATCATCGCACAAATATGACAAGCCTAAATTTCCTTGCGAAAATAAAGCCTCATGACATTTGCGTCTTTTGACACTTATCAGCTCCCTAATGGAGGGTGCCGCCCTTATCTTCTCCCTGGTTGCCCCTTCAAGGAGGCGTACATCGGCCATACAAGACTAGCTCCTCCCATCCGGTCTTAAAAACAACCAGTTGTTTTCGCAGCCTCTTATCCCTTATACCTATATGGTTTATGGTTACGAGACTGCACCCTAAGTGGAGTTTTCTTCGGGCCTAGTGCAGCATATACCAAGACTTGCCAAGAATGGCCGAGACACTTCAAATGCCCCAGGCACTCTTGGCTCAACCGTGTACCCCGGCGCCTTGAGCATACACTGACTCCTTGGAAGAGACCCTCGGGCGTCCAACCGGGTATAACCTTATATATATAGTTGGAAATCCAAGGTCTCTCTCCCGGATAGGCTTTCATGGGCCCCAAATCTCCATGACTCGGGTTCCAGGAGCGGTGTAACCTTTTCACTGAGCCATGTCAAGAGATACCCCCTTATATGACGCACTTTAGGTCTTACATATTCCTCTTGCGAAATATTATTCGCGAACTAGGGTGTACGCCATAAAGGTTCGTCCCATTCACTCACTCTTTCATTTTTGTTAATTCATTCAATCATTCATTTTGTTTGCGAAGCTATCGCACAATCTTACATTGTTTAATCATTTTTGTTTTTTAATTCTTCAATCAAATTGTCATACATTTTTTATGGCGAGATCCTCGCATATTTCTTCTTCAATTATTTTTTCTTCCTCTTACCCTTAACAAGCTTTTGTTATTGCTTTTTGATGATTATTCACTTCTTACACTTTTTGCTCCTGCTACTCTCTGCCTCTGCACCATTCAAAACAAATTTTCAGCTTTCGATCCAACTTCTATTACGAATGTTTCTTTTCCCTTTGCTGAATTTGTTCTGTGCATTTCCGGCGGTGGTGGTAATGGCTGAACCTTCTCTTCACTTTTTAGAAAATGACTCAGCTTTCCTTGATCAATCATTCTGAGGATAATTCTTTTTATATTTCTGCAGTCATTTGTTAAATGTCCATGAAAACGGTGGTAAGAACAGAACTCGTGACTTCTATCACTTGGTGGCGGCTCATTCCCCATATTCCATGGTGCAGGTATGTTTTCCATCAAGAGTATAGCTTCCCATATTTTTTCAACACTAGCATTTAATGGTGGCATTTTGATCTCCTCCCATACTACTCTGTGACTTCGCTGCCCTCCATGATAATTCTGCCTTCGACCTCCATAAGTTTCTTGCGGATGATCAAGTCTTTGAATTTTGTTATTGCCACCACGGTTGTAATAGTTCCTTTCTCTTTCATATTCTTCCTGATCACGACTTCCCATAGCTACTATCTTTGGCTGCCCATCATCTATTATCTTTTCTTGTTGCCCTTGCGAAGTGCTCGCTACTGTATTTATCAATTTGGGTAATAAGCTTGCATTCGCAGCATTTGGATTTGTATTCGCAACTGGGTATGATTCCATCTCATTTTGTCTTTCCTCTAGAGCAACATATTCCTCTTGAAGTTCTCGCAGATCCGTCATCGTGGTTGTATTCTTGATTCTAAAAATTTGAATATTTAGCAAATTGGTTGCGAACATAGCGTTTATAAATGATAAAATGAGATATCTTTCATCCACTCTTCCAGCCATCTCGCTACACATCGTCTTCCATCTCACAGTTAAGTGTCTTAAACTTTCGCCAACTCTTTGTTTCAGCCCAAATACATCTTCAATTCCTGGTCGCGAGGAGTTGTTACTTATGTATGCCCCTAAAAATATACTCCCACCGTTCCATTTTACTTGCTTTTTTAGGGTTTCTTTTGTGTTCCAAATTAGATGATAGTTTTATTTTTTTTTCCCAATTTTCACTAATCTATCCCTGCTTTGGAATCACACCAGAGAATTAATTCTCATGGTAATCAACCAAAAACAATTACTCTATAATATTTAAATATACCCCATGGAGGATAAATACTCAATCTTGTACATCCCAAGTACATTACTATGGGATTGATAACTTTCTCTATATTCTAGAAACACAAAACTAGGTTATTTAACTCTTTATGTAGGAATTAATATGGGTATTATTGGAAAGATTTTACTCTCTCTGATATTTCTTAATATCCGTGAAAAATCCTATAACGTCAAGTAAATCGGAACGGAGGGAGTAGCTTGTAAATGGTTGAATGACGTGATGGTGTTTCTTGGTAAACCCTCAAACCATTTCAGTGCTTCTCCTGTTAAACTTGATGCGAAATATTTGCACAATATAGCGTCATGATTTTCCCACTGTAACATACATCTTACATACGCTTTGATGTGTTGTATTGCGCAAGTTGTTCCATCAAAAATGCTTTGGTTAATGCGGGTAAATTGCACTTTGGGGGTATTCCTCCTAACTGCACCTCTAGTGTAAAGGGATTTTTCGCAGCTTCTTCGATTGCCTCATCCAATTGTCTTCTTCCTCCTCCTCTTCTATTGTTCAACATTCCTCTCATCTCTGCCAACTCTTTTAAGATTTGTTCATTCACATCGAGATTCGAATTTATTGGTCTTTTTAGCTCGCCTCTCTCCTTCTGTGTTCATGTCTATCTTGATTTTCTTGTTCAACATTTTCTTCTCTTCTTTCTCTGCGACTTTCTCCTCCATCTCGTTCATGGATTCGCACACCATTGTATCTATCATTTTCTCTTCTTAGTTGTCTATCAGCTCTCCTTTGTATTCTTTCATACTCTTCATTGATATTTCCATTGTTGCGATTTTGCTCACGCCTTCTTTCTCGATTGTCATGATTATTCTGCCGAATTGCTTCCTCCAATTCCCGTTCTTCCATTTCTACTCTTAATATTTCCCTTTCGCAAGCTAGACGTGCTTGTTCAATATAATGCTTTTCGATGTCATCTTCAATCTCCTTTTATTTCCTCTGTGTTTCTCTCCCATGCAGTATTCTTCTTCCTTCTTCCTGATTTTCTTCATCAATTGGATTATTCTGCTGCCTATTTCCTTGATTTCCATTATTTTGGTCATTCTGTAAAATCTCTGGACGTGGAATACACACCACTTCCCTTCTTTCGCAGCATCCTTCACCGAGATTTAGCTCTCTTTCTAGATTTTCTTCATTAACATTTTCTACAGGTAATATTCTCCTCCTATCATCTCTAACCGATCTTGGTCTTGATATGGTATTACTTCTCGACCTCCTATTTTGCAACCTCATATTTTCCATTCTTAACCCATGGTTTTGCCTTGTTAAATTTGCGCGTTCTTCCGCTTCTAATCGCCTTTCTTCATGTATTGTTTGTCTTAACGTTTCTAATGCTACGATTTCTTCATTTCTATGAGCTGTTTCTCCCATTTCTTCTCGATTTCTCTCCTCTTGTCCATTATTTATCAATTGTTGCACTTCTTCTCTTTCTTCCATAGAATCTGATCTCCATGTATGCACGCTCACCCTATCATAATCTATTACTCTATTCGGTGCTGGTTGAATTGGTGGTTGAATTCGTGGTTGAATTTGACCTTCTTCTCTATCTCTTGCGTTTATTCTTGATGGTTCACCTACTTCATTTCTCCTTTCTCCAGCTAATCTCCCGCTTCTCCTCACAATTGTTGGTTGTTCTGACGCATTCCTTCTTCTAGCCATTTCTCAATTTTAGTAAATTGTTGAAAATTATTCGAAATTTCTTTCTCGTTACTCTTGATTCTTTCAATTCACAAGGTTGATCCTCTACTCAATCCCTGTTTCTAGCGCATATGTAGTTGCAGGAAATCCCACAATACACCCCTCACTAGAATTTACTTAACTAATCCATTTGAAGATGAATAACTATAAGTTTTATTGATTATTTTCTAGGAATGTTTATAAAGGAAGATAGAACAGAGCCAAAGAAATTACAATCACACTAAATTTTCTCTTTTCTAATGACTTGCTTAACAATTCAAAAGGAACCCCCCTTTCAACAGACCTACTCAACCCTTTATATAGGGTATTACATAGTGGATGACAGCTAAGATGTCCTTTATTTTCGGAAATGACTCGCGAAGTGTCGCAAGTGTATAAGTGTTCATCCTCGCGACACTCTTAACCTTCGCCAGATTTTCATATCTTCCTCGTGTTCTGGCTGTCGTCATTTTGCGCCATTTATTTTACTTTCTGCGACACCTTCGCAATGCTGTCTTTTATTAATCTCGCGAAGTATTGATGTCGCGATATTCTGATCCTACAAATAATAATCCCTGATTTAGGAGAGATTTTTGTTTTATATATGAAGATTTAGGTCCAGTGATAAAACTATGTTTATGAGCTTTCATGTGAGCCAAAGTTTTATCATGAAAAAGGTGAATTTTTATAAAACTGAAATAAACCCTCGTTTTAAAGAATGACGATGATACGAAGAAAGAGTTTGTCTTCTTTATATATATATGAACTTGTGTTCAGTGATAAAATTTTGTTTATGAGCTTTCATGTAAATCAAAACTTTATCTTATAATGTGTGAGTTTTCACAAAATTGAAATAAACCTTCGTTTCAACGACATATGACGATACGAAGGAAAAAGTTTTTTTTTTTTATGAAACCGTGGACTATCCCACGAATTCTCGCTCACACCAAAACGTTCTTTTTTATTTATTTATTTATGTGAGTTAATCACGTATAAATATTTTTATATATAAAAATATAAATCAAAACTTGAGTTTTGTGTAATCTTTATAAGTAAACAATTATTTATGATGAAATAATGCTTTAGTTTTCATAATTCCATGGTTAATGCTTACGTAGTAGAATTATTCATGATTTTATGAAAATCTAAGTTTATGCTCGTCTTATGTAGGTTTGAAGAAACGAGCAAGTTTTGAAGTGTTAACTCTTGCATTACTAGTAGAATCGTAAAAAGGTAAGAGTTGAGAATTACCATTTTGCAGACGTTTGCATCTCGTATGAATGGTATACTGAAGTGAAGTATTATGTGCACACTACTTTGCAAGGATGTCTGATTCTCAAGTCAATGATGCTTCCAGAGATGATATGTGTGTGGACAATGATGCTTCCAGGGAAGATTCACACATAGACAATGATGCCTATAGGGATGATTCATGCACGGATGATACTTCCATTGGCAAAGATGAAACTCCTGGAATCAAGAACGTTCCGAACATAGAGGATGCATTCTTCATAGATCAAGGGCCTGAAAAGTGTCTTAAAACTCCAGCATTTCGTCTTCTGATAAATCCTAGAGAGGTTACTCAGAAAAAATTGGTGACTCCTCAGGCAGCTATTCGGTTTTGTCTTGAATGGGGATATTTTTCTGCATCGATCATTGAATTCAAGCTTTCTCGACGGCCCTTGGAAAAGTTTTCTGGATGGGTGAGGTACATGCTGGGTTTTCCTCGTGTTCGAGCTAAGTTGCATGACGCACGAGTAATACGAGCTATTCAAGCTTCTGGAGATTTATTCATTTTTCATGATGCGCGAGGTATTGTAGCTTTACTTGCTCGATGGTGTATTCCAACTCACTCTTTCATATGCAGATGGGGAGAGTTTACCATTACTTTAGAAGATGTAGTTGCTTTGTTGCATTTCCCAATCATGGGTAATCTTCCTGAAAATATTTCTTCACCAGAGGAAGTTGCAATATCTAACATCTTGACAATCACGATGGAGGAGATTAATAAAGCATCTGGCAGCAAAGGTTATTATGCTCATAGGTTAATACATTGGTGGCCAAGAGATACTCCTCTGGAGTGGCCTGTTGACGGTACGTTATCTATTACTGCTTTCTTGTGTTTATGGCTGTCCAGAGACATATTTGAAGATGCTGGAAACTTGTTGAAGCCGTTCGTGATTCCATTTGCAATTAAGATGGCTCAGGGCGAGCAACTCCCAATGGGTAGCTTGTTCCTGGGTTCTTTGTATTCCAACTTGGACTCCTTGATCATGGACTCTAGTGTCTCGAACGGTTTTATGAAGATTAAATGTTACACCAATACAATGTTTCTTCAAGCTTTGATGTGGGAGCACTTCAAGAATTATGCACCTATTCCACGTACCATTTTGCAAGGATTGAATACTGATTCTCGTCATGTTTTCTCTGAGAAAGTTAATGCCAGGATCATGCGCTGGTCTACAAAGCAACCTCGACTGAAAACTCACTTTGTTGATGTTCTAGATTGTGAATCTGAATTCAACTTCCGCCCATGGGTATCAGTTCCCCTTTATATCTCTCAGTTGAGAACTTTTAATGATGAAGAGAGCATGACTTTGAAATCTGGTGCTGATTTGGACGACGGTGAGAGAGCCTTTATGCTAAGTTGTACTCCCGGTTATCTAATATCCATAATGCATGGTGAATTCTCAGTGGAAGAATATAATATTGATAGGGAGGCTCGGTAAATGGGTATGGATCAGTGTGTTCCGACTTTCCGAAGAAGAAAACCCTCAGTTGGCCAGCTTATGACCCGTCTGGACCGCACACATGTGGAAGGAAGCAAATTCTGGTTCCCCAGCTATGAAAGAGTTTCATATGTAACTCCGGGTTACATAGACTTTTGGGATCAATAACTCAAGCGCTTATCTGATTTTGTAAGAGTTAATCAACCCTTAGTGAAGGAGCCCCCTTCTCCTGAGATGATTGCTACTCGACCAAGATTGAAGCATTTCCCTGGTAGTGACAAACGGAAAACATCTCCAGGATGTTCGCAAGTAAGTATTTTACAAAGTCTTCATAAGATTATGATGATTGTATTTTGATTATTGCATCAAAATTTTCTTTTTCCACAGGGAGGTCGTAATGTAAGACCATGGATTGATGTAAACCTCTCAGAAGATGAAGCGACTGTTCATGGCGGAGAAGGCAGGAACAATAATTATAAGTTGTTGCCTAACACCATAAAGTCCTCGGTTATTTCTTTGGTGAGTTGTCAACACTTTTCCGCTGTAACTTATTTCATCCGTATTGCTAGGATCATGAAACAAATATTTGTTATTTGATTACAGAACTTTGCTCCGTCTAGTATTGATGGTCTTCAATTCTCTGCTGCTGGACAGACAATCTCTGATTTGAGCGTTGAGGAAGAAAATATTGCGAGTACTCTCCCTCATAGCCAATCATAAATGCCTCACGTGAAAATGATAATTTGTTTGAGAATGTGTCCAGGAGGATGTTGCCATGGGAGTAGAGAGTGCTGATACTCGTTCATCTCCCGAGAATAAAGGCGAAGGAAGTTCCAAATATTCGGAACCGAATGAAAATGATGAACCTCTTGATGTTGACACGGACAACCCCAACTCTTTGAAAACTTAGAAGACCCACCAAGTAAGCACATATCTTTTAACCTCTTTATAGAAGTATGAAGTTGCTGATTTTTGAGTGAATGAATGAGAATCCATGTGAGTGTACAAGTAATTTTGGCGAAATACGTCGTCAGAAAATTTCAGATTTCAGCTTTTAGCAAAAACACCGTAAAACCTTCATCTGAAGTCGGATTTTCATGATCCGCATATGTATCTTCAAGCCCAGAGAATTTCCAAGCTTTATCAACGAAGCTTTTTGAAATTTGAGAACGTTTAGGACTTGAAAAAGGCGAAACAGTAAACTTCCAGGACACTTCCAGAACTTTTTTAGATTGCATGTTACCCGATGTTTCGACCATATCTTTTTGCTCGTTCATTCAGATTGTCATGAAATTTTGACATGTGGTAGAGAACATGATGAGTGCCAAATAGTGCATATTTATACACCTTTTTATTGGCATTTTACTCATCTTTTGTGCTCAGAAATCAGATAGTATCCCATATTCTGTATTTTCCTTGTTTTCAAGAATAAATATTTGTACTAATTAATCTTGTGTTTTTAGGTAATAAATAAAGTTCGGAGAAATTGAGGAGCCGAAAGAGCGAAGAATTGGAGACAAGCGTCTATGGAACATAAAGCCAAAGCCCGCGCGCGCAACAGTTCCAACCCAACAAGTAGCAACTCATCTACAAGACATGGGCTTGAGCTAGACCCGACCCGTGACCCGGATCCGAACCCGCTCATCCCGAGCCGTTAAGATCTTCACTCGCCACATCCTACGCTCGCTCCAACTTCCTCATCATATCTTGATGCGCTCGCTCAACACCAAAACACTCCGAGTCTCTCTCAGCCGTTCAGATCTCGTCTCGCTGCATCCAACGCTCGCTGAGGCCTTCTCATCATGCCTTCGCTGTCCCTTCCTCACACCACAGCACCCAACACCCTATACCCTATTCGAAAAACCCATTCCTCTCTTCTTCTTCTCTTTCTTCTCTTTTCTTCTCCCCCATACCTCCACAGAGAAAACCCATACCTACACCTCGACCTTCCCTGTTGCAGAACCATCATCACCTCTCCTCCATCACCAACAACTCCATCAGTATCTGCTCCGCCACCCTCGCATCACTCATCTCCATCCATAGCTTCTCACTTACCCTAGAAGCTAGGGTTGAGATGATTGAAGTTAGGGTTTTCACCAACCACCCCGCATGGGCGATTCAGAGGCAAGACAAGGCAGAAAAGAGATTGGGTTTGCGTCTTTGGTGAGATTAGAAATGTTTTGTGAGTTATAAATTCATATTTTTGATGTAAGAGAAAGTTAGTCAATTTTAGGGTTCTTAGTTTAGTTTACAAATTTAATTTAAAGTCTGTTTTTATGTTCATGATGTTCTAAACTTAATTGTTAGGATTGACATGAAACCCTGATTCTGTTGTTCTGTTGTTCAACTGTTTTTGAATTGTTCTTTACATGTTCAAATGATAAGATAGTTTAATTCTAGCATTTTCATTGCTTTGCTCTCACAATAGATGCCATGTATCCATTGTAGTTAGGATAACTCTGCTTTGAGTGCAATTCAGCCCAAGCTTAAACCACCTTTGCTAACCCTTGACTAGTTGTTCTTGATTAGACAACTAGTGCTCTGAATTAGCACCCTTAGCTGAAGAACTAAACTATCCCCTGGTGAAACCCTTAGATAGGTGAAGCCTGACACACTTTCCTTATCTGTAGAAAGAACATTCAATCTAGTTGAATAACATAACTTGAACCAGTGGTGGATTTGATAATCCTAGTACCACTCAACCAATAGCTTACACTTTACTTTGCTCTTCAATACTTTAGTTCACAATCACAACATCCACTCAGTCGTAAAGACTATAAACAAAACCTTTGTATCTCTGTCACATCACCTGAATTCAGTTAAGAAAGCTTAGAACAACCTTGCACACACTAGTTCTCTGAGGTTCGACCTGTGCTTGCCACGCCTCCAATAGGCATGTGCACTTGCAGATAAGACGTAGGAAAAACATCTTTAAGCTCCTACCAAGTTTTTGGCGCCGCTGCCGGGGAACTGGTAGTGTGCTGTTTGATCTTTATTGCTTTACTTCACCGGTTTCATTTTACTTTGTATATATGTGTTAAAACCTCCCCTGTTACCATCTGTTCTAGTATAACTTAGCTTAACTCTGTATATTTTTGCATCTTAGTAACTTGTTGTTTCTCTCAGTTATAGTTTAGTTTCAACTGGAATTTGTTAGATTTGTTTGAACTCAGTTAAACCCATTGGTAGATTTGCATCAAAGTTTTAGCATACATTAGCATCTGTAGTTTACACTCTTAAACCTTGCATAACTTGCATCATTGTCTCTCTATAACTCAACTTGTCATCTTTTGCTGAAGCTTGTTAAGTTTGTCATAATCCATCTTTTCATCACTTTTGTTTTCTTGCCTTAATTGTACAATTTTGAGCACTGAAGCTTGCTGTTGAGTTACAGGTACCTGCAACTTCTGCTAAGCAAACCAAAGAAGAGGAAAAAAAGGGAGCAGTTAAGCAATTGGAGGAATGGCCTAAACCCAGTTAATACTGGCAGTATTGTTTTCCTTAACCCTATTTCTACCTTGTGTAATGCATGATAAAACTCTTGCTAGGCAGTTCTAAAAATTTCACTTCTCCTGTGTTCTGTGTTGAGATCCAGCCCCCTGAAGCTGTTGAGCCATTTTGTGAGTATTGAGGTCAACTGACCTTGCCTTAACCACATGCCTTATGCTCAGCTCCAGCCCCTGCAGCTGTAGAGACTGAGCTGCAACTGGGTAACCTGTTGAGCCAAATTGAATACACCCTGAGCATGTTCTTTTGCATCTGTGTATGACCTATGCATGCCTGAACTTATGCTGAGCAACTTACCTTGTTCACAAACCCTGTGAGCCTGTTGACTCTGTCATCTATTACCTCATATGTGCATCTGTGCATTTGCTAACCTGAGCATATCTCATCTGCCCTGAGCTCCAGCCCCCTGAAGCTGTTAAGACTTGATATCTGCTAAACCTTGCATCTGTGAGACTCTCTATGAGCACAAAACCCTGAGCTTACCCAAGTATATTGTTCTACCATGTTGACTTGCTAAGCCATCTGACCTGCAACCTTTTGCAACCTTTTGCATACCCTGCTTTGCCTTGGCTGATTGCAAGCCTTACTCTGTGCTAGACCTTATGCATACTCAACCCTGTGCCAGACCTTGAATCTGTGAGACTCTGTTGAATTTGCTCCCATTTGTTAAGCTGTGCATCTGTGCATAAGCTATCTTGTCACTTGCTGAGCATGCTGTAAAATACAAGCACTGTGTATTTGCTGATTAACTTGTAATTGGTGTGAAGTTGGATACCTTGCAAGTATTTTGAAAGTCTTCAATTGCTGCAATCTGTGTGTGATCTTGTATTGTGTGATTGAGCATTGAGTAGCAGAAGAAGAGATAGCATTTAGATTGTTTTTCAAACAACACTACCCTGGCACATGCTTCACCATTGAGTGAGCACATCCTTCATCCTGTGCACCTCAAACATTTTTGCTGTGTAGTCACCAGCATAAGTTTCTTGTCTTTGTGTCTCCTGAATGCTAGAAATTGGGTGTCATTCCTTGAATTTGTTGTTCCTCGTGTTAACATCATAGGATGAGCTGAATTGCCTTTAGCTGCCTGTGCATCTTATTTCCTTGGGCTTTGCCAAGCTGTGTACTGCCAGTGCTGTGCTGTGCAAAATTTTCCAGCACATTACTTGTGTTGTACCCAGGATGTGCACACAGCCAGTGCTTGAGTTTGCCAAACTCTGCACCAACAGAACCCCCAATGCGGATAGTCAATAAACAAACCCTTGACAGCTAGCCCACTTAACTGAATCCAACCCTGGGCTGCAAACAACTAAGCCCGCATCATCCGAGCGGCTGGGCTCTGCACGTTAACTGAAGCCCAACTACTGGGCTCAACCTAATCTGGGCCATACATTTTTCAACCTAATCTGGGCTGTGCAACCAAGCTGGGCCAGATCATCTAGGCTAGAACCTATTCTGTTGGGATGTACAACACCAATAACCAATCTTTTGGGCTTGAGTCTTGTATTGGTGGGTCATTTTTGTGTCTTTGCTTTTCTGTGTTGAAATTGATTGTATGTTAACATGCTAGATGCGCTAGCTAGGCTATGATTGTGTCTTTTAGAGACCAAACAAATCGACTAGTTAGAATCCGCCCGGACGAAATCGTGAGCATACCCAGTTCTTCAACAGAAAACCCAAGCCAAGACCTATCTGAAACAGAAACCATGGGTGATGAACCAAACCCACCCCGTATTCTCAAGGACTACATGTACCCAACTAGGGCAAGCCAGCCCTCTTGCATCATTCTGCCAGCTGATGCTTGTCAGTTTGAACTGAAAGCAAGCACCATTCATATGCTACCCGTGTTTTGAGGGGTCAATGCTGAGAACCCCTACCATCACGTGAGAGACTTTGAGGATATTTGTGGGACTCTGCATTTTAACCAAATGCCAAAGGAGTCCCTCAAATTGAGATTGTTTCCTTTTTCTCTCAAAGACAAAGCCAAGTCTTGGCTACATGCTCTACAACCACATGGTCCATTAGAACACGGGATGACCTTACAAAAGAGTTTTTCAAAATTTTTCCCAAACCATAAGACTGCGACAATTCGCCAAAGTCTAAATGGTTTTGTGCAGTTAGAAGACGAGACTCTAGCAAAATACTTGGAGAGATTCAATGAATTATTGCTCCAATGTCCCCACCATGGTTTTGAAAAATGGAAAATTGTGCAAATCTTGTATGAGGGTCTAGATGTTAGAACCCGTACCACAGTCGAGTCAATGTGCAATGGTGCATTTATTGACAAGAGTGCTGATGACGCTTGGACTTTTCTAATCGAAGTCGCTGAAAAGACTCAACAATGGGAGTCTATCCGAGAACCGAAACGGACTACCCCTGCACAAAATGTTCATAGAACCGAGTTTGACTTTGAGGGAAATGCAAAAATGGCATCTTTGGCCCGGAGAATAGAAGTGCTTGAGTTGGAAAAGAATATAAAATCTAATGCCCCTACTCTCCGTGACCAAATTGATATGGCCACTTGTGCCGCATGCCATAGTTCTGACCACTTAGTGGACAGCTGTCCAGATTTACATGCATTTCAAGAGTCCAAAACCGAGCAAGCCAATGCGTTATACCATAGGCAAGAGAACAACCCGTATTCTCAAACCTATAACCCAGGGTGGAGGAATCACCCTAACTTCTCTTGGTCCAAGGGGCCAGTACAAGGGGGACCAACAAATAATAACCAAGGATACTCATATCCTAGAAACCCCCAAGTACAACCACCCACTCAGTACCCTGTAGAGAAAAAGACTAGCTTTGAAGACTGTGTCGGTCTGTTAACCCAAAATCTTACATAACTTAGGAAAACCACCGACCAACGTTTCACAAGTCTAGAACTTAAAATGGGTCAAATCTGTGATGCATTGAATGAGAGAGAGAAAGGAAAATTCCCTAGTCAACCCCAACAAAATCCAAAGAATGTGTTTCAAGCAGGCTCCTCTACCTGCAATGAAACTTCACATAGTCAAGCAAATCTTTGTCACCACTCTCCGTAGTGGTAGAATTGTTGAGAACCATGTAGGTGTACCACCTTCAAGTGAGTCTACATCAGACTCCCAAGTACACACAACACCACCGGAAACATCTACTGTAGAGAAAGAATCTAAGCCCATTGAGAAAACCAAGAGTCCTACTAATATAGATGTTCTGTGCCAAGTCATGTTCCTGTTGCTCCATTTCCACAACGGTTGGTGCAACCGAAGGGGGGTACCCAATACAACGAGATGTTGGAATTGTTCAAAAGAGTTAACATAAACATTCCATTTCTCGAAGCAATCAGGAAAATACCTGCCTATGCTAAGTTTTTGAAGGACTTGTGCACACAAAAGCGAAAGCTTCATGTGCATAAGCGTGCCTTTCTCACCGATCAAGTAAGTTCAATTATTCAAAACAAAACCCCACCTAAGTTTAAAGACCCAGGTAGCCCGACTATCTCTTGTACTATAGGTGAGCATACAATCGAAAAGCTTTATTGGACTTAGGAGCTAGTGTGAATCTACTGCCATATTCTCTGTGCATGTGAAGTTAGGTCTTGGGGAATTGCAACCCACTCCTGTTACGCTACAATTAGCGGACAGATCTGTGAAAGTCCCTCGGGGAATCGTTGAAGATGTGCTAATTAAGGTTGATAAATTTTATTTCCCCGTGGACTTCATTGTGTTAGATACACAACTTTGTGCATAATCCCAAAATCATATTCCCGTTATCTTAGGACGTCCCTTCTTGGCAACGTCAAACGCTATCATAAATTGTCGTAGCGGGATATTGAATTTGTCTTTTGGCAACATGACCGTAGAACTGAATGTCTTTCGTGTGAACCAACAACCCATAGAGTGTGATGATGATGAATTGCACGAGGTTAACATGATTGAGAGTCGATTCAAGACTCATTGACCGACATTTTGTCGGTGGACCCCATGCAAGCATGTTTAGATAACTTTGACTTAGATCTCTTTGAGTCTGAGTACATTGGTGAAGTCCACTCTTTGCTAGAGTCTGTGCCACCCATGGATATTGCTAAATGGCAGAATGCAGTGCAACCCCTTCTACTCTCTGATACCAAATCTGCCCCACTTCTTGATACACCACCTAAGCTTGATTTGAAACCATTACCTGATACCTTGAAGTATGCTTTCTTAGGTCCTTCTGACACTTTACCTGTGATTATTGCATCATGTTTAGACACGGAACAGGAAAGTAGACTCTTAGAAGTACTTCAAGAACATAAAGGAGCCTTAGGTTGGACCATCTCCGACCTTAAGGGTATAAGTCCCACAATTTGCATGCATCACATAAACCTTGAGGAGAGCACTAAACCATCTAGGGAAATGCAAAGGAGACTTAACCCCAACATGAGAGATGTTGTCAAGGGTGAGATCTTGAAATCGCTTGATGCGGGTATCATTTACCCCGTCCCCGATAGCCGGGCCGGGTCGGTCCCATTCGAGTAGTACCCAAGAAGTCTGGCATTACCGTAGTTCAAAATGAGATGAATGAACTCGTTCCCACCCGTGTGACCACGGGGTGGCGAGTTTGTATTGATTATAGGAAACGAACACAGTAACCAAGAAAGACCATTTTCCCCTTCCCTTCATTGACCAAATCTTTGGAAAGGTTAGCAAAACATAGTCACTACTGCTTCTTAGATGGCTATTCAGCTACAACCAAATTCACATAGCACCCGAAGACCAACAAAAGACCACGTTTACATGTCCTTATGGAACATTTGCTTATCGTCGTATGCCTTTTGGGCAGTGCAATGCACCCGCTACTTTTCAACGTTGCATGATGAGCATATTTTCCGACATGGTAGATACGTTTCTTGAGATTTTTATGGATGATTTTTCGGTGTTTGGTTCTTCTTTTGATGAGTGTTTGCATCACCTCACATGTGTCTTTGATTAGGTGTAAGGAAAAGAGTTTGGTCTTGAATTGGGAAAAATGTCATTTCATGGTTAACTCAGGCATTTTTCTAGGGCATATTATCTCGGAAAAAGGCATAGAAGTAGACAAAGCCAAGGTAGATCTCATTCAACACTTGCCTCAACCTCGTTACGTGAGGGACATCGAGATCATTTCTAGGCCATTCGGGTTTTTACCGCCGATTCATCAAAGACTTTAGTAAAATTTCACGACCTTTGTGCAATCTTCTTGCAAAAGATGTTGCATTTGTCTTTGATGATGCTTGTAAGGAAGCATGGGAGCAATCAAGGCTCTCCTTACATCTGCTTTATAGTCGGACCACCTGATTGGTCATTACCATTTGAGATTATGTGTGATGCGTCGACTATCTTTGTAGGAGCTGTTTTGGGCCAAAGAGTAGACAAAATCCCTTTTGTGATCTACTATGCTAGTAAAACACTTAATGACGCTCAATTGAATTATTCCACTACTGAGAAAGAGTTGCTAGTCATGTTGTGTTTGCATTAGACAAGTTTAGATCCTATTTGATAGGGTCTAAGGTCATCATTTATTCGATCATGCTTTGCATTGAGATATCTTTTGTCTAAGAAAGATGCTAAGGCTCGTCTAATTCGATGGATACTCTTGCTACAAGAGTTTAACCTCGAAATTCGAGATAAGAAAGGGTCGAAAAAATGTTGTTGCCGATCACTTGTCTAGGTTGAATGTCGAACCTTCGATGAATCTGTGCTAATTAGGAATCATTCCACGATGAGCAATTGATGCTTGTGTCTCAAATGCCTTGGTTTGCTTGATATTGTGAACTACCTTGCTACGAGGTAGAATGCCCTTGCATTGGTCTAAACAAGACCGTTCTAAGTTCTTGGCTGAAGTTAACACTTCCTTTGGGACGACCCATATTTGTTTAAGTAATGCGCCAAGACCAAATCATTAGGAGATGTGTCCCCAATTACAACAAAGGGACGTCATCTCTTTCTGTCATGACCATGCATGTGGAGGCCACTTTAGTGCCAAGAAAACTCTTGCAAAGATCTTGCAAAGCGGTTTCTATTGGCCAACACTGTTTAAGGATTGCCATTCTTTTTGTGTTGCTTGTGACCGATGCCGAGAAATTAGGAAGTATCTCTAAGAGAAGCATGATGCCCTTACAACCCATTTTGATTGTTGAGCTGTTTGATGTTTGGGGTATTGATTTCATGGGACCATTTCCTAACTCTGAAGGTAAGTTATACATTCTTGTTGATGTCGATTATGTCTCTAAGTGGGTAGAGGCCATTGCATCCAAAACCAACGACCATAAAGTTGTTCTTTCTTTTCTTAAGGAGAACATTTTCTCCCGTTATGGAACCCCTAGGGAAATAATCAGTGATGGAGGTAGTCATTTTTGCAATAGACCCTTTGAATCACTAGTGCGCAAGTATGGAATCACTCATAAGGTTGCAACACCTTACCATCCTCAAACCAGTGGCCAAGTAGAAGTTTCTAATAGGGAAATTAAGCATATTCTTGAGAAGACCGTCAATCCTTCTAGGAAAGATTGGTCTTTGCGCTAAACGATGCTTTATGGGCCTATAGGACTGCATACAAGACTCTCATTGGGATGTCTCCTTACAGACTTGTGTACGGGAAAGCATGTCATTTACTGTTGAGTTAGAACACCGTGCATATTAGGGCTGTGAAGAAGTTGAATTTTGATCTTGATAAGGTGGAACCCGTAGAAAACTTCAACTCAATGAGTTAGAAGAGTTGAGAAACGATGCATATGATAGTGCCAAAACGTACAAACATAGGATGAAAGTGTTTCACGACAAGCGCATTCTGCGCAAGTCTTTCACCCTGTCGAAAGTATTATTGTACAACACTAGATTGCATTTGTTTCCGGAAAGCTACGTTCTCGATGGTCGGGACCATACGTGGTACGCACCGTTTTTCCCCATGGAGCTGTAGAAGTTGAAAACCCAGCGAACAAGAACATCTTCAAAGTCAATGGTCAGAGACTGAAACCATTTCTGGAGCATCTTCCACCAGAAGTTGAGATCGTCGACTTGGAAGACCCCATCTATGTGGACTAGACTAGTTCACTTGTGTACATACATATGGACTAACAATCCATTCTCTTTCCCTTTTCTTTTTCTTTTTGCATAGTTTTTGATGTGTGCTAACCAAACTTTTTGTCTTGCGCTCTTGATTGTTTTCTTTCAAAGCATTCATCTTTCTATGGTTTAGCAACACCCTCTTGCATCCGGTAATCTCTTCCCTTTTCTCTACTCAACATAGTTCTCTTGGTATGTGACTGTTTAAATTCTTTGTATCTGTTGACACATTGAGGACAATGTTTGATCTAGGTTTAGGGGTGTGATTTGCATATAGAGTTTTTAGTCTTTTTGTTTTACTTCATTTAAAAAAAAAAAAAAAAAAAAAAAAAAAAACTCAAAAATTTGCATAAAAACCTCCAACTTTTAGAGATTTTAGAGTCACTAGCATGCTTCTAGCTATGTTTACATAGAGAGTCTGACCAAAATAACAAGAACTTGGAAGTGCTGGAGAACGCAATCGGGTTCCTTAGTTGATTAGAGCGTTAAAGTTGGATTTAACCATACCGGAGGGCGAATTAGGTCTTTGTTTAGATATTCGGTAGTAGAATTGTGATCACCCATAGTGGAGACTACCCATTTTACATCAAGCGAGGTACCAACCTTCACTCTTTGTGACTTTCTAGAAAAGCTTTTAGAGTGTGTGTCACCGTACGTCAATTCCGGGTAGGAATGGTGAGCTACCCAACTTCGCACCACTTTCAGCACTATTTTTGATCTCTTGAGTGCTAATTCCGTCAATCATGAGGGTGACGTCTAAAGATGAAAACTCCTTCTAAATATCGATTTGCGTTAGCATCACTCTCTCTCAATCAACAGATCCATAGAAACACATCATCGTCGGCAAGCGGAGCATCATCGAGAATATTTGAAGAAAAGTTGATATAGTCCAAGGTTTATGTGCAACAAAGGAAAGAAAAGAAAAGAAGATGAGAATTAATGAAGTTTGTGAAAAATTGAGTTTTATTGTTATTTCCATTTCATGTACTAAGTTAACACCTCAAAAAAAAAAAAAAACAAAAAAAAAATTGTTAGTCAAGTTTTTGTGAAGTTCAGAAGTTCATCATCAACATTTGAAGACCGAAGACCGAAGATTGAAGACGTTTCTATGGTTCTTATGAGAGAGTGATATTAATTGCCGATCGGGTGAGAAGGTAAGTGAGTACTCCCACCCCTTTCTAATGGTTGATTCCCTTTCTTAGAGATCATCAGAAAAAGATTCTTTTTGTCCACACTTTTGTGGAGTCTCCAGATTTTATTTCGGAAGGTTATCCTTCTTACCTACAACGTGTGCAGGATTTCTCTCTTTATTCCTGCTGCACACATGAGAGACTAAAAAAGCGATCTTTTTGAGTGCAATTATCATAAAACCCTAATGGTGAGGCAGAAGTCGAGGCTTATGATCACAATCGAATCCGAATTCTTTCGTATGGTATGGTTACTTCTCGCTCAGCACTTAAGGATGAGAATGCGTTCTTTGGTAGTTCTAACTTCATGTTACTAGCATGCAGAAACTCTATGTCCTCATAGCTTCTTGGAGGCTTGAGACTCTTTTACACTCCGAAGTTGGAGAAGGTTTTGTGGGTACACCTCTGGTAAACCCTCACGAGACTACAACTCGTCCACTAGGGACACCTAGGGGTTTAAAGGCTTATTGCATACACTAAATGCATTCGAGAGACCAGCGACAGTGGTATAGTGAGGATTTCTTCATTTCTGTTTCACTTGAGGACAAGTAAAATTCAGGTTTGGGGGTATTTGATGAGTGCCAAATAGTGCATATTTATACACCTTTTTATTGGCATTTTACTCATCTTTTGTGCTCAGAAATCAGATATTATCCCATATTCTGTATTTTCCTTGTTTTCAAGAATAAATATTTGTACTAATTAATCTTGTGTTTTTAGGTAATAAATAAAGTTCGGAGAAATTGAGGAGCCGAAAGAGCGAAGAATTGGAGACAAGCGTCTATGGAACATAAAGCCAAAGCCCGCGCGCGCAACAGTTGCAACCCAACAAGTAGCAACTCATCTACAAGACATGGGCTTGAGCTAGACCCGACCCGTGACCCGGATCCGAACCCGCTCATCCCGAGCCGTTAAGATCTTCACTCGCCACATCCTACGCTCGCTCCAACTTCCTCATCATATCTTGATGCGCAGGCTCAACACCAAAACACTCCGAGTCTCTCTCAGCCGTTCAGATCTCGTCTCGCTGCATCCAACGCTCGCTGAGGCCTTCTCATCATGCCTTCGCTGTCCCTGCCTCACACCACAACACCCAACACCCTATACCCTATTCGACAAACCCATTCCTCTCTTATTCTTCTCTTTCTTCTCTTTTCTTCTCCCCCATACCTCCACAGAGAAAACCCATACCTACACCTCGACCTTCCCTGTTGCAGAACCATCATCACCTCTCCTCCATCACCAACAACTCCATCGATGCTCGCTCCGCCACCCTCGCATCACTCATCTCCATCCATAGCTTCTCACTTACCCTAGAAGCTAGGGTTGAGATGATTGAAGTTAGGGTTTTCACCAACCACCCCGCATGGGCGATTCAGAGGCAAGACAAGGCAGAAAAGAGATTGGGTTTGCGTCTTTGGTGAGATTAGAAATGTTTTGTGAGTTATAAATTCATGTTTTTGATGTAAGATAAAGTTAGTCAATTTTAGGGTAGTTTAGTTTACAAATTTAATTTAAAGTCTGTTTTTTATGTTCATGATGTTCTAAACTTAATTGCTAGGATTGACATGAAACCCGATTACGTTGTTCTCGTTGTCAATTTGTTTTTGAATTGTTCTTTACATGTTCAAATGATAAGATAGTTTAATTCTAGCATTTTCATTGCTTTGCTCTCACAATAGATGCCATGTATCCATTGTAGTTAGGATAACTCTGCTTTGAGTGCAATTCAGCCCAAGCTTAAACCACCTTTGCTAACCCTTGACTAGATTTCTTGATTAGACAACTAGTGCTCTGAATTAGCACCCTTAGCTGAAGAACTAAACTATCCCCTGGTGAAACCCTTAGATAGGTGAAGCATGACACACTTTCCTTTTCTGTAGAAAGAACATTCAAGCTAGTTGAATAACATAACTTGAACCAGTGGTGGATTTGATAATCCTAGTACCACTCAACCAATAGCTTACACTTTACTTTGCTATTCAATACTTTAGTTCACAATCACAACATCCACTCGGTGAAAAGACTATAAACAAAACCTTTGTATCTCTGTCACATCACCTGAATTCAGTTAAGAAAGCTTAGAACAACCTTGCACACACTAGTTCTCTGAGGTTCGACCTGTGATTTCCACGCCTCCAATAGGCCTGTGCACTTGCAGATAAGACGTAGGAAAAATATCTTTAAGCTCCTACCAGAACATCCATACGAAGAGAATGGTATATGACCCATCCTCGGATTCCTTGTAGGTTGCTCCCAATTCGTCTTTTAGTATAGAGTAGAGTATAGTTTTTCAGACGAGATTACCGTAAAACGTATTTTCATGACTTTTATGTTATTTGCTAACTTCTAACATGTAGAATGAAGAACCTTGATGATTCCAGACCACTCATATGCTATAGTTCACGATTTCTTTTGGTTTCATGCTTGGGTGATCCTAATCTCATGTAATCTTCGTATTAGGTACAAAATACTGAAGTTGAGAATGAAGGAATCAATAATGATGAAACGAGCAACCCCGGGGTTATTGATAAAGAAGTAACTACCCCTTCACTTCAGGGCCATGAGAGTGTTGTTGCTGAAGCAATTAAGGGGATCGATACCTCGATTTTTGTTGCTTCAGTGATGAAAGAATCTGAGCCGCAAGTAAAAGAGACTGAAGAAACTGTCGTTGTAGAGATTGTCCCAGTGATTGAAAACCGTATAGTGGTGCATGAATACCAAAGTACAGGAGTTGCTTTTGATCCTCCGTTTGATGCATCATTCCTATACCACGAACTAGTTGGTGGATTCGGCGTTCCCATTGGATATGCCAACTTGTACGAGAAAATATGGAAAAAATTCGGTCACATCATCGTTACTAGAGACCTAAAGCGTGTTTATTCCTTAACCATGCAAGTAAGTGTTATCTTGCGTGTTGTAAGCGATATATGCACTAGAGCTAGAAATACTGTGACTCCAGATGTACTCTTTGATTGGGAGTTCAACTTGGAGAATTCCCGAGAGACTTGGCTTCAATGTGAAGTGGCTCCGTAAGAAGATGAATGCTATTAAGGACTCATGTGAGAATAACATACCCTTTCCCAATAATGTTGTGATGGAAAAGGAAGACAAAATTGCCAGATGATCAAGAGTCAACATGGAGAAGGCGGCTTTGCAAGTCTTGAAGGATGCAGAGGAGCAAAAATCTTTCTTTGCTGATTTCCTTTGATTTCTTTTCATAATCTCTTGAACTTCTGAACTTCTGAGAGATGTGAGGTTTTATTTTTGGTTTTGATTGGTTTTGGATCGGTAGATGATTGAGGATTTTCTTTAAGTAAATTGAATTTTGATAAATTGCTGGATTTAAATTACTGAATGCAAGTATTGCAAATATTTTGGAGAAATTGAAATACAATGAAAGAAAACTCTAAATGCCAAATATTTTAGGTGTTCGTGCCATGAACATCTAATACCTCGAATATCCAAAACCTTAGACATTAAAGGCCTTAAGCCAATTCTCATGTATCACGGCCACTCTTTCCTTGTTATCCATGTTGATTAGTTTGTAGTATCCACCAGCAACAGAATTAGAGACCATGTAGGGTCCTTCCCAGTTGGAATTCTTTGCAGAATGGGAGTTACGCTTAGTTGCTTTGAGAACCAAATCTCCTTCCTGGAATTTGTTAGACTTGAACATTCGTGCCCTGAATATTTTCAGTTGGTTTGGAATTCTTCGTGTAGTGGAGTTCCACGGCTTTGGTATGTATGGACACTCATGCAGAGGAGAGTATTTGAGGCACTGTTTATCATGCTTGGCTATGTCTTCAGCAATAAACTTTTTGATGATATGTTCAGTTTGAAGAAGCTCTGAACTTATCTATTTGGTGAAATATTGCTGGGGCGAGGTTATCCATTCATAGCATTTTGCAATTGCTAAGTTATTGGTGGAGTAAAGTCCTCGGATCAAATAAGCATATTTGAAAATTGATGATATAGACACATGAGGAGGAATAAGACTTGCCTGAGTGCGAAACCTTCTGATGAAAGCGTTTGCATCTTCTTCAGGTTTTTGTGTTAACTCTGCTAGGGCTCTGACTTCCTTCAAATACTCGAATGGTGAGGTATCTTCTTTTTCTTCTTCCGAATCAGAGGTTTCTTCAATAGAGAGATGTGCAACTGAAGGTGTTGGTGTTACCTTTCCAGTGTGAATCCATGTTCGTCTAAGAATCATATCATATCCTGGATCTTCTCGAATTATGAAAAATTTTGTTTCTGTCCAGGCTGAGTTTATGTTCACCTTGAGGGTGATGTGGCCATAAGCATCTCTGGGTGTTCCTTCATGATCTGTAATCGTTACTGGAGAATGAATCGCTTCTTGTCGTGTGATACCAGAAGCTCTGAGAGTTTTCAGAGGTATAATATTAACAGCGGTGCCGACATCAATCAATGCTCGTTTGAACTCGTTTCCCTTGAGATGGAATGTGGTGAGGAGTCCCCAGTCGTACATTTCTTCATCTGTTGTTGAGGGCGGCTCAGTGAACGCTTCTTGGATCAACAAATATTTTCCTGACACGATATGGTTCAGTGCAGTGAACATGTCTCCCCTCTGGGCTTTTGATAAGTATAGCAATTCACAGATATGTTCAATTAAGGATTGAACTGCTTCTTTGACAGGTGGTTCAGAAGGAGTGAAGATTCTGACAGGAAGAGGATCTCTGTGTACTCCTTCAGTCCCCAGGTTGAGTTCTCCTGATTGGATCTTTTCTTTGAATATGCGCTTCAAAGTTCTGCAATCACTCGTGGGATGGTTGACAAACCTATGAAAGCGACAATAACGAGGATTTTCCATGGCTTCTTCAATTGGTTCTTTCTTGACACATGGGAGCTTGATCGCTCCGTCTTGAACCCAGGCGTCTAGAAGTTCAATAACTTCCTCAACGGAATAGGGGAAGTCAGGTGCCTCTGGATCCGCATCGCTGAGCTTTCATCCTTCTCGGATTCCCCTTCTCCATGGGTAGGCTCAGCATCGCTGCTTTCCGTCTCAAGAGGTGCAGTTTTCTGACTACGTGCAAGTTTAGTGAAGGCGTTCACGCTGCTAAGACCCTAGGCAAGGCACAAGAACAGACACTCAGAAATGAGACAAAGATATACGCAATCCGACTGAATCAGGAAGAAAATTTATACGTACTCGCATATTGGAAGAGCTAAAAGTCGGGAGAGCCATCGGATCCGACTGAAAACCACCAGTACGGCTTTTAGATCTTCGCTCCTTCACTTGGGGACTATCTGCATTCGGGCTAACGGATTTTCGCTTGGGATCCCTCAGTAATGGATGTTCCGCTAAAATCGCAGGAGAAGGCTTACCGCGAGGATTTTCTACCACATCATTCACGAATCCATGGATAGCAAGAAACTCATCCTGCCAAAATATGTTATATTTGGAGGTTGTTGATGGATTTCGTTCATGAAGCGAAAAGGGAGACTTTGACCCGATGCAAGAGCACTACCATCGAGAACAGTGGACAACGGGATTTCTGGAACAACCGGCTGACGAACGAGTGGGACCCCTTGGTCAAAACCCATATGTCGAGCCGCCCTATCAATGTTGTAAGAGATCGCTTTGCAAGATCCTCGAAAGAAAGACGGTACATGACCGGGCGTGCAGCTTCGCATGAACACCATCTCTCCAACACTTAGATCCTCTTTATCAGAAGACAAAGACATGTTCGGAACAGGAGAAAAGGTACTGATCTGAGTTATAGACGCATGCACCGGAGCCCATGGACGAAAATTAACCGTGTACGAGTTGTCAAGAAATCCAACCAGGTTCGAGCCAATCTTTGGACGCCTATTCGACCAGCGCAGTATCCTGGAGCCACCCCAAGACTCGGGAAGTACAACTAACGGTTTTGGGGCGTACTTCTCGAAGTGCTCCCACAGCCACGCCTGAAGAAAGGCGGCATAAATGTACGAATCCACTTTCATATAGCCGTTTGAATCACACATATCCGAGACCAACTGATCCAAGTGTGCGTACAGAGAACCAAGAAACAAACCGCCAATAGGGAGAACGACGCCTTTTGCCAGTTTTATAGCAAACTTGATAAGTTCATGCCTTATCTCCTTCTTACCGGAGCCGTCATCAAAAATATCTCTGGATAACCAAAGAGCCAAGAACGCCGCAGCATAAAGCGTACTATTTTTCTGATTCGACTCCAACTCATCAGGAAACCACTGAGACACCCACCAGTCATAAAAGAACTTCGTCTCGTTTCCTTTCCGAACGAATCCTTTTGATTTCGCAACCAGGGAGGCATGCATTTCTTCTTCATCCACAGACAACCTAACATCAAGGTTTCCAATTACGGGAAGGTTCAGCAATACGGCCGCGCTCTCTAAGTAGATGGTCATTTCACCCCACCTGCATATCGCCGTATGAGTGTCCGGACACCATCTGGAAATAAAAGTAACCAAGCCTGGAATATCTTTCCTAATTTGAAGAACTGCGGAAGCCGCGACAGCATCAATAATTTGTGCCTTGGTCAAGCTGGCCTTTACACATTCCTGGCTCAACATGAATCGCATCCATTTCTCAAAGGGACGCAACGGGCTTACACTGGTCTTAAAGTCAATGGGAGAAGCATGGTACTCTTTTCTCTGACGAACCGACCGGGCCTCTCCTTCACTTTCCGAACCAGTCAGGAGGATCGACACATACTTGGGATGATTTTTTATAATTGTAGAGGATGTTGTGAAGAACTCATCATATATGCTTGGCTCGGAATTACCCACATCCTTCGATACGACAGAAATTGTTGACATCCTAATGAAAATTCTCTTACGCTATTTTCACCGCCGAGATAACTACAATGGAACAATACG
This sequence comes from Papaver armeniacum, assembly GCA_023531295.1. Taxonomy (NCBI): domain Eukaryota; kingdom Viridiplantae; phylum Streptophyta; class Magnoliopsida; order Ranunculales; family Papaveraceae; genus Papaver; species Papaver armeniacum. The sequence goes on along the minus strand of JAJJWW010010539.1, from coordinate 189,032 downwards.
ATCAAAGATTATTACATAAAGCGCATGGAAATATTTTATCAGACACAAGAGAGCCATCCTGGACGCAAACCAATTGGTTTCAAAGTCATTTTGTGCATATGCGAAGAAATGGGATCGGAAGACTCGCATCACCACTTCATGCAGCTTCTAAACTCGCGCCAACCGAATAGGCGCGCCCCAAAGGAAATCATACACACGGCCACACCAGAAAGAGGAGGAAACCCTAAAAGCTAGTTCTTTCATAGGCGGCCAACATCACTACAGCTACGCGCCTAGATTTTATTACAAGTTCAAGCAAAGCATACCTACGGCTAGTGTTCACGCCAATAAAATTTCTACAAGTTCATGAAAAAGTACGCCTACATCTAGGGTATACACCAACACACAAAAAAAAAAAAAAAAAAAAAGAAGGAGAAAGCAAGTTAAAGAAGAAGTATTTGAAGGCATACCTGGGATTCGCCTGTCCGCCTTGCTTTACTACTACCCCACGGCTGGGATAAATAAGTAGGCGTGAAACAAAAGGAGAAGCCGCCCCTCCTTTTATATGCGTGGTGCATGGGAGTTTGAACAAGGAAAGGATTTCCCAACCGGTCCCGCAAGGACCAATTACCACGCCAAAAACGTCCACGCCATGCCTTGGACCCCACACGCCAAGCCATCCACCATGCTTGCCTTCCCAAGACCACGCCACCCTTTGGCCCCACGTGCCGAGTCGTCCGCTATGCTTTGCCTCTCCAAACCGTTCGCACGCGCTTTGCCTCTCCAAGCTGTCCGCGCCGTGACATGCTAATACCAAAAAATTCGCCAAGTCAGCGTCATGATGCTTCCTAACCCAGTCAAGGTGATGTACGGCCAGACCAAACCAGCAATTTTCGTCTCACCACTCCATGATCTGCATCCCCAACACAATTTATGTAGGGCTGCCAATACGGGAACCAAGAAACTCTCTTCACCTCTCGAAAAAGGTTAGTCGGACTCTCCTGACCATCTTGCATGTCCTACGTTTCGATTCTGCCCTCGTCTGTCACCATCATATGCTTACCTCGCAACAAGGCACCTGTTCCGAGCTAAGCAGGGGACTTAATGTTGATGCTGGTTTTAACTTAGGGGTAAAATCGTAAAACCCTACAATACTTTGCGAGATTAATAAATGACGACATTGCGAGGGAGTCGCAGGGAAGTAAAATAAATGACGCAATGAATGACGACAGCCAGAACACGAAGAAGATATGAAAATATGGCGAAATTTAGGAGTGTCGCGAGAATTGATACATGTACACTTGCGATGTTTCGCAAGACATTCCCGAAAATAAAGGACAGCTTAGCTGTCATCCACTGTGTACTACCCTATATAAAGGGTTGAGTAAGTCTGTTATGAGGAGAGTTATTTTTGAATTGTTAAGCAAGTCATTAGGAGAGAGAAAGTTTTAGAGTGATTGTAATTCTATAACTCATTTCTATTTCATATTGTAAAGATTAAGGTATTCAATCAATAAGAATCATAATCATTCATCTTAAAATGACTTAATTGTGTTTATTCTAGTGAGGGGTGTAGTGTAGGATTTCCTGCAACTACATAATGGCGCTAGAAACAGGGAGTGATTGAAGATAAGAGATTGGATATTGTCACTAAAACGGTAAAAATCAAGAGTATGATGGATAAATTGAAGAAAATTAGAATCGGGGAGGGTAATGAAGAATTGGAATGTAATATGATTTCAAAATCAATGGTTAATAAATTTCATGAAAGTATCAAAGGGAGAATACATAAAAGAGATTTTGAAGGAAAGAAAATTATAACAGCAGAGAAGGTGTTACCCTTGAAAGAATGGGAAAAACAGAAATTATATTCACAAAGAACGGAGATGTCGGAGAGAATTTAAATCACACATCTCCACTAGTGATTACAATAAGTGCCAAAGCAAAGAAGAAGGAAAATTAACAAAAACAATGGAAGAATGGGCAATAAGTAGAACTTTAGTGGATACGGGAGTTCAGTGAATATAATGTTTTATCATGCATATAAAAAATTGGGGTACAAAGATGAAGAAATGACTTCCACAACATGTCATGTCTATGGTTTCGGCAAATCAGTAACAAAACTTAAAGGGGAAATAAAAATACGAATTTTGTTGGGAGAAATTGAAACAAATGTGACGTTATGTGTAGTAGATATGGAATCACCATATAACATGTTGTTGGGAAGGCCATGGATACACGCAATAAAAGTTGTATCATCAACATTTCATCAATGTGTCAGATTCCCTATGCCGAGTGGAATTGGCGAAATCAAAGGAGATATCGATGAAGGAAGAATGTATCATCAAATCGAAGTAAAACATTATGAAGAACAGGTGAAGAGGCGAAAAGATCGCAAGAAGATGGCAAAAGCGACAAAAAGGAAGAAGAGTTTAGAACATACATGGTAAGAGCGGAAGAAGGAAAAGGAATATGTGGTGAAGAAAGTGATCTCGCAAAGGAAATAAGAGGACCGACACCCATGGGAGAACCGAAGGCTAGCTACATCGCGGCAGAACCAACAAAGGAAGTGAATATTGGAATCAAGAAGAACCCAAGATGTTAAAAATTGGGACTAAAATGGAGGCAGATGAAGAAAGAAAAACCGTTGATTTGTTGCGAGATTATAAAGATATCTTCGCATGGGATATGGATGAAATGCCTGGAATAGATCCATCCGTAGCATGTCATAAATTAGAGATTGATAAAAATGCCAGACCATTCAAACAAAGAATTAGAAAAATCGCAACAGCATATCATCCTCAAATAGAAGAAGAATTGCAGAAGATGCTTGATGCTGGCATTATTAGACAAGCAAAGTACCCCGAATGGATAGCGAATATGGTCGTAGTTCCAAAGAATAAAAAAGAAATAATAATATGCATAGATTTCACCGATCTAAACAAAGCTTGTCCAAAAGATAGTTTTCCCTTGCCAGACATCCCGCAGATGGTTGAATCAGCGGCAGGAAATGAAAGGATATCCTCTCTTGATGGATATAAGGGATACAATCAAATTCCTCTCGCTAAAGAAGACCAAGAACATACCACCTTTTTCGCTCCAAGAGGATTATACTGTTACACAAAAATGCCATTTGGTCTGCGAAATGCCGGTGCAACGTATCAAAGGATGGTGGAGAAAGTGTTCGAACAATGGATAATAAAACACTAGAGGTATACGTGGATGACATGTTAATAAAAAGCAAAAAAGTAAAAAAGCAAAAGATCATGTGCGAGATTTGAAGGAAATTTTCGAACAAATGAGACATTTCAACATCAAAGTAAATCCAGAAAAATGTACTTTTGGAGTGGCATCTGGAAAAATTTTAGGATACATTGTATCAAAAGAAGGAATACAAGTTGATCCGGAGAAGGTACAAGCAATTCGAGACATGACAACGCCAAAGAATAAAGAAAGATGTGCAAAAGTTAAATGGATTATTAGCTTCGCTAGGAAGATTCATCTCGAGATCATCTGATAAGTGCAAATATTTTTTCAACATACTTAAAAAGGGAACAAAATTTCGGTGGACGGATGAGTGTGAAAAGGCATTGCAAGGAATAAAAGAACATCTAATGGATATATCAATATTACAAAAAGCAGAAGAAGGGGAGGAATTACTAATTTACCTTGCGACAACCTCGCATGCACTAAGTGCGATATTATTGCGAATGGACGCGGGGTGGAAAAACCAATCTATTACATCAAAAAACATTCAATGCTGCAAAGAAAAATTATTCAAAAATTGAAAAATTAATTTTGGCATTAGTTTACGCAACGTTTAAACTTCGCATCTATTTTGAAGCGCACACGGTAAAGGTAATGACAAAAGTACCAATTGAGTCGATGATGAAAAATTCAAAAAGATCGGGAAGGGTTGAAAGGTGGAATGCTCAAGTAAGTCATTGTAAACTCAAATATGAAGTGTTATCCTCACCAAAATCGCAAGTTGTAGCAGATTTTTTAGCGAAATTTCCATTAGAAGAAGATGAGGCGAGTGGAAGAAATGATGGATATAGAAGAAGAACATGGAAATCCAAGGGATTTATTAACGAGCCAAATAGATGGGAAATATTGGTAGATGGATCATCAAATGGAGAAGGTAACGGAATTGGGATCATTATAATTTCGCCGAGAAGGCAATAAAATGGCTTTCTCTTTCGATTGGAGTTTGCATCTACTAACAATGAAACAGAGTATGAAGCTATAATACATGCTTTGCGATTTGCAATAGAAATGAAGTTGGAGAATGTAAGAATTACCAGTGATTCTCAGTTAGCTATTCGCCGGATAAAAGAAGAGTATACTACAAATGAAGCATCCTTGAAAAAGTACAAAAAGCTTGTTGATGAATTGTCAGCGAAGATACCAAAAATAAAGTGGAGACACATATCAAGAAAAGACAATAGACTCGCAGATGCTTTTGCTTTTATATCAAGTATGATGACAGATCCATCTGCGAGATACATAAAAATACATACACTTCAATCACCATCAATCAACAAAGAGGAAGAGGAAGAAGCAGAAATAATGCTCATAGAAGATGAAACACAAAGATCCCATTGCGAGGATTGGAGGACAGAACTTCATGCTTATCTAATGAAAGGAGAAACGCCAAGAAATAAATTAGAAATGCATAAATTAAAAAGCCGTGCAACAAATTATGAATTAAGAGACGGGGTATTATACCGAAGATCCTTTAATGGACCCTCACTCAGGTGTTTAACACGAAAGGAAGGAGAAGCAAGATTAAAAATGCTACACAAATGGGGATGCTGGCAATCATAGTGGCGGAAGATCTTTAGCACATAAGGCGAAAATGCAAGGCTATTATTGGCCATATATGCATGAAGATGCGAAGCAAATATCAAGACGTTGCGAAGATTGTCAAAGGCATGGAAAGAAAATACATGCACCAGGTGCACCGTTAACTTCTTCAACAAGTGTATGGCCTTTTGGAAAGTGGGGATTAGACATTGTAGGACCATTTTTACCAGTTTATGTGGCAAAGGAGATATTTGATTGTCGCAACAGATTATTTCACAAAGTGGGCGAAGTAAAGCGGTACAACACATTCGCGACAAAGATATTTTTACTTTCATATTCGAAAACATAATATGCAGATTTGGAATTCCAGCACAGTTGGTATCTGACAATGGGAAACAGTTTGAGGGACAAAATATACAATTACTGCTTAATACATTTCAAATAAAATGTGGGAAATCAACTCCTTTATACCCATGAGCCAACGGACAAAGAAGCAACAAATAAAACAATCGCTGATATATTGAAGAAAAAACTAGAAGGGCATAATAAGGCATGGTGTGAGCAAGTGCATAATGCAGTATGGGCTTATAATACAACAAGGCGAGAAGCTACGGGGATGTCACCATTTTGTCTAACCTATGGTGTTGAAGCTGTACTTCCGACAGAAGTTATTATTCCAACAACAAAGAGAGAAGCTTGGGAGAAAAATCTTAGTGCGGGTAACATTTTAGTTAAATTAGATGAGTTAGAAGAAAAAAGAGAAAGAGCACTATAGCATATGGAGAATTATCAGCGAAGATTGGCCAGAGAATATAACAAACGTGTCAAAACACGCGAGTTTCAACCAGGTGATATGGTGTTGCGAGAAACACCAATATATCAGCGAGAAAGTGGTGGCAAGTTGGCGAAAAAGTGGGATGGACCTTATATCATCAAGGAGATAGTTGGAACAGGGGCATATAGATTAATGGATCCAGAAAGCAAATATGTGGGCCAGAGATTGGGTGGACCATGGAATAGATTATATCTCAAGAAATATTACCCATAGAAGATGGAAAAGAAAGAATAAATTCTGAAATATTAAATGAATGAAATGATATGAAATGTTCCCGCGACAGAGATATTGCGAAATCAAGAAAGAGTGTGCGAATATCTCGCAAATGAATTAACAAGTATTAACCAAAAATGAATGATTGAACGAATTGACAGAAATGAATGAGTGAGTGAATGGGACGAACCTTTATGGCGTACACCCTAGTTCGCGAATGATATTTCGTAAGAGGCAAATGTAAGACCTAAAGTGCGTCATATAAGGGGGTATCTCTTGACATGGCTCGGGGAAAAGGTTACACCGCTCCTGGAACCTCGAGTCATGGAGATTTGGGGCCCATGAAAGCCTATCCGGAGAGATACCTTGGATTTCCAACTATATATATAAGGTTATACCCTGGTTGGACGCCCGAGGGTCTCTTCCAAGGAGTCGATGTATGCTCAAGGCGCCGAGGTACACGGTTGAGCCAAGAGTGCCTGGGGCATTTGAAGTGTCTCGGCCATTCTTGGCAAGTCTTGGCATATGTTGCACTCGGCCCGAAGAAAACTCCACTTAGGGTGCAGCCTCGTAACCATAAACACTATAGGTATAAGGGATAAGAGGCTGCGAAAACAACTGGTTGTTGTTAAGACCGGATGGGAGGAGCTAGTCTTGTATGGCCGATGTACGCCTCCTTGAAGGGCAACCAGGGAGATGATAAGGGCGGCACCCTCCATTAGGGAGCTGATAAGTGTCACAAGACGGCAATGTCATGGGGCTTTATATTCGCAAGAACATTTGGGCCTGTCATATTGTCGCAAATGAAATATCCTGCAGAGGCAAAAATACTAAAGAAATGATAAGACAAGATCAATGGGTCATTACATGAAAGTGTAAGGACGTCCTGCGATCTTGTCGCAAGACATCAATGTCACGGGATTTTATGTTCGCAAGAATATTTAGACCTGTCATATTGATGCAAAATGAGGGGTGGCAAAATAAGACCTTTAACTAGGAAGGCAAAATAAGACCACACAAAAACAATGATAAGGCAAGATCAATGGGTCAATACATGAAAATGTAAAGACACCCTGCGATCTTGTCGCAATAGTGAATTTCAAAGATAAATGAAGATAATAGAATAACAATCATTAAATACCAAAAATTATACTTGTTGAAAGAAAGAAGAGTAATGCGAGACAGTACATACATCAAAAAAGATGATTGAAGTACATAAAGAAACAATAGCACGAGAAGGAAGATTACAAGAGAAAATCATCTCTCAAATAATAGCTTTTTCACCAGAAGGAGATGCTGGGCTTTCTTCGGCAACTTTATCTATATTTTCGCTAATTAATATATTTCCAGCAGATTCTTCTTCATTTGCGACATCATCGTTGATAGTTTTATTGGGAGAGACAGTTTTTTCATTTTTGAGTTCTTCGCCAGTATTATAATCATAATCGCTATCAGGAGAATTAGGAACTTCATCATCACTTACTTCCAGAGGTTCAACAGACACAGGATCAAGAGATTTAGATAGTAAAACATTATTCACAAGAACTTCGGCTCTAAGATGAAATTGACGAAGGAGTGCTTTCTGGCGATTTTTACTCTCTATATCTTTACAAATCACACATATAGTCGAATTTTCTTTACGCCCTATCGCGAGAATGTGCAAGAGAAGCGGTGAGTATTCCATTCTCTTTGCGAATTTTTGAGTAATCGATTTCAAAGCGAAACGAATTCAGGAGTGAAGTTTTTTCTCAGACTCTGCAAAACAAAAAATAAAAGAATTATACAAACAAAAAAATATGAAGGCTTGATAAAGAAAGAATAGATGAGGCGGTCAACTTCTATGACTACCTTCCTTCATGAGGTAAGATGTTGGATTAGAGCGAACAACTATTCTCCAAATGATCCATGGCATTGTCAAAATTATCTCCAATTAAACCTTTCAGACGTGATCGCCAACTTTTTTCGTTGGAAATAAGTAAAGCATTTTCTTTTGTAAGGGAAGAGTTGGACTTTTCTAGTTTGGAACATTGATCCTTGAATTGGTTTGCTTTTACACTTAAGGTTATTCTACCCTGAATCAGTTTATCGTTCTCAGCTAACTTCTTCAAGTTGATTTCTCAACAGCAAAGAGATTGTTCTTGCTCTTTACATAATTTTTGACAAACATCATATTGTTGCGAGTAAATCGCCACCTTGTTTAATAGAGTTCGCTTCTCTTGAGAAAGAGTTCCATTCTCATCTGATAAAGTTTCCAAATCCAAATTAGCTTTAGTCAAAGAATAAGAGAGGCGAGATAAGTCATTACTTAATGAGTCTTGTTTCTGAGCTAAATCAGCATTTTCTTTAGAAAGATTATCTATATGATCAACAGAATATGTATGAAGATTATCTAATTGGTTATATTGCTCCATCCAAGCATCTCTATCAACTCGAACTTCTTCAATAAAGAGATTCCAACTGATATATCTCCATTTTTCGTTTCTGGTTTAAAGCTTGAAGGGCGAACAAGGACTTGAGTCTTTAAAAAAAAAAAAAAAAAAAAAAAAAAAAAAAAAATGGACAGTACTGAGGCAAGAGTATACCTTTTAATTCTTCATTCTTCTTGCGAAGATTATCACGATCCAAAAATATTTTGAAGTTTTTGATTCTCAAGATGGAGAGTATTACATTTTGCGCAGTCATAGCTTGGAGATCATTCTTCAAAGTGTTAATTTCTTGTTCCAAGGATGTTTGCGAAACTCTATCAGGACCAAGGTGTTTGCTCAAAATCTCGCAAATATCAGACTTGATAGGATCGACAGAAGTCTTCTTAGCATCGTTCACAATATCTGATAGGACTTTGAAGGCCACATCTATTCCTTCTAAATTTTCCTTAGTAAGAGGGATTTGCTCAGAAAAGGAAGTAACAGTGATAGAAGAAGGAAGAGATGAATCATCTTTTGTTAAAGGAATATCACGAGAAGAAGAAATCTCGGGAGGGTTAATGATTGGAGGAATGGTAGAGGCATTAACAATGGAAGAAGAAATAGGCTCATTCGCAATGGGACTGTTATGAGGGAGTTGATCTATGAGAAATTCAGGCATAGAAATGTTAACTTTGGGAGAAGTAGTAGTAGGGACTTCTTGCGAAGATGTCGCAGTAGGAGTTGTAAGTTTGAATGTAGGAAAAGTGACAGAAGGCGCTAAGGGTTTAGAATGGCGAGGCTTCTTGGGGGACTTATCAGCATTTTTGTCATCCTGCGAAGTACAAGCTAAATAAGAAACAGAGGCAACAATATTGTAATTAAAAAATAAGTGTTTCTTAAATACCTTGTTACTCGCAGGCTTTCTTTTAGAAGCAGTGGATTTCGATTGCGAGCCCATGGAGATATTGGGGCTCACAATGGTGAACTTGGTGCTAGGTTTGTTCTTACTAAAACAAAAATGGCAGAGGAGTCGATAAAAGAAGAACATTATCAGAATAAAACAACTTCAATAAGAGAGATCAATCACAAAATAATCAAATTCAGCAAAATTAACAAACCTTGATGCCATAGAAACAGTAGCAGAAGAATAGTAGCAGGAAAACGATGAAGAAAAGCACAGAAAAAAGTTGCAGACGATGAAGAAGACGAAGTAAAAGAAAAGAAATACTTTCACAAGGAATCCTCCTTTAAATAGACGAGAAAAGAGTAACCGGTAAAAAGGGAAATTTTAGATACGTGTAAACAGTCATTCCTGAATTTACGGAATCTTGTCGGCAGAAAATTGATGGAAAATCAACGATTGCGGCATCTCAAAATATTGGTTCTCATGACATTCTCTCCTTCGCAGAGAAGACATGAGAAGAGGCAAGATGTAGGATCAGAATATCGCAACTACAATACTTCGCGAGATTTATAAATGACAACATTGCGAGGGAGTCGCAAGGAAGTAAAATAAATGACGACAGCCAGAACACGAAGAAGATATGAAAATATGGCGAAATTTAGGAGTGTCGCGAGAATTGATACATGTACACTTGCGATGTTTCGCAAGATATTCCCGAAAATAAAGGACAACTTAGCTGTCATCCACTGTGTACTACCCTATATAAAGGGTTGAGTAAGTCTGTTGTGAGGAGAGTTCTTTTTGAATTGTTAAGAAAGTCATTAGGAGAGAGAAAGTTTTAGAGTGATTGTAATTCTATAACTCATTTCTATTTCATATTGTAAAGATTCAAGCATTCAATCAATAAGAATCATAATCATTCATCTTAAAATGACTTAATTGTGTTTATTCTAGTGAGGGGTGTAGTGTAGGATTTCCTGCAACTACAATTTGTGTTAGAGTCATTTGATGTAGACTCGGAATGTTTCATATTGATCATTCGATCACTTGAAAATTGCTTATAAGATAATAGTTTGTGTGAGACAGCTATTGCCGTCTTCTAAGAATGTTTCAATGATTGAAATGGGAGTTTAGAACAATTAATCATTGTCTGGATATGGCACAGTATGCATACCCGTGTGCAAACTATTGTAAGTATGATTCAGGTCCGGGAACCAAGTACGCATACCTCGTATGTGAACGGTTTTAACTGTCAAAGTCTGGGAACTAAGTTTGCATACCCGTTTGCAAACTGTTTCACCTGAATGCGATCTGGAACAACAGTATGCGTACCCATTTGCGAACTGTCGGAAAAGATCAAGTCTGGAACTTAAGTTTGCGTACCCATTGCAAACTTATGTGGTTAAGTTCTAAATCGGTTAAATATGATTTCATACTCATGAACAAATACATTTATATATTAAGTAATGCAATCTTTGCAAACCGTGGCTAAAATGTTCATGAACTGATTCTTTTGAATCAATCCGATTTTGCTTCAATTGTGTCTTGTATACTTATATAAGAATATAAACAATTGAACAACTCGATGAGTAACACGATTAGATTCAATTAATTATCATTTGATCTAGAAGTTTTAAGATGAACATGGTTAATACAAAAGTATATGGCTAAGTTAACTGTTATTGATCCAACTCAATATACACGTTTAGGTACGGTTACCCATATCTAAATGAAGGTATATTTCATTTGTGTGTAACAAGCTAAGACCATCTAACGGTGGAGAGATATTGCTTTGGTTAAGCAAACTTAGCTTGAATCTTAAATCAGGATTTTATCCAACGGTGAATATTGATTTCTTTGTCTCGAAGTTATCCAACCCTGATTTGAAGACTATATAACGGAGAACTCTAGCAACTGGGAAACCTAATCCACACACCTCCTGTGTGATACTAGTTGCGCTAGAGTCGATTCTCCTTTAACCTAGGTTTTTCCTAAAACCATTATAGGTTAACGACTTAAAGACTTCATTGGGATTTTGAAGCCAGACCTAACTATTTTCTCTGTAGTAGCGTGTAGTGATCTTACTTGTTCTATCATATTGAGTACCACCTTCTCTAAGATTTACTCGAGATTTATCTATGATAGGTAAGATATAATAATTAATCACAAAGCTCTTCGTCTCATTCTTTGTGATTCCACAATAACTTATTATACTACCGTACTGTTAAGTTATTATGAGGTGATTGATATTTTTAGGCTGTTCTTCGGGAATATAAGACCGGATTATCAATTGGTTCTTGTTCATCTTGATTTATCAAAAAACGAAATAAAAACTTCGTAGGTATTTCGGAGACAGATTTATCTATGAGAATAAACTTTTCTGTGGGAGACATATTTGTTTATCAAGTCATCGATTTTGGGTTGTAGCAACTCGTAGTTGTGGGTGAGATCAGCTATGGGAATCAAGTGCATACAGTCTTGCTGGGATGCAGAGGCGTAAGGAACGCGACTGTACCTTAATCATTGTGAGATTGGTTATGGCTCAACTATATTCCAGTCTGAAGTTAACTTGTAGTAGGCTAGAGTCTGTAGCGGCTTAATATAAGTGGTGTTCAAATTTGGATTAGGTCCCGGGGTTTTTTGCATTTGCGGTTTCCTCGTTAACAAAACTTATGGTGTATGTATTATTTCTTTTCCGCATTATATTTGTTTATATAATTGAAATATCACAGGTTGTACGTAGTTCAATCAATTGTGTAAAGACCCTCAAGCTCGTCAACGCTATTAGATCAGTCAAGAGACGTTTTAGCCATTAATGACTCGATTAGTAAATGTAGATTTTAATTATTAAAAATAATCTAACAATAATCTAGATATGAGACTAGTATCATTGAGTAGGTCTCGAAAAGTTACTCGAAATGAAGTACTCGAACATGTCATTTGGATATTGGACGAAGAAGATATTACTGGATTAGTACGAAGGGTAAAACTATCATTTCTCAGTTAAACCGCTTGGCTGCCCGTATAAATTTTCTGGGTGCCTTAGTAAATATCTTTGGCCTTATCACCAAAACGTGTCGAAGGGAAAATTCATTCTCTTTTCTTATTCTTCCCTCTTCTTCTTCTTCCTTCTTCTTCTCATATCTTCTTTCTTCTGCTTCTGTTCCTCTCCTCTGGCGATTCTGTGAGGTTTTTGAGATCAAGTTATGGGGGAAAAGGTCATGGAATGGTTGTTGTTGGTGGTTATGTTGATATTTATTGAGTTCGGGAATAGAAGGGGATGATGCTGTTGTTGATGGTGGATTTTCGTTCAAGGTTAAATTTGTAAAAAACCAGAAAAATCATGCGCTGACATCTTGTAAAAGATAAAGCCATTTATAAGTGTTGGATACTCCCTCACTTAATTCACCAAGAATGGAGCATGTAGCAACAATCCCATTCTGTGAATACATGAAATTCCTCCAGGTTGGAGCATGTGGCAACAATCCCTTCCTGTGAATTTCATATCAGCCTTGTATTTCCAAAGTACTCATTATCGGTGTGGCATGACGACCGAGTGTTACTCTTCTGAGTAACACGAACCTCCAAGCACTATAATGAAACCATGTACGAAATACCCGTATGTGCTGACTCTCGGTGTGTTATACTAGCCCGAGCCCCTCTCGGTGTGTTATACTAGCCCGATTGAGCCCTCTCGGTGTGTTATACTAGCCCGATTGAGCATCCGGACTGACCGATCGGTCCGGATATGATCTCGATTGCAGTCATCCAACTCCATAAGCATGATTGGATGACCCCAGATCAATTCCATCACCCCCAAGAAGGTATGGAATACCCACGGCCGACCCGCATGGTCGGTCATTGGCCTAGCTTGCCAAGAAACCGTTCATACCAAGCATTATGGACGGAAAACCCTAAATTAGGGTTTGCGGCATATTACATGTGTCTCAAAAACAGTCTCAACCATCCATCTTCGCAGAATAGATGGAGGGTGTAGATGTAGACTCAAAGGGCCCAGAGCATGTCGACACGATCACCGTGGGCCCGCCTACATACTTGACCAATCGGTCAAGACCAACAATGTTTGGCCGTGACAAAATCATCACCCAAACAAGAGATGACGCACGGCTTGAAAGCCAAAATTAGGGTTTCAAGTCATCACGCGCGTCCATCTTCTCCGGCACGAATGGAGGGTCACAGATTAGATTAAACAAGGGCCGGTCATACCAGCATGACCACCGTGGGCCCATCTACCTCCTCATGTGTTCGTCCAAGGCATATCATGCCTGGTCAATCCAAAACGCAGCGTCCAAACCGGATGGCCGCGCCTCCCAAACCACGGCCGATCTCGACCGCTCAACTTCACCGGATGATTTGAGTGGCTTAGATCACGTTTTCATGGGATAGTCAGGTATAGGTGTGAACACCAACCTACCACCTACACGCTGGTATGATCGACCAAGACCGACCAAGATGTGTCGTCTTGAAACGCGTGCCCGAACTAGGGATGTCACGTCGGTTTCCAACCCTTTTGCGGCATCAATTTCCTGCACAGCAAACCGATCTCAACCACTCAACTTTACCGGTTAAATTGAGTGGCCTAGATCGCGCCTTCATGGGACGGTGAGGTGTAGGCGTGTACACCGGCATGCCGTCTACACACATGCCCGGTCGGCCCTCTCCAAATCCCTTTCCATGCTTGGTTTCGACCAAGCTAAAGAGTGATGCTTGCGCACCTCTTCAAAAACCCTAATATCCATTAACGGTCGCAGATGAGTGTCTCAAAGATCATCTCATCCGTTCAACTTCACCAACTTGGTTATACAACCCCGGTCAGAGTTATTTGGTCAGTGAGGCGTCATTACCCATCACTTTACCACACCATAATGTAGTACACCGCATAAAATACACACGATACTTCACAAGTATCGACTTCTGAATAACACGATTATTCAATTCGAAGATTACATGCTATCTTTCGTGGATCCACTACTCCATCACTCCATCACCTTCCTCCACTTCCTCCACTTCCCACGAGAGACGTGAATGAGGCTCAATGACTTGTATAAATAGGTTCTCCTCCTTATTTTCAAAGACAAGAGAAAAAGAGGAGACAAGGAGAAACAACACAAGTTCAGACGAGACAGAAAACCAAGTGTTAATACAAAAACGTATTCAAACACCCGGAGCTTGCTTGCATCAATCACAAGCCTGCTCACCTTTCTGTTACAAGTCATAAGCAAGCCAACACCTTCACAATCTCAACACCTTCTTCGCTTCCCTCCCTAAGATCAACCCCATCTCCTTCACTTTGTGACCGAAACAAGTCTGGAATGGCCATTTCTTGGTTTAGGCCGGACTTGCACAGATTGATCTCTCGAATCTACAAGCACTCACTGTAGTAGCAGGAAAACCTACACTACACCCCTTACTCGAATTTGCTTAACTAATACATTTGAAGATGAATAATAATGTACTTTATTAATTGTTTTCTTGAAAGGTTTACAAAGAAATGTAGAACAGAGCTCAAGTAATTACAACCACTCTTGATTTTCTCTCTCCTAATGACTTGCTCAACAATTCCAAAAAGATCTCTCCTCTTACAGACTCATTTAGCCCTTTATATAGGGTAATACATAGTGGATGACAACTAAGCTCCCCTTTATTTTCGGGAATGTCTCGCGAAGTGTCGCAGATGCACAAACATTCACTCTCGCGACACTTCTTAACCCTCGCCAGGTCTCACGTCTTCTTTATGTTTTGTCTGTCATTATTTATTGCGTCGTTTATTGTAACTCCCTGCGACTCCCTCGCGACGCCGTCGTTTATTAATTCTGCGAGCCTTGTACATTGCGATATTATGATCCTACATCTTGCCTCTTTTTCCTTGAATATTGCTTGAAGAGCGATTTGAAGGAAAAATTCACTGTTGTCATATTCCTTGGTTTCAATTGGTGAAGGAACGAGCGAAAGAATACTTTTCTTAAAAAGTACGTACTTGCCTCTATTCTTTTGCAAAGTTCCGAAGCTTCTTTGAGATATATACGAAGTATCGTCTCCTATCTCTCCTCATATTTCTCCTGCGAGGGGAAGAATATAGTCTGATTTTTACAATATTGTTTCCGCGACTGCTTATCTTTATCTGTTTCAGTTTTGTACTTTTACACGGATTTTGATTATTAATGTCTTTTCTTGACACGTTTCTTTCAACCGCTTATTCTTGACCATTCATGTCTCTTCGCATTAAATGACCTCGTTTTTCTCGAGGATCTTTTTCCCTATATATAGTTTTCTTTTCCCCTCCTTTTCATTCTTTAGTTTCTCTCTGCAACCTTTCTTTGACTCTCTCCTCCGCAATTTGCGCTCCTGCTACTGCAAATCTTTTCTTCGTCCTTTCTAGCGCTGATCTTAATCTCCAATCTCCCATCCATTCCCATACTGATAAATGGCTTTCATCGATCGTGCATACAAAGCTTCTTTTGAAGAAGTTCAACGAAGTTGCTCGAGAAGGGTTTTACTCTATCAACCATTCCCGATCAAGAACCTTCATCTATTCTTTCTCGCAAAGTTGTTTTACGATCATCAATGTGATGATCAAAAGATTATAGTCTCGCTAGGTCAGCTTCTCGCGGGGCTTCCCATTCCCTTGTACAATCCTGAGTTGCCTTTATTTTATGAAATCTTGGCCCATGAAAAATTCTCTCGGGCTGTTTATCAATTGAGTGGCGATTGCATTCGCCTAATGCTTGAATTCGCGAATCGTGGTGCTGGCAAAGGATCTTTATACCCTGCTACTGTTAGACACCCCGATTTCGCAGACTTAGAAATAGCTGCTGAGAAGTACACTGTAGAGAACTTTTTTGAAAACTATTCAGTGATAAAGATGGTTAATGCGAAATCTCGCTGGGGCATTCACCTGAAAAAGAAGGATAATGTCCCTGAGGATAAATTGCTCATGCAGATATTGATTGGCACCCGGGTAATAATACTACTCCTCGCCACTCCAAAGATGAGAAATGGTGGGTTGTACCCTTGATTTTAAATGGTCCTTATATCGCGGGCCCGCACGTTCTTCCTGCGAATCTCGCAGGGTATCATCCCTGGGAATTCAAATGGCCTGATAAGGCGAATGAGGTATGTTTTCCATTTTAAATCTTGCCTTTGCAACCTTCTTTTTACATATGTTGAGTTTGTAAAATTTCTCAGATCGCCAAATTGAGAAGGAAGTACGAGGATAATCCGTTGGAGAGTACTCTGACCATACTTAGATCGCTTACGAGTGAAGTAAGAAGCATTTCCTTTGTTATTTGAAACAATATTGTTGCCTCTGTTTCTTATCTTTAACCGTATGCGAAGGTTTCAGCTGAAGAAGCTATAGCCGCGAAGATTAAAAATACGGGCAAAACTGTCGTTCGCAAGGGTAAATCTTCTGCTCCATTAACTAAGAAGCGAAAGGTCCAATCTTCTTCTCGCCTTAGCTCAAGCTCTGAATCTCCTGACGAGGATAACCATGATTCGAATCCTTCTCTCGCCAAGAGGATTCCGTCGTCCAGTTCTTCTATGGATCAATTATCTAGCATCTTCTCAGACTGTTTCCAAGGAATGGGAGATGCTCCCCTAGCTTCTCTTTGCGGGGCTCTCGCAAACGTGTGTAATGCTACTTTATTAGAGGGCAATAATTCTTTCAATGGAACCTCTAGAACTGTGTCTCCTGACTTCTTGAATGCACTTGGATCTTTGGTACGTATGCAGTCGTATTTCCCTGTTAATTTTAAATTTTTAAATATATATATTAATGATTTTTCTATCTTCTTTTATAGGTTGGAAGAACTTCTTTTGTAGTTGCCTCAGATCTCGAAAGAAGACGCAACAATCTTGAAAAGAAGAATTTGAAATTGAGCAAGAAGATTCAAGAATTAGAGACTGAAGCTGCGTCATCTCGCGATAAAGATGATAGAATTCAAAAGTTAAATACCGAACTTGACTCCCAAAGGGATAGGGTTTCCACTCTTCAAAACGCTAATCAACAGCTTTATGGTATAAGATTTTACTTCCTTTTATCATTTCTATTTTATCGGTTGCATATTGCTGCCTAACTTATTACCTTCGCAGATGTATATAATCTCTCCGATGAGGCTATTCTTCTCCATACATTTCCTGAACCTATGGATAATGATCTTCTTCTCGCTCACCTCAATCAATCTCTAAGTAGTTCCTCCAATAAAACTAACCTCCTTTCATTAAAAGATCTTCAATCCAAATATAACCTTTTGGAGATCGAACACAGATCTAGTTTAAATTTGACTAATCGCTTTAAACGAATGTACCTTGATTCCGAGAAGAAAATCAAGACTTTAAGGAAGAAAATTAGTAATCTCATAGATGAGAACGATCGCATTACTAACAGAGGTGCACGGGCATTAGCCGAATTCCACAAATCTCTTCTTGATGTGCAAGTTGAACGAGATGAACTCCTTCATCGAAATACCATGTTAAGCGGCGAGAAGAGCAAGTTCGTTCTCTTCTCGTTATTAATAGTGATGATGAATTCGCCTGGGCTGCGAAAGTTTTAGATAATGCCAGGAATAACCTAGGTGTTGATGTTAGTCTTCACGCCGAGCATACTTCCTTGATTAAAGATATGATATCTGATAGAGAAGGTTACTTATTATACCTTACTGCTTCTTACTTCGTAGTATTGCTTGTAAATTATTAACTTGTTGTTTCTTATTTGCGAGAATGCGAGAAGAGGCTTCAAAGTTAGAATTAGAGAGCTTGAATCTGAAAAAGAAC
Organism: Papaver armeniacum; assembly: GCA_023531295.1. NCBI lineage: Eukaryota > Viridiplantae > Streptophyta > Magnoliopsida > Ranunculales > Papaveraceae > Papaver > Papaver armeniacum. Next base: position 171,097 of record JAJJWW010010539.1, on the reverse strand, counting down.
AACTCGCCAAGAATTTTCCAAATGAGAATTGAAGAACTCGAAACCGAAAAAGAACAAATAAGAAAGAATCTCTCCCTTCGCGAGAATAAGTATTCCAAGTTGAAGAAACAATTTCTAACGACAAAGGAGAACTTTAATAATGATGTCGTTCGTTTTCGCAATGGAGGCATGGAGTATGTTTGTAAGAACCACAATATCCCTCTCGCATTCATATCCCCGTCTCCTTGAAAAGGTTCCCGAGAATCTGCCTGTCTCGACGTTTCGATAGCGAGGCCGGCGAAGAAGAAAATTCCAGCGATGAGAATAATCGATCAAGAATCGGATGAAGAAGAAGAATCACCAAAGAGATAACTCTTTTTGTTTTCTTTCTCTCGCTTGTAATATCTCGTACATTTCTGTATCCCTATTATAGTGTATTTCTTGGATTTTTCCCCTCTGAATTCAATCTTCACTCCCCCTTTTTTGGTAGTTCTTCCTTGTAATATAATTGGCTAACATTAGTGATGTATAACTCTTTCATCAGAAGATGAATAACAATATTTCATTTTTTCCATTCCCATACTTGCCTCTCGTTATTTATCTTCGATGGAAGATTTTAGTTGTCATCATGTATGTTGTTGGATAATTATTTTATTGTTATTGAAATATATCGTTGCGACGAGGTCGCGGGTTTCCTTATTATCTCGCCTTATCATTTTGGTAGTCTTTATTTTATCTCTTCTTGTTGCGACAAGGTCGCAAGCCGCCTTTACACTTTCATGCAATGGCCCATTGACCTTGCCTTATCATTTTTGTGTGGTCTTCCAAGTCAGACCTCCCTAATTAGAGGTCTTCCCCTGCCACCTTTCATCGCGACAAAATCGCAGGACGTCTTTACACTTGCATGTAAAGACCCATTGATCTTGTCTTATCATTTTCCAAGTATTTTTGCCTCTGCAGGATGTTTTAGTTGCGACAATATGACAGGCCTAGATATCCTTGCGAACATAAAGCCCCATAACATTGCCGTCTTGCGACGAAATCGCAGGACGTCCGTACACTTTCGTGTAAAGACCCATTGATCTCGCCTTACCTTCGCGTTAGTATTATTGCCTCTGCAGGATAATTGCACAAATATGACAAGCCTAAATTCTCTTGCGAAAACATAGCCTCATGACATTTGCGTCTGTTTTTGACACCCCCTAATGGAGAGCGTCGCCCTTATCATCTCCCGGTTGCCCCTTCAAGGAGGCGAAACATCGACCATACAAGACTAGCTCCTCCCATCCGGTCTTAACAACAACCAGTTGTTTTCGCAGCCTTTATCCCTTATACCTATAGGGTTTATGGTTACAAGGCTGCACCCTAAGTGGAGTTTTCTTCAGGCGAGTGCAACATATGCCAAGACTTGCCAAGAATGGCCAGGGGTAGGTTCATCCATCCCGGGCACTCGCTCAACCGTGTACCTCGGCGCCTTGAGCATACACTCGACTCCTAAGAAGAGACCCTCGGTCGCCCAACCAGGGTATAACCTACATATATAGTTGGGAATCCAAGGTACCTCTTCCGGATAGGCTTTCATGGGCCCCAAATTTTCATGACTCGAGGCTTCGGGAGCGGTGTAACCTTTCCCCGAGCCATGTCGAGAGATACCCCCTTATATGACGCACTTTAGGTCTTACATTTGCCTCTTACGAAATGTTATTCGCGAACTAGGGTGTACGCCATAAAGGTTCGTCCCATTCTTTTACTCATTCATATTTGTTAAATCATTCAATCATTCATGTTTCATTATTTGTCGATACTTGTTTGCGAAGTATTCGCACAATTCTCGTATTTTCATTTTTCTTTCTTAACCGAATTCCCATATACTCTTGTCTGAGATTCTCGCACATCATTACTTCAATTGCTACTTTTTCTCCTGTTTTTGTTGATTATTCACTTCTTATGCCTTTTGTTCCTCATATCCTTTGCTTCTTTATTACCATAATATTCGCTTTGTCTCTAGGCATTCACCTCGCGAGGTATGTTCAGCCCCTTACTTCTATGGCATCCACCATCAATTTCTCCTTTCTCTGCTCATCTCTCACATGTTGTTTCCAACCTTTTATTTTGGCATTTCTTTCTTCGCAGCTTTCTACATCTACTTCATGACATTGTTGCGACTCCTTCCAATCTCCCTGTATAATACCAATGCCGTTTGGATGTGGAAATTTTATACATTGATGATATGTTGATGCGACTCCCAAGATCTCATGAAGCCATGGCCTCCCAATCAGCGCATTGTATGGAGATTCCACGTCAACCACACAGAATAAAATATCAGTTGATAATCCTTGTAGAGGTATTCTCATGCGAACCTCTCCCTTTGGTTTGTTTGCAGTGCCATTAAAGCCATATATCTTGTATGTAGAGGGGATCAAATCTTCATCTTCTCCTCCCATCGTCTTGTAAGTATGGTAGAAGAGAATATTCACCGAACTCCCGGTGTCGATTAAGATTCGGTTGATCGCCCAGCAAGCTTCTGCCTCATCATCTTCTCCATCAACTGGTTTCGGGTTAATATCTAGTTTCACAACCAACGGGCTATCATGTGTTTCTCTTCCTTTTGGCACTTCATCTCAGAGAAAGAAATGGTCTTGACTGCCACTTTTCTAATCAAGTCGTTCTCGCCAGGCTCATTATTTCTTTATCATTAGCATCTCTCGCAAAGACTCTACTGAGCACGTTGTCATGAAAATCTTCTATTGTGCGATAGGAGTGGACGATAGAGTTGCAATTCAAATTTTTAGCTTTTGTTCCGACCTCTATCACAAATGTTTCCTTTCCTTTCGCTGACACTGTTCTGTGCATTTCTGGTGGTGGTGGTAATATCTGGCCTTTTTCTTCTCCCTTTAGAAAGTGATTCAGCTTCCCTTGATCAATCATCCTGAGAATAATTCTTTTTACGTTTCTGCAGTCGTTTGTTTGATGTCCATGGAAGCGATGGTAAGAACAAAACTCATGACTTCTGTCGCCTGGTGGTGGTTCCATCCCCACGTTCCAAGGTGCTGGTACGTCTTCCATCACAAGTATAGCTTCCCACATCTTTTCCACACTAGCATTCAAAGGAGGCATCTTAATTGGTTCCCATACTATTCTCGCGATTTCTCCGCCCTCCATGGTTATATTGCCTTCGTCCCACCGTAGGTTTCTTGCACATGATCTAGCCTCTCAATCTTATTATTGTTAACATTACGGTTTGTAATAGTTCCTTTCTTGTTCAAACTCCTCCTGGTCATGGCTTCCCATGGCTACTATCTTCCGCCGTCCCTCATCGCCCTTCCTCGCTTGCTGTCCTTGCGAAGTAATCGCCACAGTATTTATGAATTGAGGTAACAAGCTTGCGTTCGCAGCATTCGAGTTTGTGTTCGCGACCGGATAAGAATTCATTTCATTCTGTCTTTCTTCTAAGGCGATATATTCTTCCCGTAACTCTCGCAGCTTCCGCCATCGTGATTGTATTTTTGACTCTAAAATTTGAATGTATAACAAGTTAGTCGCGAAGAGAGCATTCACAAATGAGAGGATGAGATATCTTTCCTCAACCCGTCCTGCCATTTCGCTACACATGGTTCTCCATCTTATTGTCAACTGCCTTAAGCTCTCGCCAACCCTTTGTTTCAACCCGAATACATCCTCAATACCTGGTCGTGAAGAGTTGTTACTTATGTATGCTCCCAGGAATGTGGCTTGTAAATGATTGAATGATGTGATTGTGTTCCTTGGTAGTCCCTCAAACCATTTTAGTGCTTCTCCAATTAGACTTGATGCGAAATATTTGCACAGGATAGCATCATGATTCTCCCACACGCAAAGATACACCTCATATAGGCCTTGATATGTTGTACCGCGCAGTTGTTCCATCGAAGATGTTTGTTAATGCAGGAAGATTGCACTTAGGAGGTATTCCTCCCATCTGTACTTCTAGCGTGAAGGGGTTCTTCGCAGCTTCTGCGATGGCTTCATCCAATTGTTTCCTTCCTCCTTCCCTTCTATTGTTCAGCAATCCTCTCATTTCAGCCAGCTTCTCTTAAGATTTGTTCATTTGCCTCGAGAATTTGATTCTACTGGGTCTTTTTAGCTCTACTTCTCTCCTTCTTCGCTCATGCCTGTTTTGACCTTCTTGCTCGTTATTTTCTTCTCTCCTTTCCCTGCGACGCTCTTCTTCGTTTCTTTCCTCAATTCGCACGTCATTATATCGGTTGTTCTCTCTTCTTGGCTGTCTGTCGGCTCTCATCTCGCACCCTCTCATATTCTTCATTAATATTTCTATTGGTACGATTTTGTTCCCTTCTTCTTTCGCGGTTGTCATGGTTATTCTGTCGGGATTGCTTCTTCCATCTCTTGATTTTCCATTTCTCGCTCTTATCCTTTCTCTCTCGCGAGCCAGCCGCGCTTGTTCAATGTAGTGTCTCTCAATGTCATCCTCGATTTCTCGGTTTCTTCTCAATTCTTCTCTCCCGTGCAAGATTATTCTCCCTTCGGCAGCTGGGTCATTCGGTTCTTGGAGTTGCATGTTTCCTTGATTTTCCCTATTCCGCTCATTTTGAAGATTTTCAGGTTGAGGAATATAACGATCTTCTATTTCCCCTCTTCTCTCGCCATGCTCTATATTCGGATTTTGTGTTTCTTCCTCGGTACTTTCTGTTGGTAAAACTCTCCTTCTTTCTTCCCTATTCGATCTTGAACTTGATCTCACGCTACTTCTAGATCTCCTATTTTGCAACCTCATATTTTCCATCCTCAATTCATGATTCTGTCTTGTCAAGTTTGCTCGTTCTTTCGCCTCTAACCGTCTCTCTTCGTGTATTGTTTGTCTCAATCTTTCTAATGCTGCGATTTCTTCGTTTTCTCCATTCATTCCTTGCTCTCCTTGTCCATTGTTCACCAGCTGCTGCTCCTCTTCTCTCTCGTCTTCGAATCGGACCTCCAAGTATGTACACTTACTCTATCATAATCCACAGCCCGTTTGTTACCGGGGAGATCGGTGGTTGGTTTTGATCTTCTCCATCGTTTCTCATATTCATCCCCGACGATTCTCCCCGTTTCATTCCTCCTTTCTCCAAAGAAGTCTCCCACTTCTTCTCACAATCGTTGGTTGCCCTTGTACATTTCTTCTTCTAGCCATTTTTCTTTTCCAATGAATTCTTGAGTATCTTCTCCAAATCTTTTCTCTGTTAATCCAAATTCCTTCCAATTTCTACGTCAATCTCTGCTCAATCCCTGTTTCTAGCGCATATGTAGTAGCAGGAAAACCTACACTACACCCCTTACTCGAATTTGCTTAACTAATACATTTGAAGATGAATAATAATGTACTTTATTAATTGTTTTCTTGAAAGGTTTACAAAGAAATGTAGAACAGAGCTCAAGTAATTACAACCACTCTTGATTTTCTCTCTCCTAATGACTTGCTCAACAATTCCAAAAAGATCTCTCCTCTTACAGACTCATTTAGCCCTTTATATAGGGTAATACATAGTGGATGACAGCTAAGCTCCCCTTTATTTTCGGGAATGTCTCGCGAAGTGTCGCAGATGCACAAACATTCACTCTCGCGACACTTCTTAACCTCGCCGGTCTCACGTCTTCTTTATGTTTTGTCTGTCATTATTTATTGCGTCGTTTATTGTAACTCCCTGCGACTCCCTCGCGACGCCGTCGTTTATTAATTCTGCGAGCCTTGTACATTGCGATATTATGATCCTACACTCACTGCGCAGTGCATTTGTTTAAGGTTTAAATTCATTCCTCATCCACACCCCAAATTACCAAATTCTACAGGAGTAGTTTTCACCCATAAACAATTGGCGACCACAGTGGGAGATTAATCTCTCGGTTGTAAAGTCAACTTCTTCGAAATCCGATTCAATTTTATCAATTTCAAAAGGGTAGATCTTAGAATCAATTCAATTAACAATTCATTTCAAGATGGTGGAATTAAGGTCTGGATCAGCAATCAACTCTGATGGGGCTAGTGTGGGTACCAATCCTGGTGTCGAAGTACCTGTCAGTGGAGCTACCGTAGCCAACACATCTCGAGGAGTCGTTACCTCTATCACCAACACTAGCGGAGCAGAGACATCCCAGAGGTGTAACGCCCCCATCACTGCAGAGCCGGAGCAGCCGCAAATCCCAAAGATCTCCTCAAGTGTAACACCTCCAGTGGTCACCAGAGCAACAACTTTCACTCCCCCATCAGGACGAGGAGCCGGAGGCACAAGAGGAGGACCACCGTCTATTACCGTTGCAGACTTGATGGAGAAACATGAAGTTCTTGCTAAGACTCAAACAGATATGGCCGCAACTCAGAAGGAGGTACTCACTTTCCTCAAGACCTTGACTGAACGATTGCCGCAGAATTCACGTCAATCTTTGGAGCCAACAAGAGATGCCTTCAATTCACCCGGAGCGGCGTTTCCACTCGACGAAGCTCGTGTTGCTCCCGAATGTTCAAGAGAAAGGGATCAGCCACCCAACTTCATCACACGTGAAGATCTAGAACGACTCCTTCAAAGCCGAGGCAAAGGAAATCGACGGATGCACACCAACACCAACCTCCATACCCTCCAAGATATGCAACGAATCCCTCTTCCAAGAGGTTACACCTCTCCCAGTTCTCCCTCTACGACGGTGCTTGGTAATGCTCGTGAACATGTCTCTCGATTCTTGGAATCCTTGGGGAACATGAATACAATCATGTCCTGCGCCCAAAGAATTCTCAAAATCACTTACGGGAGGGCATACACACTGGTACAACAACATCGCACCTAACAAAGATATCCAAATGGAGCGAGATGGTCGGTGCTTTCTACGAAAGTATTTCTTCGTGTCATGAACAAATCACCTTTTCGGATCTGGGAAGAATTCTTCAGCGGAACAACGAGCATCCTAACGACTTCGTCAAAAGATTCGAACTCAGCGCTGGATTGTCATGACCTGAACGTCACCGAACGACAATTGGTGGAGTTGTGCATCAACGGGATGATACCCATATACCGCGCTCTGTTAGAGAACCTGGGCTTTCAAACGTTCTCTGAACTCCACGAGGCTGCAAAACGTTCAACAACAACTGCACCGGCACTACTAGAAAGAACCAGAGTTGTTCGAAGTGAAGATTCACGTGAAAGTCGAGGGAGCAGGTGCCTCACGAACAAGCAATACAATACCGGTCCTTCTGTGAGTGTAGTGGGCGGAGGAGAGAAAAGGAAAGCTCCAGTGACGGAACAACAAACCAAGCGGACATCCCCGGCACACAAGACTTCGTCTCGAAAAGGAGCAGACAAAACTCATGCACAAAACACTAAAGACACGGGTTTTCCTTTTCCCATGAATGAAGTGATAGAGCTCTTGGAAGCGTGGATCCAAGATGACGCCGTAAAGCTGCCCCCTATCAGACGTCCTCCAACCGAGAAAGAAATGGCAGATCCCAGATATCATTGCTACCACAGTTCTTCGTCCATCATCCAACCAAAGATTGCAACGAAGTTGAAACAAATATTCGGGGAAAAGGTAGAAACAGGGGAACTCCGGCTTGGAAACGAGGGTGTTCATAGAGACCCTTTACCTATCGGGAACCGCATGATTTCCTCGGGATTACTGTTCGCAAGACCGTACAATCTATGATGTAACACATATGTGAAATCTTGTACTTCTCCAAAGGACAGCGTCGAGACATATTTGCGGCCCTCAACCACGTTGTGTCGGGTAGGCGTTTGCATCCAAGATGTGCAATCCAGAACCCCGTCTTTCTAAAAGACATGAGCAATGGAAACTGGGGACTCCTAACCGTCGCTCGTTTGAGAAACGTTGAATTCGATAGCGTGTTAATTGATACGGCTTCCGAATTTAACATCATTCTTATCAAAGACCTTGAGAGCGGCAAAGATTTCGAAGCGAGAAGCTACTCGTCACCCAACCGTAGTTAAAGATTCAGCAGAGAGCTTAGAGATGCATATGGATACATTGATCTTGAAGTCGAATTGGGTGATGCCTCGACGCAAGCAAAGTTCTACATAGTCAAAGATCATCCCAACTGACATGATCCTAGGGCGCTCTTGGATGCAGGACAACAAAGCCATACTGGAAGTCTGTCCTCTACCGGTTTCGGTACCTGAAAGAATCTCCAACACGCCTTCTGGACCTCCTGATGATTGTTTGCTGCCGTACCAGCAACGTGCCGCTGTGACACAACTTCCCGGGAGAGCCTGTTGGCAAGGTCCCGATGTCAAGTAAGTCTCACCACACAACTCTCTTTGCAACCTACCGCCCCTCATTCTGACAAGTCCTGGGGACTGGCTCCAATCAACAAACCAACCCCGGCTAAGAGATGTGAATGGGAGGCCGGCCCTTTCAAGCGTTTTATCAGGAGCGTGGAAGATGTTTTGGTCAAAGACGATGAGGCCAAGGTCCAAGTATCTCGCACGACCAAACCCGTTTGGAATTGGAGACACCGGTGACGAAGGCGACTACGTTCAATGTTGGGAGCGTGACGGTGAAGATGACCACTCCACGACTTGCCTACCGAAAGAGAAGATGAACCGTGCACAGTAGCGGATGTTATCCTAGGCGGCTACCGCAAACTCATCAACGCCGATAAACTAGAGGGCATAACGATTCACTCACGATGGCTCAAACCCTACCGAACTTAAGATACTTGTGCTACCACTTTCCAAAGATCCTCAACTCTTTAAAACGCTTGTGCTATTTTTCCAGCGTGTTTCCTTTTTACGATTTCATGTCATACTTGTAATTCCTCCGAAAAATGATTGCAATACTTGCATTCACAGTTAGGGTTCCAATTTTCAATTCTCAATTTAATTGAAGTATTATTTCCATCTGGGAACCTCTCTACCCCTAAAAACACAAAGCCCTGAGTCGGCCTAAATCAACACACTAAGCAAGAAAGGAAATCCTAAACAAGCATCTCATGGGAAGAAGGAAATAGAACGTGTGCTTAAAAGGAAAATAATTTGAGCCATCTCGCCCAAAGAAAGCCAAGAAGATCTTGCATCGGAGCACAGTCCGTGGATATTCCATTATAGTATTACTTCTTTTATCACTAAGGATTACGTGTGAAGGCGCACCCTTGCGCCTGAGAAGGTTCGGTTGCAGTCTTGACAAAGGATTATAAAAGAAAAACTTTATTCCAACAATCAAATGGAGGAAAAACCTTGAACCCGGCCGCCACCGAGTACAAGGAAGATGTTCAAGCGTACAAAATATACTTGGAAAGAAGAAAGAAGAAAAAGAGGTTTTAGTCGTCAAGAGGATCGACATTGCCTACACCACCATCGGGTTACGCGCTCCTTCCACACCTGTTGATGCTCCTCCTCCGAATCTACCTCAACCACGCATCGACGTCTCCCAGCAAGCGGCGCACTCCCTCCCAACATCACCAGGGAGCATTAAAAAGCGCATCAACATTAGGAGCCGTACCAATTGCTTTCAGATGTTCAGGTTCCTCTGTGCCGGAGTCAAGAATTATCACGCCGTCCTGAACCGGGTAATCACACTTGCCTTCATTCGGAGGTCGTTCATGCTCAACTCTCCGCCTCATCAACCTCGCTGCAAATCTCTCTGCCCTTGCGCTTACTAGTGTCTGCAGTGTTTCCTCGCGCCTCCACCGCTCCTCCATGTCAATCGCAGCTGAAAGTGCACAGATACGTGCTCTGGCAATACGAAGGTGGGAGATAGACATCCCCTGTATATCACGGCCGACTTCGCGAAGCGGAAGATCGATCTTAGCCATTACATCTTCGTGTGCACGGTTTTCGGGCTTGTCAACTTCGAAACTTCTTTCTGGGGAAGCAACAGAGTGATTGTCAGCCGCTTCCATGATAAACTGCAAAGGAGGGGAGGTTATGAGCGCACACAAAAAAAAAAAAAAAAAAGAGAAGAGAAAAATCAAATCCATCGATCAGTTAATCAGAAAATCGAAGCGTGCACGAGATATAGAATAAACGACCACGTGAGATGATTCTTTATAATCTCACAAGTCGGAAATCCCGAAGAAAAAGAAGTCTTTACTTGCCACCTATGAGGGCTGCCAATTCGGGATAACAATCGACGAGGCTTATCAGATATACCTGAGGAAAGCCGTGTATGATGAAGGAAGTACACCTGAAGAAGCGGCCGAGCTCAAATATGTACAAGAGGAACCAAAGCGACTCACCGGATCAAGTCCTGTTTCCTTCGCATCCTTAATCGTAACCAACCAGCCTTCAGTGGCAACGCCCGACTATCCGTAAATATGTATCTACTTTAGCCTGGTTATCTCAGTATATATGTATGTCACCATCTCATGCCTACCACACAATAGTGTAACCATTATGTGCTAGGCAGAGGACTTAATGTTGATGGTGGATTTTCGTTCAAGGTTAAATTTGTAAAAAACCAGAAAAATCATGCGCTGACATCTTGTAAAAGATAAAGCCATTTATAAGTGTTGGATACTCCCTCACTTAATTCACCAAGAATGGAGCATGTAGCAACAATCCCATTCTCGCAGAATACATGAAATTCCTCCAGTTGGAGCATGTGGCAACAATCCCTTCCTGTGAATTTCATATCGCCCTTGTATTTCCGTACTCATTATCGGTGTGGCATGACGACCGAGTGTTACTCTTCTGAGTAACACGAACCTCCAAGCACTATAATGAAACCATGTACGAAATACCCGTATGTGCCGACTCTCGGTGTGTTATACTAGCCCGAGCCCCTCTCGGTGTGTTATACTAGCCCGATTGAGCATCCGGACCGACCAGTATCGGTCCGGATATGATCTCGATTGCAGTCATCCAACTCCATAAGCATGATTGGATGACCCCGGATCAATTCCATCACCCCCAAGCGGTATGGAATACCCACGGCCGACCCCCGCATGGTCGGTCATTGGCCTAGCTTGCCAAGAAACCGTTCATACCAAGCATTATGGACTTTAAAACCTAAATTAGGGTTTGCGGCATATTACATGTGTCGCAAAATAGTCTCAACCATCCATCTTCGCAGAATAGATGGAGGGTGTAGATGTAGACTCAAAGGGCCCAGCATGTCAACACGATCACCGTGGGCCCGCCTACACACTTGACCAATCGGTCAAGACCAACAATGTTTGGCCGTGACAAAATCATCACCCAAACAAGAGATGACGCACGGCTTGAAAGCCAAAATTAGGGTTTCAAGTCATCACGCGCGTCCATCTTCTCCCGGCACGAATGGAGGGTCACAGATTAGATTAAACAAGGGCCGGTCATACCAAAGATGACCACCGTGGGGGCCCATCTACCTCCTCATGTGTTCGGCCAAGGCATATCATGCCCGGTCAATCCAAAACGTGCGTCCAAACCCGCATGGCCACGCGCCTCCCAAACCACAAACCGATCTCGACCGCTCAACTTCACCGGATGATTTGAGTGGCTTAGATCACGTTTTCATGGGATAGTCAGGTATAGGTGTGAACACCAACCTACCACCTACACGCTGGTATGATCGACCAAGACCAACCAAGATGTGTCGTCTGAAACGCGTGCCCGAACTAGGGATGTCACGCGGTTTCCAACCCTTTTGCGGCATCAATTTCCTATTGCAAACCGATCTCAACCACTCAACTTTACCGGTTAAATTGAGTGGCCTAGATCGCGCCTTCATGGGACGGTGAGGTGTGGGCGTGTACACCGGCATGCCGTCTACACACATGCCCTGGTCGGCCCTCTCCAAATCCCTTTCCATGCTTGGTTTCGACCAAGCTAAAGAGTGATGCTTGCGCACCTCTTCAAAAACCCTAATATCCATTAACGGTCGCAGATGAGTGTCTCAAAGATCATCTCATCCGTTCAACTTCACCAAATTGGTTATACAACCCCGGTCGAGTTATTTGGTCGGTGAGGCGTCATTACCCATCACTTTACCACACCATAATGCAAGACTCGCATAAAATACACACGATACTTCACAAGTATCGACTTCTGCGAATAACACAGTTATTCAATTCAGATTACATGCTATCTTTCGTGGATCCACGATCCACACATTCCGACATCAATCATGTCACAAACTAGGGATACATACTTTGGGGTATTGGTCCGGCGGTTTACGGCGTGCGGCGCAACAACGCGCCATCACAAGAACGTGTCAGGAAGTCATGGACGGTTAGAGATGAACAGGAGAAGTGGGCAAGACTGGTCGTGTGGCACCGACGCACAACTCCACTACTCCATCACTCCACTTCCTCCACTTCCCACGAGAGACGTGAATGAGGCTTAATGACTTGTATAAATAGGTTCTCCTCCTTATTTTCAAAGACAAGAGAAAAAGAGGAGACAAGGAGAAACAACACAGGTTCGAGGACAGAGACAGAAAACCAAGTGTTAATACAAAAACGTATTCAAACACCCGTGAGCTTGCTTGCATCAATCACAAGCCTGCTCACCTTTCACAAGTCATAAGCAAGCCAACACCTTCACAATCTCAACACCTTCTTCGCTTCCCTCCCTAAGATCAACCCCATCTCCTTCACTTTGTGACCGAAACAAGTCTGGAACGGCCATTTCTTGGTTTAGGCCGGACTTGCACAGATTGATCTCTCGAATCTACAAGCACTCACTACGCAGTGCATTTGTTTAAGGTTTAAATTCATTCCTCATCCACACCCCAAATTACCAAATTCTACAGGAGTAGTTTTCACCCATAAACAATTGGCGACCACAGTGGGAGATTAATTTCTCGGTTGTAAAGTCAACTTCTTCGAAATCCGATTCAATTTTATCAATTTCAAAAGGGTAGATCTTAGAATCAATTCAATTAACAATTAACAATTCATTTCAAGATGGTGGAATTAAGGTCTGGATCAGCAATCAACTCTGATGGGGCTAGTGTGGGTACCAATCCCGTGTCGAAGTACTGTCAGTGGAGCTACCGTAGCCAACACATCTCGAGGAGCCGTTACCTCTATCACCAACACTAGCGGAGCAGAGACATCCCAGTAGGTGTAACTCCCCCATCACTGCAGAGCCGAGCAGCCGCAAATCCCGGATCTCCTCAAGTGTAACACCTCCGGTGGTCACCAGAGCAACAACTTTCACTCCCCATCGGGACGAGGAGCCGGAGGCACAAGAGGAGGACCACCGTCTATTACCGTTGCAGACTTGATGGAGAAACAGAAGTTCTTGCTAAGACTCAAACAGATATGGCCGCAACTCGAAGGAGGTACTCACTTTCCTCAAGACCTTGATTGAACGATTGCCGCAGGATTCACGTCAATCTTTGGAGCCAACAAGAGATGCCTTCAATTCACCCGAGCAAAGCGTTTCCACTCGGACGTGCTCGTGTTGCTCCCGAATGTTCAAGAGAAAGGGATCAGCCACCCAACTTCATCACACGTGAAGATCTAGAACGACTCCTTCAAAGCCGAGGCAAAGGAAATCGACGGATGCACACCAACACCAACCTCCATACCCTCAAGATATGCAACGAATCCCTCTTCCAAGAGGTTACACCTCTCCCGCCTCCCTCTACGACGGTACCGGTAATGCTCCCGAACATGTCTCTCGATTCTTGGAATCCTTGGGGAACATGAATACAATCATGTCGTGCGCTGAAAGAATTCTCAAAATCACTTACGGGAGGGCATACACTGCACAACAACATCGCACCTAACAACATATCCAACTGGAGCGAGATGGTCGGTGCTTTCTACAGAAAGTATTTCTTCGTGTCTGAACAAATCACCTTTTCAGATCTGGCAAGAATTCTTCAGCGGAATAACGAGCATCCTAACGACTTCGTCAAAAGATTCAGAACTCAAGCGCTGGATTGTCATGACTCGAACGTCACCGAACGACAATTGGTGGAGTTGTGCATCAACGGGATGATACCCATATACCGCGCTCTGTTAGAGAACCTGGGCTTTCAAACGTTCTCTCAACTCCACGAGGCCGCAAAACGTTCAAAGAACAATCGCACCGGCACTACTAGAAAGAACCCGAGTTGTTCGAAGTGAAGATTCACGTGAAAGTCGAGGGAGCAGGTGCCTCACGAACAAGCAATACAACACCGGTCCTTCTGTGAGTGTAGTGGGCGGAGGAGAGAAAAGGAAAGCTCCAGTGACGGAACAACAAACCAAGCGGACATCCCCGGCACACAAGACTTCGTCTCTAAAAGGAGCAGACAAAACTCCTGCACAAAACACTAAAGACATGGGTTTTCCTTTTCCCATGAATGAAGTGATAGAGCTCTTGGAAGCGTGGATCCAAGATGACGCCGTAAAGCCGCCCCTATCGACGTCCTCCAACCGAGGAACAAATGGCAGATCCCGGATATCGTTGCTACCACAGTTCGTCCATCATCCAACCAAAGATTGCAACAGTTGAAACAGATATTCGGGGAAAAGGTAGAAACAAGGGAACTCCAGGCTTGGAAACGAGGGTGTTCATAGAGACCCTTTACCTATCGTGAACCGCATGATTTCTCGGGGATTCTCGTTCATAAGACCGTACAATCTATGATGGAACACATATGTGAAATCTTGTACTTCTCCAAAGGACAACGTCGAGACATATTTGCGGCCCTCAACCACGTTGTGTCGTAGGCGTTTGCATCCGGTGGCAGTCCAGAACCCCGTCTTTCCCGAAAGACATGAGCAATGGAAACTGGGGACTCCTAACCGTCGCTCGTTTGAGAAACGTTGAATTCGATAGCGTGTTAATTGATACGGCTTCCGAATTTAACATCATTACTGTCAAGACCTTGGGAGCGGCAAAGATTTCGAAGCAGGAAGCTACTCGTCACCCAACTGTAGTTAAAGATTCAGAGGAGAGCTTAGAGATGCATATGGATACATTGATCTTGAAGTCGAATTGGGTGATGCCTCGACGCAAGCAAAGTTCTACATAGTCAAAGATCATCCCAACTACGACATGATCCTAGGGCGCTCTTGGATGCAGGACAACAAAGCCATACTGGAAGTCTGTCCTCTACCGGTTTCGTACCTGAAAAGAATCTCCAACACGCCTTCGGACCTCCCGATGATTGTTTGTTTGCCGTGCCAAGAACGTGCCACTGTGACACAACTTCCTGGGAGAGCACATCGGCAAGGTCCCGATGTCAAGTAAGTCTCACCACACAACTCTCTTTGCAACCTACCGCCCCTCATTCTGACAAGTCCTGGGGACTGGCTCCAATCAACAAACCAACCCCGGCTAAGAGATGTGAATGGGAGGCCGGCCCTTTCAAGCGTTTTATCAGGAGCGTGGAAGCTGTTTTGGTCAAAGACGATGAGGCCAAGGTCCAAGTATTTGCACGACCAAACCCGTTTGGAATTGGAGACCTGGTGACGAAGGCGACTACGTTCAATGTTGGGAGCGTGACGGTGAAGATGACCACTCCACCTGACTTGCCTACCGAAAGAGAAGATGAACCGTGCACAGCAGCGATGTTATCCTAGGCGCTCCGCAAACTCATCAACGCCGATAAACTAGAGGGCATAACGATTCACTCACGATGGCTCAAACCCTACCGAACTTAAGATACTTTGTGCTACCACTTTCCAAAGCATCCTCCACTCTTTAAAACGTTGTGCTATTTTTCCAAATGTTTCCTTTTTACGCTTTCATGTCATACTTGTAATTCCTCCGTAAAATGATTGCAATACTTGCATTCACGTTTAGGGTTCCAATTTTCAATTCTCAATTTAATTGAAGTATTATTTCCATCTGAGAACCTCTCTACCCCTAAAAATACAAAGCCCTGAGTCGGCCTAAATCAACACACTAAGCAAGAAAGGAAATCCTAAACAAGCATCTCATGGGAAGAAGGAAATAGAACGTGTGCACAAAAGGAAAATGATTTGAGCCATCTCGCCCAAAAAAAGCCAAGAAGATCTTGCATCGGAGCACAGGTCCGTGGATATTCCATTATAGTATTACTTCTTTTATCACTAAGGATTACGTGTGAAGGCGCACCCCTTGCGCCCGAGAAGGTTCGGTTGCAGTCTTGACAAAGGATTATAAAAGAGAAACTTTATTCAAACAATCAAATGGAGGAAAAACCTTGAACCCGGCCGCCACCGAGTACAAGGAAGATGTTCAAGCGTACAAAATATACTTGGAAAGAAGAAAGAAGAAAAGAGGTTTTAGTCGTCAAGAGGATCGACATTGCCTACACCACTGTCAGGTTCTGCTTCAGCGCCGTCACCTGTTGATGCTCCTCCCTCCGAATCTACCTCAACTTCTGCATCAGACGTCTCCGCAGCAGCAGCGCACTCCATCCCAACATCACCAGCGGGAGCATTAAAAAGCGCATCAACATTAGGAGCCGTACCAATTGCTTTCAGATGTTCAGGTTCCTCTGTGCCGGAGTCAAGAATTATCACGCCGTCCTGAACCGGGTAATCACACTTGCCTTCATTCGGAGGTCGTTCATGCTCAACTCTCCGCCTCTTCAACCTCGCTGCAAATCTCTCTGCCCTTGCGCTTACTAGTGTCTGCAGTGTTTCCTCGCGCCTCCACCGCTCCTCCATGTCAAACACAGCTGAAAGTGCACAGATACGTGCTTTGGCAATACGAAGGTGGGAGATAGACATCCCCTGTATAGCACGGCCGACTTCGCGAAGCGGAAGATCGATCTTAGCCATTACATCTTCGTGTGCACGGTTTTCGGGCTTGTCAACTTCGAAACTTCTTTCTGGGGAAGCAACAGAGTGATTGTCAGCCGCTTCCATGATAAACTGCAAAGGAGGGGAGGTTATGAGCACACAAAAAAAAAAAAAAAAAAAAGAGAAGAGAAAAATCAAATCCATCGATCAGTTAATCAGAAAAATCAGAAGCAGTACCTGAGATATAGAATAAACGACCACGTGAGATGATTCTTTATAATCTCACAAGTCGACAGAATCCCAGAAGAAAAAAGAAGTCTTTACTTGCCACCTATGAGGGCTTCTAATTCGGGATAACAATCGACGAGGCTTATCAGATATACCTGAGGAAAGCCGTGTATGATGAAGGAAGTACACCAAAGAAGCGGCGAGCTCAAATATGTACAAGAGGAACCAAAGCGACTCACCGTATCAAGTCCTGTTTCCTTCGCATCCTTAATCGTAACCAACCAGCCTGTGGCAATGCCCGACTATCCCGTAAATATGTATCTACTTTAGCCTGGTCATCTCAAGATATATGTATGTCACCATCTCATGCCTACCACACAATAGTGTAACCATTATGTGCTAGGCAGGGGACTTAATGTTGATGGTGAATTTTCGTTTCAAGGTTAAATTTGTAAAAACCGAAAAATCATGCGCCGACATCTTGTAAAAGATAAAGCCATTTATAAGTGTTGATACTCCTCACTTAATTCACCAAGAATGGAGCATGTAGCAACAATCCCATTCTCGTGAATACATGAAATTCCTCCGAGGTTGGAGCATGTGGTAACAATCCCTTCCTGTGAATTTCATATCATCCTTGTATTTCCAAAGACTCATTATCGCGTGGCATGACGACCGAGTGTTACTCTTACAGAGTAACACGAACCTCCAAGCACTATAATGAAACCATGTACGAAATACCCGTCATGGGCTGACTCTCGGTGTGTTATACTAGCCCGAGCCCCTCTCGGTGTGTTATACTAGCCCGATTGAGCCCCTCTCGGTGTGTTATACTAGCCCGATTGAGCATCCGGACTGACCGTATCAGTCCGGATATGATCTGATTGCAGTCATCCAACTCCATAAGCATGATTGGATGACCCCGGATCAATTCCATCACCCCCAAGCAGGTATGGAATACCCACGGCCGACCCCGCATGGTCGGTCATTGGCCTATCCTGCCAAGAAACCGTTCATACCAAGCATTATGGACGAAAAACCCTAAATTAGGGTTTGCGGCATATTACATGTGTCGCAAAATAGTCTCAACCATCCATCTTCGCAGGAATAGATGGAGGGTGTAGATGTAGACTCAAAGGGCCCAGAGCATGTCAACACGATCACCGTGGGCCCGCCTACACACTTGACCAATCGGTCAAGACCAACAATGTTTGGCCGTGACAAAATCATCACCCAAACAAGAGATGACGCACGGCTTGAAAGCCAAAATTAGGGTTTCAAGTCATCACGCGCGTCCATCTTCTCCGGCACGAATGGAGGGTCACAGATTAGATTAAACAAGGGCCGGTCATACCAACATGACCACCGTGGGCCCATCTACCTCCTCATGTGTTCGGCCAAGGCATATCATGCCTGGTCAATCCAAAACATGCGTCCAAACCAGCATGGCCGCGCCTCCCAAACCACGAACTGATCTCGACCGCTCAACTTCACCGGATGATTTGAGTGGCTTAGATCACGTTTTCATGAGATAATCAGGTATAGGTGTGAACACCAGCCTACCACCTACATGTCAAACCCATGATCGACCAAGACCGACCAAGATGTGTCGTCTTCAAACGCGTGCCCGAACTAGGGATGTCACGCGGTTTCCAACCCTTTTGCGGCATCAATTTCCTGCATGCAAAAATCGATCTCAACCACTCAACTTTGCCGGTTAAATTGAGTGGCCTAGATCGCGCCTTCATGGGACGAAGTGAGGTGTAGGCGTGTACACCGGCATGCCGTCTACACATATGCCCTATGGCTCGGCCCTCTCCAAATCCCTTTCCATGCTTGGTTTCGACCAAGCTAAGAGTGATGCTTGCGCACCTCTTCAAAAACCCTAATATCCATTAACGGTCGCAGATGAGTGTCTCAAAGATCATCTCATCCGTTCAACTTCACCAGCCTTGGTTATACAACCCCGGTCGGAGTTATTTGGTCGGTGAGGCGTCATTACCCATCACTTTACCACACCATAATGCAAAGACTCACATAAAATACACACGATACTTCACAAGTATCGACTTCTGAATAACACAGTTTATTCAATTCAAAGCATTACATGCTATCTTTCGTGGATCCACGATCCAAACATTCCGACATCAATCATGTCACAAACTGGGGGGATACATATATGGGGTATTGGTCTGGCGGTTTACAGTGCAACGCAACGCGCCATCACAAGAACGTGTCGTGAAGTCATGGACGGTTAGAGATGAACAGGAGAAGTGGGCAAGACTGGTCGTGTGGCACCGACGCACAACTCCACTACTCCATCACTCCACTTCCTCCACTTCCCACGAGAGACGTGAATGAGGCTCAATGACTTGTATAAATAGGTTCTCCTCCTTATTTTCAAAGACAAGAGAAAAGAGGAGACAAGGAGAAACAACACAAGTTCGGACGAGACAAAAAACCAAGTGTTAATACAAAAACGTATTCAAACACCCCGTAGCTTGCTTGCATCAATCACAAGCCTGCTCACCTTTCATTACAAGTCATAAGCAAGCCAACACCTTCACAATCTCAACACCTTCTTCGCTTCCCTCCCTAAGATCAACCCCATCTCCTTCACTTTGTGACCGAAACAAGTCTGGAACGGTCATTTCTTGGTTTAGGACGGACTTGCACAAATTGATCTCTCGAATCTACAAGCACTCACCACGCAGTGCATTTGTTTAAGGTTTAAATTCATTCCTCATCCACACCCCAAATTACCAAATTCTACAGGAGTAGTTTTCACCCATAAACAGCTGTTATATTCAGAATTAGGGTTATAGAGATGATTGATGTTATGAAGGATTTGAATATGAAATTGAGAGTCTAAGGAGATGATTATAGATGGTTTTGATGTCAATTAGAGTTTTGATTGAAGCTGGGTTGTGCTAGCAGTGATGATTGATTCGATTTAAGAGGTAGATATAGGGTTTATGTTATTCAAGAAAATAGAATTAGGGTTTTGTTATCAATTGGAAATTTGATTAATAAGGAATAAGAAGACAATTTAAAGGATGGGTTTGATTGATTTGAAGATTAATTTCAAACAAGCAAAATAATTCAGAATAGAGAAATCAGAGATTTCAACCTAAGGTAATACCTTCTTAGTTAATTGAACTGAATCTTGTTTTTTTGGGTTGTGTGTGTCTGTATATTTAGTTGATTCTGTAATTATGATTATTGTATTTAATTGTTGGACTTGAGTTAAATTGGAAGTCATTAAGAAAAATCTGAGACGTGGAATTACTGATTTGGGTTGTGCTGTTGTTGGTGCTATTAGTGATAGAGTTTATAGTGTAGAATTATTTATTGATGGGTGAAGAACTAGAACTGTAGATGTGAGATGAATGAGTATGATGAATTGTGGATGTAGTGATAGAATTGGTTAGATGGATGGCTATGTAGTGTTAGTACTGAGATAGTTTGTAGGTGAAATTGTTGGTGAAGTTGAGGATGGCGACTGTGTTTAGATTTGTATGTACGTGATGATTTGTAGCTGTGTTGAATAGAGTTACAGGTAAAGGTGGTTGGGTTACAATGGAGATTCATGTGAATCAGAGCTTGTGGAGGTTACCAGTGGAGATGAAAATTGTAATGGTGATGGTGGTTAGAATATATGCAAGACATGGAAGAGACTATGGTAGTGTTACTTAGTGCAAGGAATGGAGCTGAAATGCATGAAGTATTATGGTCATGAGAATGAGTTGCAATGAGGTATATGAAGTATGAATTACAGATTGTAATGAAGCTGCAGATATTAATTATAAGGAACTAAAATGTAATGGAGGGGTTGGTATTCTTTTGGGAGTTGCAGGTGGTGATAGTTAATGAATTAATAGATTAAGATACTATTGGCGATATAAACCTCAAGTTGTAGGCCATGAAGAATAGTGATTATAGAGTTGTAGACAGTAATTGTTGTGAAAGCTTGGAACTGCTGGATTTCAAGTAAGATGAAATTGTATTTGAGCAAGTGGAAGAGAATGAATTGAATCAAGTTGATGAATTTTGAGGGATGGAGTATTCAGTGCTGAACTGTGTTAGGATTGTATTTGGTTAAGCTAAAGGGTTGTAATTGAACTTAGAAATGCATCTTTTGGTCTTGGCATGTATTAAGTTGTTGCACAACGATTGTGCACTAGTGTTCTTTGGCCTTAGCAATGGCTCTGGCATGTGCAAAAGCTTTAGCCTTGAACCTTGATATTCAGTCAGATGTTTGACTGATCAGTGTGTCTGACTTAGTAAATCTGACTGAGTTAACTCAGTCTAAACAGATTCAACTAGCTGAGTTGACTCATGCGAACAAATCGTTGACTAATTGACCATGACCGTTGACTTGACCTTTGACCTGGACTTAGACGTTAACGGTTAATTGACTCCTTCTGACCAAACGTTGACCATGTTTGACCATTGGTTGAACAGTTAGGCCGGGCCTTGTGTTAATGGGTCGAGTTTAGTGGACTTGGGCTTAGAGTTAGTTTTCCTATCTTGATGAATTGGACCCTTTATGGTTCGAATTGATCTTTGGTTTCTTCTACAAAATCGTAGATCTCCTTAACCATATTTAATGGACTATAGAATCAACCTAATTGGATTAGTAAATCTTAGATATGCTAAAGATAGAGAATGGAAGAGATGGAAAACCATAATGGGTTTAGAACCATTAGATTGTTCACTTAGAATTGTATGAGATTATGATATAAGCCTTGTATGAGCCTTTTAGATAATTCTTAGAATGCTTGTGTGATTAACAATTAGTCTTTATTAATAACGATCAATTAAAAGGATGAACCAGTGGATTGAGAATCTTGAGGTAGGCGAGGCCTGTCTTCAGAACAGGTGGGAACTCTTATAACCTCTTTGTAATCATTAAGTTTTCTTTAATTTGCGAGCAAGATATGTCTTCAATCTTTTGTGAGCATGTCTGTGTGTATTGATCGGGTATGTTTCTTATATGCATTTTTTACTCTCCCCGCGAGGAGTCCTTATGTTCTGATTCGCCACAGATCATTGCTAAGCGTTTATAGGTGAGGGTAGGGAGCAATATCACAGATTAGTCATGGGACAATATCACAGTATTTTTCGTGTCGATATTATTATTTTATAATTTCAAAACTGTAGCGTAAGTTGTCCAATATCTTGAGGTACCTGCGTGACACATCAGGGTATCACAGGGTGTCTAGAGAGTGAGGCCGCAATAGTATATTTATCTGGGGAGATTAGTCGTTTGCATATTATGCTTGATTTTTCAGCCTTAGTAGTATGACTGGTTACTATGATCTCGACTCAGGAGGAAATTCTAGGTTCCTGGTAGGATGGGACCTATTGAGAACCTGATGTGCGGGGTCGAGTCATAGTAATCAAACATTCTTATATATTCTAGACTTAGATGGTGGCATCATAATTTATGAGGAGTACGCATTCCACGAAAACATCATATGGTACCTGGATTAATGCTGTCATTTGAGACTAGAGTTATTCTAGCATCTTCTCATTCACTAAGTGAGACGAGGTTGGGATGACATATGTTTAGGTTGCTGTATTTCATCTCCGTAGATCCGTCCGGTGGTGGATCTTTTATAGATATTGTAATGGACACCATCTGGGGAGGTGAGCTGAAGAAATCTTCGCTTTGTGATGTAAGTGATGTATAAACATTTTCTCTAGTAGAACTGTGAAGTATGTTAGTGATTACTTGAATGTTATAAAGGTATCCACTGAGCCCCCTTTTAGGGATGATGTGCTCACTC
The DNA here is from genome assembly GCA_023531295.1 of Papaver armeniacum. Lineage (NCBI taxonomy): Eukaryota > Viridiplantae > Streptophyta > Magnoliopsida > Ranunculales > Papaveraceae > Papaver > Papaver armeniacum. The sequence goes on along the minus strand of JAJJWW010010539.1, from coordinate 148,465 downwards.
AGTACCCACTTGTTGGTGCAAAAATATTTACCCCAACATTCCTCGAGATGTGCGTAGATTGATTTAATCTCTATCGTAGTTCCAATTCCTTATGAAACTGTTAATGAGAGCTTTGATTGATGCTGAAAAATGTGGGGTACCTGCAAAAACACTCTGATGCTAAAGTCAGAAGAAGTTCTTAAGCAGGTGAGTTGTGGAGAAAAGGAAAAGAAATTGTCTACCTTTTGAGTTGGATTTTGGCCTCTATTTATAGGCAAAAACCCTAATCTAGTTCCATAATAACCTAGATTTGTAGTTATCCAAAATAACCACCTAGATTTGTACTTATCCTTTAATATTTGTATCCATCCATGAAAATCCATGTTTTTCATGAAAGATCCTTATATATCTTGACAAGATTTGAGTCTATCTTGGAAGATCCTTGTCTATCTTAACAAGATTTGAGTATATCCTGGAAGATCCATATTATCTTCTCAAGCTTTGTGTATATCCCCACAAAATTTGTATTTATCTTGAAAGATCCATGTCTATCTCTTCAAGATTTGTAATTATCTTGGAAGATCCTTGTCTATTTTCCAAGATTTGTGTCTATCTCAAAATGACTTCCAAAATAAGTCTTTTGGGCTTCTATAATAAGCTAGACCGGGCTTCCATAATAAGTCATTGGTTTTTACAATAAACCGAACTGGGCTTCTATAATATGCCATGTGGGTTTCCACAATAAACCCACGGGTTTCTACAATAAACCAAACTGGGCTTCTATAATAAGCCATGTGGGTTTCCAAAATAAACTCACGGGTTTCCATAATAAACCAAATGTGCCACTAGTACAAAAGTGGTCTTTTGACACGCCAGATATAAATTTCCATGCCACGATTTTTGGTTTTGGCGTGTCTATAGGGTAGAAGTGCTTTCAGCCACGCCAGGGCTAGTAGCGTGTCCAAATATCACCATTTAGTCACGTTAACTTTTAATTTTTTTTGGGCGTGGTTATAGACCAGTCTATGGCCAAGTTAACCAGTTGTGGTGTGTCCAAAAAAATAGTCACGCCACTTGAGGCATGGTTAAAAAGTTGATCTTATTTGACACGCTAGTATGCGTGTCCATAGTGTACGATTTGCAGACACGCTGGTTAATATGCGTGGTTATAAAGTTGGTTTTATTAGACATGCTAGTATGCGTGTCCATAGTGGGTGTTTTATGGACACGCTGGTTTTATTGCGTGGCTAAAAATTTCGATTTATTGGACACGCTAGTATGCGAGTCCATAGTGTGCGTTTTATAGACACGCTGGTTTATATGTGTGGTTAAAAAGTTGGTTGTATGCATGTCCATAGTGTGCGTTTTATAGACACGTCAGTTCTATTTATTACTGGGTACATGAAATGGGTCAGAATCGCGACAAAGACAGCCCGGCTTCTGTTGAGGGTCTTTTTCTTCTCCAACCCAACAGTCATTAACTGACTTTCAAAAAAATAAATAAAAAAGCTTATGCCCAAATTCGAACGCATGGTCTCGACTCGAAGGAGGTAGGTAACAAGACGAATCAATCCACCAAGCTGCCCATCTATAGTTGTTTAAGATTAGTGTTTTGAAACACTAAGCTGTTCTTTCTACTCCATAGGGACCTGTTTATGGGTGAAAACTACTCCTGCCGGATTTGGTAATTTGGGGTGTGTGGATGAGGAATGAGTCTAAACCCCTAAACAAATGCATTGCGCGGTGAGTGCTTGTAGATTCGGAAATCAATCAGTGCAAGTCCGGCCTAAACCAAGAAATGGTCGTTCCAGACTTGTTTCGGTCACAAAGTGAAGGAGATGGGGTTGATCTTAGGGAGGGAAGCGAAGAAGGTGTTGAGATTGTGAAGGTGTTGGCTTGCTTATGACTTGTAATGAAAAGTCAAACTAGCTTACAGGATGCAAGCTATCAGTTCCGGTGTTTTGTATTAACACTTGGTTTCTGTATTTTGTCTGGACTTGCTCTTGTTTCTCCTGTTTGGAAAATAGGGAGGAGAACCTATTTATACAAGTCATTTGAGCCTTATTCACGTCTCTCGTAGGAAGTGGAGGAAGTGGAGTGATGGAGTAGTGGAGGTGTGTGTTGGTGTTACACGACCACTCTTGCCCATTTCTCCTGTCATCTCTAACCGTCCATAACTTCCTAACACGTTCTTGTGATGGCGCGTTGCACGCTGTAAACCGTCAGACCAATACCCCAGTATGTATCCCCCAGTTTGTGACATGATTGATGTCTGGAATGTGTGAATCGTGGATCCACGAAAGGTAGCATGTAATGCTAAATTGAATAATCTGCGTTATTCGGAAGTTGATACTTGTGAAGTATCATGTGTATTTTATGCAGTATCGCATCCCGGTGTGGTAAAGTGATGGGTGGTGGTCACCCGACGCCTCACTTGACCAATTAACTCCTCGACCGTGGTTGTATAACCAAGTCGGTGAAGTTGAACGGACGAGATGTTCTTTGAGACACTCATATCTGCGACCGTTAATGAATTAGATTTTTTGAAGAGGTGCGCAAGCATCACTCTTCAGCTTGGTCGAAACCAAGCATAGGATATAATTTTGACAAGGCCGACCATGCATGTGTGTAGACAACATGACGGTGTAAGCGCCTATACCCATTACCTCACGTAAGTATGATCCGGGCCACTCAATTCGTCCGGTGAAGTTGAGTGGTCGTGATCAATTTGTGACAGAAAACCAGTGCCGCAAGAGCCGCGCGTCATGCCCACTTTGGGCGCACGTTCCAAGATGACTAATCTTGGTCGGTCTTGGCCGATTGGTCTGGTGTGAAGGTGGTAGGATGGTGTTCACGCCTATACCTGAATATCCCATGAAAACGTGATTTGAGCCATCCAAATCGTCCGGCGAAGTTGGGCGGTCGAGATCGGTTGCGGTTTGGGAGGTGCGACCACGCTAGTTTGGGCGCGCGTCTTGGAGTAACCAGGCATGATATGCCTTGGCCGATCGGGTGAGGGGATAGATGGGTCCACGGTGGTCATCTTTGGTATGACCGGACTGCTTAATCGATCTTGGACCCTCCATTCGTGCCGGAGAAGATGGACGTTCGTGATGCTCAAAACCCTAATTTTGGGTTTCAAGGCCGTGCGTCAATGCTTGATTCGGTGCACGACCGAGATAACCAACCATGGTTGGTCCTGACCGATTGGTCGGGGTATGCGGGCGGCCCACGGTGATTGTGTTGACATGCTCTGGGCCCTTTGAATCTACATCTACACCCTCCATCTATACTGCGAAGATGGATGGTTGAGACTGCATTTGCGACACATGTAATATGCCGCAAACCCTAATTTAGGGTTTTCCGCCCATACTTTGCTATGGTTTGGACGTTTTGGCAAGCTAGGCCAATTCGGAGGGAGGCCGAGCCATGCGGGGGTCCGCGTTGGTTCGGCAGTGGATATTCCATACCTGCTTGGGGGGGGATGGAATTGATCTGGGTCATCCAATCATGCTTGTGTAGTTGGATGACTGTGATCATATCCGGACTGATACGGTCAGTCTGAATGCTCAATCGGGCTAGTATAACACACCGAGAGGGGCTCAATCGGGCTAGTATAACACACCGAGAGTTAGCTTTATGCAATTATTTCGTACATGGTTTCATTATAATTCTTGGAGGTTCGTGTTGCTCTGTAAGAGCAACACTCGATAAATCATCCGCACCGATAATGAGTACGAAATACAAGGCCGATTGCGCATTAATTAATAATGCTAGAAATTCACGGGGTATATGGGATTGTTGCTACATGCTCCAACCTGGATGAATTTCGTGTATTCACTGAATGGGATTGTTGCCACATGCTCCATTCTAGGTGAATTAAGTGAGGGAGTATCCAACACTTATTAATGGCTTTATCTTTTACAAGATGTCAGCGCATGATTTTCTGGTTTTTTTACTATTTTAACCTTAAATGAAAATCCACCATCAACATTAAGTCCCCTACCTAGCACATAATAGTTACACTGTTGTGGGGTAGGCATGAGATGGTGACATATACAAACGTAAGGAGACAAGATAAAGGAAGTCTACCTGGAGGGATTCTGGCCGTGGGCAATCCTCCATACGTGCGTGACCACAGGCCCTGATGAGCCGGCTTCCTCCCTTAGGTGTTTGAGTCGGGGATAGGATTCTTCTTCTACTGGGATCCCGGGCGTGGGTGCTTACACACCGCTTTGGTTGAATCGTTCGTGTATCCGGATGCTCTTCGATTAGGGATCAAAAGAAAGCGACTTGATCGGTGTCGAATCCCCATATATCGGGCACCGTAATCGTTTTAGGGTTTCCCCAAAGACATATGCGGTATAGAGATTTTGAACCACTTTTACGATTTTGCAATAGGGCTTTCTCAAAACTCGTTTCCTCATCATGTCGAACACCAGGTGGATCGTCTTCTTCATACCATCCAGGATCTTCCGTTAAACGTGCACGACAAATCCGGGATTCATGATGAATCCCCTGCTCGTTTTCTCCGAGTCAAGAAGATCATACCGGTTCGTCTCTTTTTCCTTTTCTGAATAATTGCTTGTTCTTCATAATGATCAGGTGAATAATCCTCTCATCCTTGCAGAGATATCCTACCGGAACATGTGTGACGGTTATCGATGATGACGACTTAAACAGTCCTCTTCCTTAAAATCAAACACACCTAGCCCTGAGAACCTCGAAGATGCTTGATCTCATCTCATCTTATGAATACCCCAATGCGGGTCTTTCCTTCGATGTTCGTATGAAATGTTTATCCTCCATTTACCGAGATGTCGGTGGATTCTTAGTGCGGAAGGAGTTTGTGTCTTTGTACACAAAGTTATGGAGGAAGTACGGCCATATCGCGACCGGGAATGTGGTCCGACTTTAATTCATCTGCTTTGGTCACCGCGATAAACCGCTTCTTCCCATGATTGCTTGAGATGGAGAATATTTCTATCCGCAACGTTCTTCAATCAAGCCTCGAAAAGTGGGAGAATATGGTGTCTACTGCGAATCCATGGAGTTCAACGTGGGCTGGTTGCGGCGGCGTCTTGATATTATCAAGGTCGATCGAGCGGGCATCCTCGTGAATGTTGTTCCTGCTGCGAAAGCTATCTTGGAAGAGGAGAAGGCTCTAGCCGCAGAATAAAAGGAGGTAGAGCGGGTTGTACAAGACTTGAAGAAAAGAACAGAAAGATATCAAGCTAGACTGGAGATGATGCTCTCAAGGAACTATAATCTTCTAGATGGCCTTTTCTAAGTCGTATTCGGTTGTATTCCTTTTATGTCAAAGTTTATTGAACATCTTTGCGGGAATAAATTGCATGGGTTTTGATTGGTGAAACGGGTTTTTCATTGATGCATCTCTCAATATAATTGATGATTCAAACATGTAATGAAAATAAATGCCTGTATTGTTGACAGAGCAGATAGTGGTCAGGCATGATATGCCTTGAGCCACTTTCCATTGATGATTGCTTCCAATTTGCCTCCGTCCACCTTAATAATTTTGTAGTAGCCAGTGTTGTAAGCCTTGGTGACTGTGTAAGGACCTTCCCATTTCGGTGAGAACTTTGGTGCGGACATGTCTTTTTGGATGTGTTTGGCCGTTTTCAAAACCAAATCTCCCACTTTGAAAACACGTGATTTCACAGTTTTGTTGTATGCCCTAGAAATTCTGTTCCTGTACACTTGAGTATGTTCTTCTGCTTTGTCTCTTCTGAAATCCAGAGTGCCTAACTCCACTACTCTGGAGTTAGAGGCTTCAGCCTCGTTCCAGTGGATTCCGGTTGCCGCTGCGATCCTGGCTGATGGGATTTTGATCTCTGTGGGAGAATTGCATCCGCTCCCAGTAAACAAGTGAGTATGGGGAAACCCCAATGGAGCTTACGGAAGATGTCCGGTATGCCCATAGTGCCATTGGTAATCCGGTCGTGCCATTCCCTAGGATTGTCGTGTGTCTTGTTCGACCGATGATCCGGATCAATGTCTTGTTGGTACTTTCGGCTTGTCCGTTCCCTTGAGGATAGTAGATGGTGGAGAAGACCTGTTTAATGCCATACTCCTCAAGTAACTCTCGTACTGTTTATTGGCGAAGGGAGTGCCATTATCGATGATGATATGCTTAGGCATGCCAAAACGACAAATAATATGTTCTTTTATGAACGCGCAATTGTTGCTCTGTAGTTCCTCGCAGGGGAATGGCCTCTACCCATTTGGTGAAGTATTACATCGCGCAGTTATGATGTACTCATGCGGCTTCGATGATGGAGGATTGATTTTTCCGATAATGTCCAGTCCCCAACCGTGAAATGGCCATGGACCCTTCACGAGTGTAAAGGGGTGGAAGGAGCGTGAACGAGGTTCCCATGAATTTGGCATTTGTGACAGCTTTGTACAAAAGCGGCTGCAAACATCCTCCATGGCTCTCGGCCAATAGTATTTCTCGTGTATCTGGAGAAACAGTTTCCTCTTCCCTTGATGTTCCCCTTCATGTGCTTCCTTCAGCATGATTGGGATTTCTTCTTCATCCAGGCATCATAGTAGATCACCTCCGAAGCTTTTGCGATACAGGATCCCTTCATGCAATATGAACCGCTTAACCTTTTGCTTCATCTTGATAGCATCCTTTTGATTGGCGGGAGTTGTTCCGTCACGGAGATAACTAATGTACGGTTCTCTCCGGTCCCCGGTGTGGTTTACGTTAAAAACTTCCAATTGATGTGGCGGTAGTTGAAAATTTGAGCGGGACTTCAAGTAGTCTGGATTGAGTCTCCATCTCGCCGCCGATAATAGCCCGGGCGTTGAAGTCGTCGGTACAAATACACCACCGGTGATTGTCCACAAATTTCGTTGTGAACATGATTCAAATTTGTAGTTGTGCTTCGTCATCCCCAAGACATCTTGACAGGGGAACCATCCGGGTTCCGATAATGTCTGACATACCATGAAGCATGAAGAAGTTCCGCGGGTTTTAAGACCGACCTTTCCTTGGGAGAGTGAGCTGTTGAGCTCTTGAATGATCGGAGTTCGCCAATCGTCGGTCTTGGTGTCTTTGTATTGTGATAACCATGTCGATTCAATGGTTCTCCTCTTTACTGTCAGGGTTTCTTCCAAACCTTCGAACTTCAATTTGGAAGCCAGTGTTGCTAGACAATCGTCGTGTTTGTTGTTGCTCCGACTGACATGGGTCATGGTTGCATCAGCAAAATAATTCAGTAACCTCTGTGCTTCTGATCGATATGGAGCTAGTGTTACTTCCTTTAGTGCGTATACCCCATTCATCTGATTCACCAGTAACTTGGAGTCACCTCTTATCTCCAAGCGCATGACTCCCGCTTGCTTGGCTATTGACAACCCTATGAGAAAGGCTTCATACTCTGCTGAGTTGTTGGTGCATTCGAAGTCCAGCTTGAAGGAGTGTGAGAATACTTCCCCAGTTGGAGATACTAATACCACGCCCACTCCTCTAGTATTACTGCTAGGGGTAGCAGAGCCATCAAAATACAAAAGCCACGCTTCTTCTTCCAAAACAGAGACGTCTGGGAATTCTCCATGGAGATCTTCGTGTAGCCCTGTAGTGCCCTCTCCAGGAAATGCGCGATAAAGTCTGCAGAATCGCTTGACCCTTGACAGCTCTAGGTGACGCACACGTTATGTCCAGCTCTGACATTTGGAGAAGCCACTTGCCTGTCCTTCCAGTCATGGCCGGCTTTGAAAGTAAAAACTTTGCGGGATCAGATTTCGACACGAGTATCACCCTATTAGACAGTAGGTAATGCCTGAACTTTTGAATGGAATGGATCAAGGCTAAACATGCTTTCTCCGCTCACAGGGTATCCGAGTTCGAGCATCTCTCAATATTCGGCTGAAGTAGTATATGGGATGTTCGATTCCCTCGTCGTCTTCCTGAGCGAGTAGAGCTCCTACTGCGGTGTCACTGAAGGCAGTGTAGAGATGTAGCGGCTTTCCTTGTGCAGGAGACTTCATAACGGTTGGAGATGACAGTATTCGTTGAATCTTTTGAAAAGCCTCTTGCTGGGTTGTGGTCCAAATGAAGCTAGCTCCTTTCTTTAGCAAGGGAGTGAATGAGGCGGCAAGTTGGGCTAGACCCGGTATAAAACGTCGAATGTAGTTTACCTTGCCCATGAAACTTTGGAGTTCCTTCACAGTTCGTGGAGGTGTCATTATGAGGATAGCTTGAGTCTTGGACGGATCTACCTTGATCCCTTCCGCGGTTACTTGGAATCCTAGAAATTTGCCTGAAGAGACACCGACAGTGCATTTCAAAGGATTCATCTTCAACTTGTATTATCGACACCTCTCGAACACTTGCCGTAAGACGTTGGTGTGATCTGCTCGAGCCCTTCACTTGACCACAATATCATCTACGTAGTCTTCTACTTGTTTATGCATCATGTCATGGAAGATTGCTGTCATAGCACGTTGGTACGTTGCGCCGGCATTCTTTAAACCGAATAGCATAACAGTATAGTAAAAATTGCCAAGAGGGGTTCGGAAGGCTGTCTTACTTGCATCGTGCTCATACATCCTTATCTGATTGTAGCCGCTGTAACCATCCATGAAGAAAAACATGCCGTGTCCGCTAGTGGCGTCTACTAACATGTCGATGTTAGGCAGTGGAAAGTCGTCCTTGGGGCAGCACTTGTTCAAGTCTCTGAAATCCACGCAGCACCGAATCTGTCCGTTTTTCTTCTTTACCGGGACCACATTAGCTAACCAGGTCGGATGATGAATAGGTCTGTTGAAGCCAGCAACTAGTAACTTCGAATTTCGTTCTTGATTTGTTCTTCTACCTCATATCCGAATTGCCTCGGAGATTGCTTGATTGGCTTGGATCCGAGTGCGACATGTAAGTGATGGGTGACCAATTTTTCATCCAGACAAGGCATTTCCTCGTATGTCCAGGCGAACACATCTTGGTACTCCTTGAGTAGTTGAACAAGACTCGTACGTTCGCTTGTGGACAGAGTCGAACTGATAGAGACCGGCCAGGAGATTCTTCATTCCCGATGTTAACGGTCTCGAGCTCGTCGATCGTGGAATTGGTTCCATCTTGTAGTTGTCGCGGGCGTCCAATACCTCCTCTTGTATTCCGTCGTTCTTGCGAAGATTCAATTGGGCGGAGAGGCTGGGTGCCGTTTCTCCTTCTAATTGCTAACGGCGCAGGTATATTGTCTTCCCTTTTCGGTCACGTTTCGCTTCAAAAGTGCGTTCCCTTTTGGTGTGAACGTGGGTTGAAGCTTCACCGTATAAAGATGGACACTTCGTCGAGAGAAGGCGTGTTGTGGTGCTTGGCCCTCGGTGATGCAAGTCGGTCTTCTTCCCGGATTGAAGCCCACGTGGGTAGTGGGGTGCACAGGACTTTGTCTGATCCTCTCTGCGAGGTACCTTTTGGCTCGAACGGCTCCACTCCGCATATTGGTGCGTACGAGGACAATGATGCGGAATGCGGATGACTTTCTCATTTAGCATGGTCTTGAGCACTTGGTGATACGTTGAGGGAATGACCTTGTTGTCGTGAAGCCACGGTCTCCCCAGTATCATATGGTAGTCCGGCTCCTTTTCTATGACTTCAAACTTTGCTCTTGACTGAACGGGCCCTACTGATAAATTCAGATTGACATACCCGTATGTGCTGGTCTGATTTCCTTCGAAGTCCGTCATCGTGGTGGGGTGCCGTACAATCTTGCATAGGCTAACCTTGGCTGTCTTGAGAGTCTTGAGAGTAATCACATTCGAATATGCTCCTGTGTCGACGAGGGCTCTCCTGAACTCTGAACCCTTGATGTGAGCGGTAACATGTAGGGCCCGATTGTGACCTTCCTCTGCCATCATGTCGTCTTCTGTGAATGTAACATTATTTGAGATGTTTTAGATGTAGTTAAGACTTCTGGACGAGAAGGAGTCAAGTGTACGTCCAGAGCTATTTTATTAACTGCAGCAAACGTCTCTGCCCGTTGATTCTTCGAGAGGTGCAAGAGTTCACACAAGCTTTCCATTAGAGATGCCGCTTCCTGATCCACTGGCCTCTGGTTCGTAGTAAAAAACTGTTGATCCGAGGGGAACTAGTCCCCTGCAGGTGTAGAGGTCTCCGAACGCTCATCTCTGATGTCATCTTGATGAGGAGATCGAGTATGCCGTTCCGCTTCTTTGATTAGCTCCAAGTTCTTCGTGTGAATTTCTGTGCCGTGCTAGTTCGCTTAATGTTGGAAATCTCCTGATCATGCCGTCAGATACGCCGTTAGGAGGAGGGGTGTCTCTGTCGGAGGAACCATCGGAATTTGAGGCTGTCGAGGCGGTCCTAAGATCAACCATCTCGAAATTGATTGAATGGTATTGAAGAAATTGACTTCACAACCGAGAGATTAACCTCCCGCTGTGGTCGCCAATTGTTTATGGGTGAAAACTACTCCTGCCAGATTTGGTAATTTGGGGTGTGTGGATGAGGAATGAGTCTAAACCCCTAAACAAATGCATTTGCGCGGTGAGTGCTTGTAGATTCGGAAATCAATCATGCAAGTCCGGCCTAAACCAAGAAATGGCCGTTCCATACTTGTTTCGGTCACAAAGTAAAGGAGATGGGGTTGATCTTAGGGAGGAAGCGAAGAAGGTGTTGAGATTGTGAAGGTGTTGGCTTGCTTATGACTTGTAATGAAAGCAAAGCTTCTACGGATGCAAGCTATCGATTCCGGTGTTTTGTATTAACACTTGGTTTTACGTATTTTGTCCGAACTTGCTCTTGTTTCTCTGTTTGGAAAATAGGGAGGAGAACCTATTTATACAAGTCATTTGAGCCTTATTCACGTCTCTCGTGGGAAGTGGAGGAAGTGGAGTGATGGAGTAGTGGAGGTGTGTGTTGGTGTTACACGACCAGTCTTGCCCACTTCTCCTGTCATCTCTAACCGTCCATAACTTCCTAACACGTTCTTGTGATGGCGCGTTGCACTCTGCATGCTGTAAACCGCTAGACCAATACCTTAATATGTATCCCCCAGTTTGTGACATGATTGATGTCTGGAATGTGTGAATCGTGGATCCACGAAAGGTAGCATGTAATGCTAAATTGAATAACTGCGTTATTCAGGAAGTTGATACTTGTGAAGTATCATGTGTATTTTATGAAGGTACTGCATCCTGGTGTGGTAAAGTGACGGGTGGTGGTCACCATGACGCCTCACTTGACCAATTAACTCCTGACCAGGGTTGTATAACCAAGATGGTGAAGTTGAACGGACGAGATGTTCTTTGAGACACTCATCTGCGACCGTTAATGAATTAGGGTTTTTGAAGAGGTGCGCAAGCATCACTCTTCAGCTTGGTCGAAACCAAGCATGGGATATAATTTTGACAAGGCCGACCATGCATGTGTGTAGACAACATGATGGTGTAGGCGCCTATACCCATTACCTCACGTAAGTATGATCTAGGCCACTCAATTCGTCCGGTGAAGTTGAGTGGTCGTGATCAATTTGTGACAGAAAAACCAGTGCCGCAAGAGCCGCGCGTCATGCCCACTTCGGGCGCACGTTCCAAGATGACCAATCTTGGTCGGTCTTGGCCGATTGGTCTAGTGTGAAGGTGGTAGGCTGGTGTCCACGCCTATACCTGAATATCCCATGAAAACGTGATCTAAGCCATCCAAATCGTCCGACGAAGTTGGGCGGTCGAGATCAGTTTGCGGTTTGGGAGGTGCGACCACGCTAGTTTGGGCGCGCGTCTTGGAGTAACCAGCATGATATGCCTTGGCTGATCGGGTGAGGGGATAGATGGGTCCACGGTGGTCATCTTTGGTATCACCGGACACCTTAATCGATCTTGGACCCTCCATTCGTGCTTAGGAGAAAATGGACGCTCGTGATGCTCAAAACCCTAATTTTGGGTTTCAAGGCCGTGCGTCAATGCTTGATTCGGTGCACGAATTGAGATAACCAACCATGGTTGGTCCTGAACGATTGGTCAGGTATGCGGGCGGGCCCACGGTGATTGTGTTGACATGCTCTGGGCCCTTTGAATCTACATTTACACCCTCTATCTATACCTGCGAAGATGGATGGTTGAGACTGTTTTGCGACACATGTAATATGCCGCAAACCCTAATTTAGGGTTTTCTGCCCATACTGCTATGGTTTGGACGTTTTGGCAAGCTAGGCCAATTCTGGAGGGAGGCCGACCATGCGGGGTCCGCGTTGGTTCGGCAGCGGATATTCTATACCTGCTTGGGGGTGATGGAATTGATCTAGGTCATCCAATCATGCTGTAGTTGCAGGAAAACCTACACTACACCCCTCACTCGAATTTACTTAATCAATACATTTGAAGATGAATAATAATGTGTTTTATTAATTGTTTTCTTGAAAGGTTTACCAAGAAATGTAGAACAGAGCTCAAGAAATTATATTCACTCTTGATTTTCTCTCTCCTAATGACTTGCTTAACAATTCAGAAAAAATCTTTCTCTCAACAGACTTACTCGACCCTTTATATAGGGTATTACATAGCGGATGACAGCTAAGCTGTCCTTTATTTTCGGAAACGACTCGCGAATCCTCGCGAGTGTGTAATTGCTTGTCCTCGATACACCCCTAATTCTCGCCAAGTCTTCACACTTTCCTCATGTTTTGACCGTCATCATCCATTACGTCATTTATTTATCTCCATGCGACTCCTTCGCGACGTAGTCGTTTATTAATCTCGCGAAATATTCTTTGTCACGATATTCTGGTCCTACATCTTGCCTCTTCTCATGTATTCTCTGCGAAGAAGAGAGTATCATGAGAATCAATATTTTGAAATGCCGCAACAGCTTATCTTTATCTGTTTTAACCCCGTAATTTTTACATAGAATTTATAACAGATGTCTTTTCTTCCATTCCTTTCTTGACACGTTTCATCCAACCGCTTATTTCTGACCATTAATGTCCCATCTCGCATTAAATGCACTTACTTTCCCAAAATCTTTCTCTCTATATATAGTTTACTCCTCTTTCTCTTCTTCTCTTTTATTTCTTTCTGCAACTTTCCTTCAACTCTTTTCTTCCGCAAATTGCGCTTCTGCTACTGCTTTCTTTTCGATTCTTCACTTCTCCCTTCATTCCCATACCCTGATAATGGCTTCACTTGGTCGTACATACGCTCCACTTTTCAATGACGTTTTCCAGAAATTAAAGGAAAAAGGTTTCACTTTATCAACCATTCCAAATCAAGAATCCTCATCTATGCTTTCTGCAAAATTGTTTTCTGATTATCAATGTGATGATCAAAAAATCATAGTCTCGCTAGGTCAACTCCTCGCAGGGCTCCCCATTCCTCTATATAATCCCGAAATACCATTGTTTTATGAGATTCTTGCTCACGAAAATTCTCGCGGCTGTTTATCAATTGAATGGCGACTGTATTCGCTTTGATGCTTGAATTCGCCTATCGTGGCGCCGGTAAAAGGATCTTTATATCCCGATAATGTTAGAGATCCTCAATTTGCGAATTTACCAATAATTGCTTTGAAGTATCTTGTGGACAACTTCTTTGCAAATTATTGATCATAACTATGAGAAACGATAAATCTCGGCTGGGTGTTCGATTGAAGAAAAATGATAACGTTGATGCTTGACAAATTGCTCATGCGGGACATTGACGGCATTCGGGTAAAAATAATACCCTCGCCACTCCAAAGATGAAAAGTGGTGGGTTGTACCTCTTTTTCTCGAGTGGACCTTATATCGCAGCTCACATGCACTCCCGACCAATCTCGCGAATTATTATCCTTGGGAGTTTAAGTGGCCTGAGAAGACAAAAGAGGTATATTTTTTTTTTTTTTTTTTTTTAAAAAAAATTTGCTTTGCTATGTCTTCCATTTCTTTCATTCATTAACTTTTAGAAAATTTTGGATCACCAGAATGAGAAAGAAATACAAAGAGAATCCACGACCAAATATCCCAGCGATACTTGACCAGCTCACGGATGAAGTAAGAAACATTTTCCTTTGTTATTTTAAACAATATTGTTGCCTCTGTTTCTTATCTTTATTCGTGTGTGAAGATTGGTGTTGAAGAATTTGAAACCGCAAAGATTAATGATGAAGAAGCTAATGCTGCGAAAATTAAAGGCAAGAATAAGGCCATTTCTCATGGGACAAATCTTGGTCCATCTTCTAAAAGACGAAAAGTTCAATCTCCCTCCCATTCTAATTCCCAAGTCAGCGAGGACTCAGAAAATGAAAATGAGATCAATATCTATTCTGCTAATGGGACTCATTCAGATACTTCTGCTATGTCGCTATTATCTGGTATTTTTTCTGATCCTATGCAAGGACTGGGAGATGATAATTTATCCGCTACTTGCGAAGCTCTCGCCAAAATCTGCGACGCCCCACTATTGGAGGACACGAGTCTTTTCGCGGAATTTCCCGAACAATGACTCCTAGCCTTTTAAATGCTCTCAATGCTTTGGTATGTTCATATTCCTTTGTTTCTTTGTGATTTCACTTTTGAGTTTTGTTTTAATTATTTCTTTATTTTCTTCTATAGTCAGGGAGAGCTTCTTTTGTTGTTGCCTCAGACCTTGAGAAGAGACGCAATAACCTTGAAAAGAAGAACCTTCAACTTAACAAGAAAGTCCGAGAATTAGAAATTGAAGTTGCGTCTTCTCGCGATAAAGATGAGAGAATTCAAAAATTGGAAACCGAGCTTGATTCTCAGAAGACTAAAGTATCTACTCTTCAAAGTGCAAATCAACAACTATATGGTATATAATTCTTTCTCTTTAAATCGTTTTCATTTTTCCATTTGTTTTTTCTACTCTGATTTATTATTCTCGCATGACATATATAATCTCTCACGAAGAAGCCATTCTTCTTCATTCGTTTCCCGAGCCTATGGATAATGATATTCTTCTTACTTATCTCAACGAATCCTTAAATAGTTCATCAAATAAAATCGATTCCCCCATTAAATGAACTTCAAACCAAACATCGCCTCTTAGAGATTGAATATAGATCCAGTTTGAATTTAGCCAATCAATTTAAGCGAATGTACCTTGATTCCAAGAAGAAAGCCAAAACCTTAAGGAAGAAAATTAGTGATCTCATAGATGAAAAGATCGCATTACTAATAAAGGTGCACGAGGCTTTAGCAAAATTTCAAAAATCTCTCCTTGATGTGCAAGTTGAGCGAGATGAACTCCTTCGTCGAATACCATACTTAGCGAGCGAGAAGACCAAATTCGTTCACTTTTTGTCATAAATAATGATGATGAGTTTGCCTGGGCTGCGAAGGTACTAGATAATGCTAGAAATAACTTAGGTGTCGATGTTAGTCTTGCGCAGAGCAAACTACCTTGATCAAGGATATGATCTTTGAAAGAGAAGGTTGTTTATTACACTTTTTTTTTTTTTTTCTTCTTTTTCTTTTTGTACTATTATCATTAACTCATTTTCTCATCTTTTGAGAATCTGAAAAAAGATTTCAGCAAGGATTGGAGAGCTTGAAACCGAAAAGAACGACTCGCAAAGGATCTCTCTCTTCGCGAGAATAAATATTCTAAATTGAAGCAGACAATTCCAAACTACAAATGGCGAATTTTAATAATGATGTTGTTCGTTTTTCGCAATCAAGCTATGGAAATAGTTTGTAATGATCACAACATCCCTCTTCATTCATATCCTTTTCTTCTTTGAAGAAGTTCCCGAGAACTTGCCTGTCTCGGATGTTTCGATAGTGAAGCTAATGAAGAAGAAGAATCGACGACGCGAGTGATGGAACCAAAGAATCGAGATGAAGAAGAAGAACCAAAGAAAGAAATAACTTCTTTTCTTCTTCCATTTCTTGTAGTATCTGTATACATATATATTTGACTATTGAATGTGAATTTCAACTTTTGCTTCCTTTGTTCAGATATATCAATCAAACAACCCTTCTTTGTAATTATAACTTCACACTTGCCTCTGTCCATAAGATATAATCATCTTTGCGAGTTACATAAAATATAATCAACTTTGCGAGTTACATAAAATATAATCAACTTTGCGAGTTACATAAAATATAATCATTCTCTCGAGATATAAATATATATATCATTTTTTTTTTTTTTTTTATTTTTTTTTTTTTTTGCACATTATCATTGCGACAAGATCGCAAGATATCTTCATGGATTAAGAAATCTATTGATCTTGCCTTATCATTATTTGTGTGGTCTTATTATGCCTTCCTAAGTAAAGGTCTTATTTTGCCACCCCTCATTGCGACAAGATCGCGAGGCCGTCTTTACACTTTCATATAATGACCCATTGACCTTGTCTTATCATTTCTTAAGTATTTTTGCCTCTGCGCAGACATTATATTTGCGACAATATGACAGGTTTAAATGTTCTTGCGACCATAAAATCCCGTAACATTGTCGTCTTTGCGACGAAATCGCAGGGACGTTCTTACATTTTCATGTAAAAACCCATTGATCTCGTCTTACCCTCGCGTTAGTATTATTGCCTCTGCGCAGATCATTGCACAAATATGACAAGCCTAAATTCTCTTGCGAAAATAGAGCCTCATGACATTTGCGTCTTTTGACACTTATCGGCTCCCTAATGGAGGGTGCCGCCCTTATCTTCTCCTGGTTGCCCCTTCAAGGAGGCTTACATCGGCCATACAAGACTAGCTCCTCCCATCCGGTCTTAACGACAGCGGTTGTTTTCGCAGCCTCTTATCCCTTATACCTATAGGGCTTATGGTTACGAGATCGCACCCTAAGTGGAGTTTTCTTGGGCCGAGTGCGGCATGTGCCAAGACTTGTCAAGAGTGGTAAGGAAGTTCCATGCTCCCCGCACTCTTGACTCAACCGTGTACCTCGGCGCCTTGGTCATACACTCCTCCTTGGAAGAGACCCTCGGGCGTCCAACCAGGGTATAACCTTATATATATAGTTGGAAATCCAAGGTATCTCCCCGGATAGGCTTTCATGGGCCCAAAATCTCCATGACCCGGTTTCGGGAGCGGTGTAACCTTCCACCTGAGCCATGTTAAGAGATACCCCTTATATGACGTACTTTAGGTCTTACATTTGCCCTCTTGCGAAATATCATTCGCGAACTAGGTGTACGCCATAAAGGTTTGTCCCATTCACTCACTCATTCATTTTATCAATTTATTCAATCATTTGTCTGCGAAGTTATCGCACAATCTCATTTCAATTATTCAATAGATTTGTACACATTCTTCATGGCGAGATTCTCGCACAACTTTTCTGCAACCATCATCTCTGCTTCTTATCCTTATCATACTTTCACCACTAAATTGTTATCTTTTCTCGCAATTATTCATTTTTTACATCTTTTATTCTTACTTCCTTTTGCCTCCGCATCAGTCCAACATTTCAATGTCTCCTTTGCATCATGATATCCAGTTGCTTTTGTGCATTCACTTCGCATCATCTCTTCTTCTTTTGTTTCTATGGTATCTACCATTAGTCTTTCTTTTCTATGTTCATCCTTTACATTCTTCCTCCAACCTTTCTTTTTGTTTGTTCTCTCTTCAGCTCTCTCTACATCCACCTCATAACATTTTTGCCCCTCTATCCAATCTCCTTTTATAATTCCGACACCGCTAGGATGTGGAAATTTTATGCACTGATGGTATGTCGATGCTACACCCAGAATTTCATGAAGCCATGGTCTTCCAATCAATGCATTGTAGGGAGATTCCACATCAACTACACAAAACAAAATATCGAGTTGATAACCCCGCAAAGGTATCCTCATGTGCACTTCTCCTTTGGGCTTGTTTGCGGTACCATTGAAACCATATATTTTGTATGTTGAAGGGATCAAATCTTCATCTCTTCCTCCCATAGTTTTGTAAGTATGGTAGAAAAGAATGTTGATCGAATCACGAGTATCAATCAATATTCTATTGATTGCCCAACAATTTTCCGCTTCATCATCTTCGCCATCAATAGGTTTTGGATTAATTTCCGGTTTTACCACTAATGGGCTATCATGTGTTTCTCTTCCTTTTGGTACTTCTTAAATAGAAAGAAATAATCTGCAATTGCCACTCTTTTAATCTGCGATGTCTTCGCAACATTCATCACTTCTTTATCATCGGCATCCCTCGCGAAAACTCTACTAAGTACACTGTCATGAAAATCTTCGATTGTGCGGTGTGAATGTACAATGGAATTGCAAAACAAATTTTTAGCCTTTGCCCCAACTTCTATAACAAATGTTTCTTTTCCCTTTGCTTAGGTGGTGGTGGTAAATGTTGAACTTTCTCTTCTTCTTTTAAAAAGTGATTCAACTTTCCTTGATCAATCATTCTTAAGATAATTCTCTTGATGTTTCTGCAGTCATTCGTTAGGTGCCCATGAAAGCGGTGGTAAGAATGTAACTCGTGACTTCTATCTCCGGTGGTGGTTCACTTCCCATGTTCCATGGTGCAGGTATGTTTTCCATCAAAAGTATTGCTTCCCATATTTTTTCCACACCGGCATTCAATGGCGGCATTTTAATTTCTTCCCACACTACTCGTGACTTCGTTGTCCTCTATGATAGTTCCGCCTCTTTGGCCTCCATAAGTCTCTTGCGAATTATGCCTTTGACCTCCATAGGTTTCTTGCGGTTGATCAAGCCTTTGAATTTTATTATTTCCGCCTCGGTTGTAGAAATTTCTTTCTCTTTCAAATTCTTCCTGATCGTGACTTCCCATAGCTACCAATTTTGGTGTTTATCATCTACCATTCTCTCTTGTTGCCCTTGCGAGGTGCTCGCCACTTGTTTGTATTAACTGCAGGTAATGAGACTTGCATTCGCTGCACTTGAATTTGTATTCGCAACTGGGTACGATTCTACTTCATTTTGCCTTTCCTCCAAAGCAATATATTCTTCTTGCAATTCTCTCAATTCGGTCATCGTGATCGTATTCTTGACTCTGAAAACTTGAACATATAATAAGTTGGTTGCGAATATAGCATTTATGAATGATAGTATGAGATATCTTTCATCAACCCTTCCGGCCATCTCGCTGCACATTGTCTTCCATCTGACAGCTAGGTGTCTCAAACTTTCACCAACTCTTTGTTTCAACCCGAATACATCTTCGATACCTGGTCGCGAGGAGTTGTTACTTATATACGCCCCCAAGAATATAGCTTGCAAATGATTAAATGACGTGATAGTATTTCTTGGTAAACCCTCAAACCACTTCAACGCTTCTCCAGTCAAACTTGATGCAAAGTATTTACACAATATGGCATCATGATTCTCCCATTGTAACATACATCTTACATATGCCTTGATGTGTTGTATTGCACAAGTTGTCCCATCAAAAATGCTGGTTAATGCTGGTAAGTTACATTTTGGGGGTATTCCTCCTGACTGCACCTCCAATGTAAAGGGATTCTTTGCAGCTTCTGCGATGGCTTCGTCTAACTGTCTTCTTCCTCCTTCCCTTCTACTGTTCAATATTCCTCTCATCTCTGCCAATTCTCTCAAGATTTGCTCGTTTGCCTCAGGATTTGAATCTATTGGTCTTTTTAATTCCACCTCTCTTCTTCTGCGCTCATGTCTACTTATATTTTCTGGCTCATCACTTTCTTCTCTCCTTTCTCTGCGGCTTTCTCCCTCATTTCTTTCGCGAATTTGTACACCATTATATCTATCAATCTCTCTTCTCGGTTGTCTATCGACTCTCCTTTGCACTCTTTCATATTCTTCATTGATATTTTCCTTATTGCGATTTTGCTCGCGCCTTCTTTCTCGGTTGTCATGATTATTCTGCCGAATTGCCTCTTCAAATTCACGTTCTTCTATTTCTGACCTCAATCTTTCCCTTTCGCAATCTAGACGTGCTTGCTCAACATAGTGTTTTTCAATGTCATTTTCGATCTCCTTTTGTTTCCTTCGTGCCTCTCTTCCATGCAATATTCTTCTTCCTTCTATCCGATTTTCTTCATCAGTCGGATTATTCTGCTCTTGAGGTTGCCTATCTCCTTGATTTCCATCGTTTTGGTCATTTTGTACAGTCTCAGGTCGTGGAACATAACGATCTCCTTCTATTTCTCTTCTCTCGCGACATCCTTCATCAAGATTTGGTTCTCTTTCCAAATTTTCTTCATTAATAGTTTCTACAGGTAATGTTCTCCTCCTATCTTCTCTGACCGAATTTGATCTTGATCATTACTACTTCTCGATCTTCTATTTTGCAATCTCAGATTTTCCATTCTCAACTCATGATTTTGCCTTGTTAAATTTGCACGTTCCTCTGCTTCTAACCGCCTTTCTTCATATATTGTTTGTCTCAATGTTTCTAATGCTGCGATCTCTTCATTTCCACGAATTGTTTCTCCCATCTCTTCTCGATTTCTATCTCCTCGTCCATTATTTATCATTTGTTGCTCTTCCTCTCTTTCCTCCATAGAATCTCGATCTCCATGT
Organism: Papaver armeniacum; assembly: GCA_023531295.1. Classification (NCBI taxonomy): domain Eukaryota; kingdom Viridiplantae; phylum Streptophyta; class Magnoliopsida; order Ranunculales; family Papaveraceae; genus Papaver; species Papaver armeniacum. The sequence goes on along the minus strand of JAJJWW010010539.1, from coordinate 128,013 downwards.
GTGTACACTTACTCTATCATAATCCATAGTTGTGTTTGCGATCGGTTGAATTGGCGATTGAATTTGATTTTCTTCATCATTTCTTATGTTCATCCTTGATGATTCTCCCTTTCATTTCTCCTTTCACCACAAGTCTCCCGCTTCTTCTCACGATTGTTTGTCCTTCTGGTACATTTCTCCTTCTAGCCATTTCTTTCTTTTGGTAAATTCTTAAAAATTGTATCAAATTTCTCTTCTCTTCCTCCAAATTCCCCCTGTTTCTAGCGCATATGTAGTTGCAGGAAAACCTACACTACACCCCTCACTCGAATTTACTTAATCAATACATTTGAAGATGAATAATAATGTGTTTTATTAATTGTTTTCTTGAAAGGTTTACCAAGAAATGTAGAACAGAGCTCAAGAAATTATATTCACTCTTGATTTTCTCTCTCCTAATGACTTGCTTAACAATTCAGAAAAAATCTCTCTCTCAACAGACTTACTCGACCCTTTATATAGGGTATTACATAGCGGATGACAGCTAAGTTGTCCTTTATTTTCGGAAACGACTCGCGAATCCTCGCGAGTGTGTAATTGCTTGTCCTCGCGACACCCCTAATTCTCGCCAAGTCTTCACACTTTCCTCATGTTTTGACTGTCATCATCCATTACGTCATTTATTTATCTCCATGCGACTCCTTCGCGACGTAGTCGTTTATTAATCTCGCGAAATATTGCTGTCGCGATATTCTGGTCCTACACATGCTTGTGGAGTTGGATGACTGTGATCATATCCGGACTGATACGGCCAGTCCGGATGCTCAATCGGGCTAGTATAACACACCGAGAGGGGCTCAATCGGGCTAGTATAACACACCGAGAGTCAGCCTGTACGGGTATTTCGTACATGGTTTCATTATAATGCTTGGAGGTTTGTGTTGCTCTGTAAGAGCAACACTCAGTCGTCATGCCGCATTGATAATGAGTACAGGAAATACAAGGCTGATTGCGCATTAATTAATAATGCTAGAAATTCACAGGGTATATGGGATTGTTGCTACATGCTCCAACATGGATGAATTTCGTGTATTCACAGAATGGGATTGTTGCCACATGCTCCATTCTAGGTGAATTAAGTGAGGGAGTATCCAACACTTATTAATGGCTTTATCTTTTACAAGATGTCAGCGCATGATTTTCTGGTTTTTTTTACAATTTTAACCTTAAATGAAAATCCACCATCAACAGGACCAAAGGATAGTTACGATCTATAGATGAATCATCTGATGCTCCACAACTCACAAAGATTTTCCTCTTCCTCCTCATGCTCTGCAACTCATTCATCCCTTTTACCCCAAACCTATATTTCTATTTCCTCCTCCTTTACTACTCTTTCACCCCTTTAATCCCAAACACTAGTACTAATGCTTGGACTTGGTTTTGTTGTTGTCTTCTTGTTTGCTGTTGAATCCATTAAAATATTTTGGTGCTTGTGCAAGTGTTTTAATGGATTCAACAGCAAACAAGAACACAACAACAAAAACTTTTCCAAGATATTCTGCCAAGTTAACCTGCATCTGAATGGCTATAAATAACTCATCTGATAGACGTGCCTTCTATGAATGCATAAAACCAAACGGTTGACCTAACAATGCACCTCTTAATTGGAGTAAAAGCTAATGAATTAAGCGACTAGATTTAGGCTTTGGAAATAGGGTTTAGCAGAGTAATGACGGCTTTGAAGAGGGTGCGCATGACATTGAAAAGGCGTTAATAGCCAAGCGACAAACACTTGACCAAGATCCATAAAAGACCATTTATGGCTAAGCTACTACCATTATTTAAACAAGGCAAGGGGGTAAAAAGATTATTATACCAAAAGAAGAAATCATAGAAATAGAGATTAAGAAAACAGATAATGGCAGAGAATGGTAGTAGTTCAGCAAATAGAAATCACACCGAGCCACGACCCGATTCAGATGAAATGGTACGTGCAAAGTTGACAATTGGGACTTTATGAAGCTCTGAGATTGAAAGGTTGATTCCTTTTCTGAATCAGGAGAAGATAAGAAAGAATGAGCAAGAGGAGCGAGAAGAATTTGAAAGATTAAGGGTTGAAAATGATGAGGAATTTCAGTTGTGGATGAGAAAGTTGGATGCCATAGATGCACGTCAACACAGGCAGAAGATTCAATGACGAGGAGAGTGGAAGTGTTCATGGGGGAAAACTCGCAGTGCGACAGAAAGTGATAGTGAAGATGAAGAAAAGAACTGTGAATGAGGAGAAGATGAGGAGAGCAGTGATGATTCAATGAAGAGAGATGATATAGCAAAAGAAGCAGAGAAAAAGAAGAGGAAGAGGTAAGAGTTTGAAGATGTGATGTACAAGTACTGCTATCTCGCCGAAAAGAAGAACAACCCTCGTAAGTTTGCTCGAACCATGTCAGAACCCCTGAACGTGGATTCTGACGGAGAGGAGATTCCTGGGTTAGACCTCGATGGAGAGCATGTGTTTGCCGATGAGATGGTGGTTTGAAGTGAAGCAAAAGATGAGGAAGAAGAAACCGAAGATGATGATCTCCAGGGTCCCTACACATCTTCAGACGATGATGATGGTACTGGTGCCTACTATGAAGAGGATGAGTTAAACTACATCAGCAACAGTAACTAGAGTAATGTGATATTTTGATTACTATTTCTCTTGTGCATCTTCGTGAAAACTTGCGGGGATATTGATGGTACTTTATGTTGCTGAAGAAGTGTATGGAGAATGAGGTTTCAATTTCAGACATTTGGTGGTAGTTTGTTTTTTTGTTTTTTGTTTGATAGATGGTGTTGATGAAGAAGATGTTCGGTGATTTTGGGGTTCAGTTTGAAGCAAGTGCATTGTTTGGATAGCATCTGGGAGAGTTGCAGTGGTTATGATGGGTAAACCTTTTATGTCAGGTAGATTAGTAATGTTGCAGCTTTGAATTTTGGTTGTAAAAAGAAAGTTGTAATGGCACTGGTAGCCTGTCAGATGCTTAGAAGTGGTATTCTGTTTGCTTTGTCCTTCTTTAGATGTAATTAAACTAGCTGTGTTCTTCCAGTTGTTTGAATATGCAGTAGTATTAAACTTGTGATGGATGTATGTTTGAAGGGTTTGAAGAAATTTGTCAGTTTTTCTTGCTCTTTTGATTTCAGTAGTAATAGATTGAATATAGTAAATGTACAAACAAGTAATGTTCTTGGTGAGTGATTCTAAAATTCCAATGATTGTTAAGTAGAGATATGTAGGAATGATTGAATTAGTGAATCAATAGGGTATATAAAATGATGTTTAAGATGGTAGAAACTAGGGTATTAAGATTAATTCAAAGACTATTTTAGGCCCAATTCCAAAAAAAAATCTATATGCAAGCCTATTACTATTACTACTAATCCTAGCATGACAGAATATTAATTCAACAATCAGTATAGCCAAATCCAAACTCATCCAACATTGCTAAAACCCATCTGCATACAAAACCCCACCATGATTTAAGAATCAATTTTTTTTCAACAATCCATACATTCATTCTCTAATTAACAGGAAAATCCAAACTGGTAACTTAAATTTGAACCAAATTCAGTACCATGATAATCATCATTACCAAAATAGTATAACCCAAAACCAAAAACAAAGGCTAAGAGTATATTTACACTAACCAATTCCTTAAACAAATTATCTTTATTTATATAAAAAAAATGCTACCATGTTTATGAAATCAAAGATGTTTACTTCAAGAAAAATATAACAACGATCCTTCTTGGTATACTCACGTACCCAGACATTTTACTCTGGCTATGTCTACCATGCATATAAATAAACCTATGGCTACCATATTAAAAAAAATAAAAAAACAACATAGCCGTTTCTTCCACATTTGCAAAGATCGGCGTGTGAAACTTGGGAGAGCCGGATCACGTCATTTGTTGACTTTCCTTACAGTTCTATCCTTAATGTCGGGCCGATAGTAATCATCCCTGGATTTCCTTTGCAGGTCAAGTTTATCTACCTCCGGCAAGTGATACTCATTCCGACAAATAACTGCAGTACTGAATTCCTCGTTGACATCATCACCAGCATCTTTCCAGTTTTGGGTAGGTGCACCTAACACAATAGACTTTTTTTTTTATTTTCCTGGTCCTTCACATAAAATACCTGCTTATCTTGGGAGGCTACAATGAAAGGATCATTCTGTAGTCCCAACTTATCAAGCTCAACCAAAATGTATCCAAGTTTGTCTTTTGAGACCCCTGCTTTGGTAACCTATTTATACTTGAAAAGTGGCACTTTCAACGAATGATATGTCAGCACCCATATCTCTTGTAAAACACCGTAATAATCCGCCTGATTAAGGGTAATCCCCACTTTTCTAATGTGCGTGTCAGTTGCCTCTACGTAAACCCTGCTATTCTGGTTCACAGAACCATCACTAAATTTTGTGCGAAACAGGTATCCATTGATGTGATATGCTTCGTCTGACGTCGCTACTTGTGAATTCGGTGGGATTGATAGCCACCTTAAGTCCTGATTGAAGTTTTCCCTAGAGTTTGCCCACTCACTCTCAACCTGAAATACATTATAAGGATTAACCTTCTCAACGCAAAAGTTACATAGCAAGAGTGACATTTTCTGCAAACTCTTACCACTTTTTGTAACCATTTGGCGAACTCTTCATTATGTTTTTGATCTAGATGTGTATCCTTCATACCAAGATATTTATCCTTTAAAAATTTCTGGTGTCGTCTGGACAGTACAATGATTAATGTTATTTTCTTTACAGAAATTCGGACGCAGAATCAAAAACTAAATAAAATATGAGGTTATTTGGTTAGATCTAGTTATACTTACTCAATGTAAGGATAAACTTCAGGAGAATTCCGCAATACATAGAAATGTGCTTTATCCAACAGATCCTTATCAACAAGAGGAAACTTAGCACCTGGCATTAGTTTTCCCCTGAAAGAATAAGAATCTTCGCCAGTGTCAAATGTGTTGAGTTTGTCTGGTGGAATTCCGACTGTATGATTCATGCTTTGTTGGTGTTCACTGAACATCTCAATTGTCTCTTCCACAATATTCCGTTCAACAATGCTTCCTCCAGGTCTATTTCTGTTTTGCACATGCCCTTTAATGACCTTCATGCACCTTTAGAACGTATACATCCATCGAAAGAATACAGGATCACAAATTTGCACTTCCCTGGTAAGATGCACAGTTAAATGAACCATGATGTCGAAAAAGGAAGGAGGAAAGTATTTCTCGAGCAAGCACAACGTCACAACGAGTTTTGACTGAAATTTTTCTAGCTCTGCCACCTTGATTTCTTTGCTAGATATTGCCCTGAAAAAGAAACAAAACCTGATAATAGCATATCTTGTTGGCTGCGGCATAATTGATTTAATCGCAATGGGCAAAAACTATTGCATTAAAATGTGATAATCGTATATTTGTGACAGGGTCATAAGTTCCGGAGCCATTTTAGTTTCAACTTTTCCGTTAAATCCCTTCTGAAGTCTGAATGGATGATTGTATGGTAGGTATCTTCTATGCTCGGTATAAACCTCTTTTCTATAACTTTTTTGCCTGACATAGTAAGTATTTCTCCCACACACCTTACAGGCATCTCGTCCCTGGTAGGGGCAACCACATAGTGTACCGAGAGCAGGGTAATCATTTATTGTCCATAAAACAACCGCACGTAGAGTAAACATCTCTTGTTTCCGCACATCAAAACATTCAACTCCCTCAACCAATTCCTTGAGATCCTTAACAAACAGTTGTAACATAACATCAATGTCCTTACAAGTCCCCCCATCGATAATTAATGACAGCATGGTGAAATTTTTCTTCATACACAACGATGGCGGAAGGTTGTAAATCATTATCAGAATTGGCCACACAATGTGCTTTTTTGCATGCCTTTGTTTACGTCAACCCCGTCACCGAAATGCCTAGCCGCAGATTTCGAGGATCATCACGAATTACGGCATATCTTTCATCTATATTTTTCCATGCCGGTGAGTCCACCGGATGCCGTAAAACACCCTCGTCTTTCTTTCAGGTGGTGTCGTGCCACATTAAATATTCGACAATTCTCTTTGATTGAAACAGTCGTTTCAGTCTTGGGATAATTGGGAAATACCACAAGACTTTTGCCGGAATTTTTTCATGCACCCCTTGGGTGGTGTCGTCAGCTTTCCATCTTGATTCCCCACATGTGGGACACTTGATGTGATCCTTGTAATTCTTCCTATAGAGAATGCAGTCATTGATGCATACATGTTGTAGAATCAGAATATCGCAACATCAATATCTCGCGAGATTAGTAAACGACAGCATCGCGAAGGCGTCGCAGAAGAGTAATATAAATGACGCAATGAATGACGACAGCCAAAACACGAGAAAGATGTGAGGATCTAGAGAAGTTTAGGAGTGTCGCGAGATTGTATACTTGTACACTTGCGATATTTCGCAAGTCATTCCCGAAAATAAAGGACAAACTTAGTTTGTCATCCATTGTGTACTACCCTATATAAAGAGTCGAATAAGCCTGTTGTGAGAGAGATCTTTTTCCGAGTGTTAGGCAAGTCATTAGGAGAGAGAAAGTTTGAGTGATCGTATTTTCTTTAGCTCTTTTCCGTTTTATCTTGTAATATTCAAGGAATTAATCAATAAAAAATCATAGTTATTCATCTTCAAATGGCTTAGTTGTGTGGAATTTAGTGAGGGGTGTAGTGTAGGATTTCCTGCAACTACATATTGGCGCTAGAAATATGGAGAGAGTAAGGATTGACATTGTGATTTGAAAGAATTTAGAGTAGGAGGGAAAGAATTTCATATAATTTTCAACAGTTTAACAAAATTAAGAAATGGCTAGAAGAAGAAATGCATCTGAGCAACCAACAACCGTTAGAAGGAGTAGGAGACTTGCCGGGGAAGAGAGAATGAAATGGGAGAATCCTCAAGAAGGAACATAAGAAATAATGAAGAAAATCAAATTCAATCACCAATTCAACCAATAGCGGATAGAACTGTGGATTATGATAGAGTAAGTGTGCATACTTGGAGATCAGACTCTGTGGACGAAGAAGGAGAAGAACAACAATTGGTAAACAATGGACAAGAGGGGAGAGACCGAGAAGGGATTGGAGAGATAATTCATGGAAATGAAGAGATCGCAGCATTAGAGGCATTGAGACAAACAATACATGAAGAGAGACGATTAGAGGCAGAGGAACGTGCAAACTTAACAAGACAAAATCATGAGCTGAGGATGGAAAACATCAGATTACAAAATAGAAGGTTGAGAAGCACTACAAGATCAAGTTCAAGATCAGTTAGATAGGAAAGGAGGAGAATTGTACCTACAGAAAATGCTGATGAAGAAAACCAAGAAGAAGCACAAAATCCAGGCACAGAACATTGCGAGAGAAGAGAAATGATGGAAGATCGTTATATCCCACGTCCCGAGACTCTTCAAAATGAGCGAAATGGTGGAAATCAAGGAAATAGGCAGCGTCAGAGGCAAAATAATCCAGTTGATGAAGAAAATCAAGAAGAAGGAAGAATAATATTGCATGGGAGAGAAGCACAGAGGAAGCAAAAAGAGATTGAGGATGAAATTGAAAGACATTATGTTGAACAAGCACGTCTAGCTCGCGAGAGAGAAAGATTGAGAGCGAGAAATGGAAGAACGAGGAGTTGGAGGAGGCAATTCGCGAGAATAATCATGATAATCGAGAAAGAAGGCGAGAACAAAATCGCAACAATGATAATATTGATGAAGAATATGAAAGAGCACAAAGGAGAGGTGATAGTCAACAAAGAAGAGATTGATAGATATAACGGTGTGCGAATTCGTGAAAGAAGTGAAGGAGAAGATCGCAGAGAAAGACGAGAAGAGAATGATGAAAGTCAAAGCAGACATGAACGCGGGAGAAGAGAGGCGGAACTAAAAAGACCAATAGATTCAAGTTCGATGTAAATGAACAAATTTTGAGAGAATTGGCGAAATGAGAGGAATGATGTACGGTAAAAGGGGAGGAGGAAAGAGACAGTTGGATGAAGCCATAGAAGAAGGCTGCAAAACTCCGTTCACACAAGAGATACAATTAGGAGGAATACCACCGAAGTGCAACTTACCGACATTAACCAAAGATTTTCGATGGAACAACTTGTGCAATACAAAGATATCAAAGCTTATATGAGATGTATGTTACAATGGGAGAATCATGATGTTATATTGTGCAAATATTTTACATCAAGTCTGACAGGAGAAGCTTTGAAATGGTTTGAAGGGCTACCGAAGAATACAATAACATCTTTCAATCACTTGCAGGCTATATTTTTAGGGGCATATATAAGTAACAATTCCTCGCGACCAGGTATTGAAGATGTATTTGGGTTGAAACAAAGGGTTGGTGAAAGTTTGAAGCATCTAACTGTGAGGTGGAAGACAATGTGTAGTGAAATGGCTGGCCGTGTGGAGGAGAGATATCTCATCTTATCATTCATTAATGCTATGTTCGTGACAAATCTGTTGTATATTCAAATTTTTAGAGTCAAGAATACAATCACAATGACTGAGTTGCGAGAGCTTCAGGAGGAGTATATTGCTTTATAGGAAAAGCAAAATGAGATGGAATCATACCCTGTCGCGAATCCAAGTTCAGGAGCTGCGAATGCAAGTTTGTTACCTAAATTGATAAACAATGTGGCGAGTACCTCGCAAGGTCAACAAGGAATGAGGATACCAAATGATGGTCAGCAAAAGTTGGTAGCCATGGGAAGTCGCGATCAGGAAGAATTTGAAAGAGAAAGAAATTTCTACAACCGTGGCGGAAATAATAAAATTCAAAGACTTGATCAGCCGCAAGAAACCTATGGAGGTCAGAGGCATAATCCGCAAGAGACTTATGGAGGCCGAGAGCGGGAATTATCATAGAGGGCAGCGAGGTCATAGAGTCGTATGGGAAGAAATCAAGATGCCACCACTAAACGCTAGCGTGGAGAAGATATGGGAAGCTATAATCCTGATGGAAAACATACCCACACCATGGAACATGGGGAATGAACCACCTCCAGGTGACATAAGTCATGAATTCTGTTCCTACCACCATTTTCATGGACACCAAACGAATGATTGCAGGAATATCAAAAGAATCATCCTTAGAATGATAGACCAAGGAAAATTAAATCAATTCTTAAAATGTGAAGAGAAGACTCAACCATTACCAACACCTCCAGAAACTCACAGAGTAAATACAATAAAAGGGAAAGAAACATTTGTAGTGGAAGTTGGAGCGAAGGCCAAAAACTTGTTCTCGCAACTCAATCGTACATTAAATGCAGGACAATTGAAGATTTCCATGATAGCGTTCTCAGTAGGGTTTTCGCAAGAGATGCTGATAATAGAGAAATAATGAACATCGCCACTAAAAGAATGGCAAACGCAGATTATTTCTTTTACCGCAGAAGAGGTACCTGAGGGTGGCGAGATGCATGACAGTCCATTAGTGGTAAGATTGGAAATTAACCCAAAATCATTGATGATGAAGATGATGGGGCGAGAAAATTCATGGGCTATAAATAGAATCTTAATTGATACTTTGGAAGCTCTGTAAACATTCTTTTTTACCACACTTACAAGACTATGGGTGGGAAAGATGAAGACTTGATACCTTCAACCTATAAGATTTATGGTTTTAATGGTACGCAATAAACCTAAAGGAGAAATTCGTATGAGAATACCACTGAAAGGATTATCAACTGAAATCTTGTTTTGCATAGTCGATGTGGAATCCCCCTATAATGCATTAATTGGGCGACCCTGGTTACATGAGATCTTGGGTGTAGCATCAACTGTAGGATCAGAATATCGCGACATCAATACTTCGCGAGATTAATAAATACAACATCACGAAGGAGTCGCGGGGAAGTAAAATAAGTGACGCAATGGATGACGACAGCGAACAACACGGAAGATGTGAAAATCTGGGCGAAGGTTAAGAGTGTCGCGAGGACGAACACTTATACACTTGCGACACTTCGCGAGTTATTCCCGAAAATAAAGGATAGCTTAGCTATCATCCACTGTATACTACCCTATATAAAGGGTTGAGTCAGTCTGTTGTAGAGGGAGAGTTCTTTTTGAATTGTTAAGCAAGTCATTAGGAGAGAGAAAATTAAGAATGATTGTAATTTCTTTAGTTCTATTTTATCTTTCTTTGTAAACATTTCAAGAAAATAATCAATAAAATCTATAGTTATTCATCTTCAAATGGATTAGTTGAGTGAATTCTAGTGAGGGGTGTAGTGTGGGATTTCCTGCAACTACATATGCGCTAGAAACAGGGACTGAGTAGAAGATCAACCTTGTGAATTGAAAGAATCAGGAGTAACGAGAAAGAAATTTCGAATAATTTTCAACAATTTACTAAAATTGAGAAATGGCAAGAAGAAGGAATGCATCAGAACAACCAACAATTATGAGGAGAAGCGGGAGATTAGCTGGAGAAAGGAGAAATGAAGTAGGTGAACCATCAAGAATAAACGCAAGAGATAGAGAAGAAGGTCAAATTCAACCACCAATTCAACCAGCACCGAATAGAATAATAGATTATGATAGGGTGAGCGTGCATACATGGAGATCAGATTCTATGGAAGAAAGATAAGAAGTGCAACAATTGATAAATAATGGACAAGAGAAGAGAAATCGAGAAGAAATGGGAGAAACAGTTCATAGAAATGAAGAAATCGTAGCATTAGAAACGTTAAGACAAACAATACATGAAGAAAGACGATTAGAAGCGGAAGAACGCGCAAATTTAACAAGGCAAAACCATGAGCTAAGAATGGAAAATATGAGGTTGCAGAATAGGAGGTCAAGAAGTAATACCAGATCAAGACCAGGATCGGTTAGAGATGATAGGAGGAGAATATTACCTGTAGAAAATGTTAATGAAGAAAATCTAGAAAGAGAGCTAAATCTCGGTGAAGGATACTGCGAAAGAAGGGAAGTGGTGTGTATTCCACGTCCAGAGATTTTACAGAATGACCAAAATAATGAAAATCAAGGAAATAGGCAGCAGAATAGTCCAATTGATGAAGAAAATCAGGAAGAAGGAAGAAGAATACTGCATGGGAGAGAAACACAGAGGAAACAAAAGGAGATTGAAGGTGACATCGAAAAGCATTATATTGAACAAGCGCATCTAGCTTGCGAAAGGGAAAGATTAAGAGTAGAAATGGAAGAACGGGAATTGGAGGAAGCAATTCGGCAGAATAATCATGACAATCGAGAAAAAAGGCACGAGCAAAATCGCAACTATGGAAATATCAATGAAGAGTATGAAAGAATACAAAGGAGAGCTGATAGACAACCAAGAAGAGAAAATGATAGATACAATGGTGTGCGAATCCATGAACGAGATGGAGGAGAAAGTCGCAGAGAAAGAAGAGAAGAAAATGCTGAACAAGAAAATCAAGATAGACATGAACGCAGAAGGAAAGAGACAGAGCTAAAAAGACCAATAAATTCGAACCCTGATGTAAATGAACAAATCTTAAGAGAGTTGGAAGAGATGAGAGGAATGTTGAACAATAGAAGAGGAGGAGGAAGAAGACAATTGGATGAGGCAATCGAAGAAGCTGCAAAAAACCCATTTACACTAGAGGTGCAGTTAGGAGGAATACCCCCAAAGTGCAATTTACCCGCATTAACCAAAGATTTTTGATGGAACAACTTGCGCAATACAACACATCAAAGCGTATGTGAGATGTATGTTACTGGTGGGAAAATCATGATGCAATATTGTGCAAGTATTTCGCATCAAGTTTAACAGGAGAAGCACTGAAATGGTTTGAGGGTTTACCAAGAAACACCATCACGTCATTCAACCATTTACAAGCTATATTTTTAGGGGCATACATAAGTAACAACTCCTCGCGACCAGGAATTGAAGATGTATTTGGGTTTTGAGCATCACGAGCGTCCATCTTCTCCAGCACGAATGGAGGGTCCAAGATTAGATTAAGCAGGTCCGGTCATACCAGCATGACCACCGTGGGCCCATCTATCCCCTCACCCGATCGGCCAAGGCATATCATGCTTGTTTATTCCAAGACGCGCGCTCAAACTAGCGTGGTGACACCTCCCAAACCGCAAACTAATCTCGACCGCTCAACTTCGCCGGACGATTTGAGTGGTTCAGATCATGTTTTCATGGGATAGTCAGGTGTAGGCGTGAACACCAGCCTACAACTTACACGCCAGACCGGTCGGCCAAGACCGACCAAGTTAGGTCATCTTGGAACGCGCGCCGGAAGTGAGCATGGTGCGCGGCTTTTTGCGGTACCAAATTCCTATTACAAAATCGATCTCCACCACTCCTCTTTGCCGGTCAAATTGAGTGGCCTAGATTGCACCTTCATGGGACAGTTGTAGGATCATAATATCGCGACAACAACTCTACGCGAAGACAATGGATAACAACATCGCGAGTGAGTCGCAGAGGATTAAGCATGAATGACGCACTGGGTGACGGTAGGAAGATATGAAATCTGGCGAAAGGTAAGAAGTGTCGCGAATACGAATACTTGTACGCTTGCGACACTTCGCGAGACATTCCCGAAAATAAAGGACAGCTTAGCTGTCATTCACTATGTATTACCCTATATAAAGGGACGAGTGAATCTATGGTAGAGGGAGATCTTTTTGGATTGAAGAGTAAGTCATTAGGAGAGAGAAACAGAGAGAATATTTGTAAGTTCTTAAGTGTAATTCCATTTTCCTGTGTAAAGATTCAAGAAAGTTATTAATAAACATTCATTCATAATTGTTCATCTATTATCTTTTAAATGGATTAGTTAAACAAAATATAGTGAGGGGTGTATTGTGGGATTTCCTGCAACTACATATTGGCGCTAGAAACAGGCTTTGAACAGCATTAAAAGAAGAGAATTAACAAGAAAGAAATTTGAGATAATTTTCAAAGAATTTACCAAAAGAGAAATGGCTAGAAGAAGAAATGTACTTGAACAACCGGTGAGAAGAAGTGGGAGACTTGCTGGAGAAAGGAGAAATGAAAGAGGAGAATCGTCAAGGATGAATATGAGGAATGATGAAGAGAATCATGTCCAAACTTTAATTCCACCGGTAGCAAATGAAACTGTGGATTACGATAGAGTAAGTGTGCACACTTGGAGGACGGATTACGAGGATGAAAGGGAAGAAGAGCAACAATTGGTAAACAATGGACAAGGAGAAGAAGATCAAAGAATGAATGGAGAAATGAATCCAGGAAATGAAGAACTCACGAAGATTGGAAACATTGAGACAAACGATACATGAAGAGAGCGACTAGAGGCGGAGGAACGAGCAAACTTGACAAGACGAGAATCATGAATTAAGAATGGAAAATATAAGATTGCAAAATAGAAGATCGAGAAGCACTGCGAGATCGAGTTCAAGATCGACTAGGGAAGAAAGAAGGAGAGCTTTACCAACGAAATTACAGAGGTAGAAAACCAACGGGAAGCACAAAATCTCACTCGAACATCATGAAAGAAGAGAGGACCTTGAAGATCGTTATATTCCCCATCCCGAGAATTTCCAAGATGAGCGAGAATGAAGAAAATCGGGGAACTAGGCGATTTCGGGGGCCAAATGATCCAGCCCATGAAGGAAGAGCAATACTTGCATGGAAGAGAAGCATTGAGAAGGCAAAAAGAGATCATGGACGACATTGAGAAACATTATGTCTTTGAACAAGCACGCTTAGCCCGCGAGAGAGAGAGAGAGTAAGAGCAGAAGTGGAAAACCAAGAATTGGAAGAAGCAATCCGGCAAAATAATCACGACAACCGAGAGAGGAGGCGAGCACAAGATCGTGTCAATAGAAATACCAATGGAGAATACGACAGGATGCAGAGGAGAGTTGATAGAGAACCCAGAAGAGAGAACAATAGATATAATGGTGTGCGAATTGATGAAAGAGACGAAGGAGAAAGTCGCAGAGAAAGGAGAGAAGAAAATAGTGGACAAGAAGGTCAAAACAGGCATGAACGCAGGAGGCGAGAGGCGGACCTAAAAGACCAAAGAATCAAATCCACGAGGAAAATGAGCAAATCTTGAAAGAACTAGCGAAAATGAGAGAATTGTTAAACAAGAGGAAGGAAGGAGGAAGAAGACAGTTGGATGAAGCCATCGCGAAAGCTGCGAAGACTCCTTTCACAATAGAAGTACAAATGGGAGGAATACCACCTAAATGCAATCTGCCCTGCATTAACCAACATTTTCGATGGAACAACACATGCGATACAACACATCAAGGCTTATATGAGATGTATGTTACAGTGGGAGAATCATGATGCCATATTGTGCAAATACTTCGCATCAAGCTTAATTGGAGAAGCACTGAAATGGTTTGAAGGATTACCGAGAAACACAATCTCGTCATTCAACCATTTACAAACTATTTTCTTGGGAGCGTATATAAGTAACAATTCCACGCGACCAGGAATTGAAGATGTATTCGGATTGAAACAAAGAGTGGGCGAGAGTTTAAGACATTTGACAATGAGATGGAGGTCAATGTGCAGTGAAATGGCCGGAAGGGTAGAGGAAAGATATCTCATTTTATCATTTGTAAATGCTATGTTCGCAACAAGTTTGTTATACATTCAAATATTCAGAATTAAAAATACGATTACGATGGCTGAGCTGCGAGACCTCCAAGAAGAATACATTGCTTTGGAAGAAAGACAAAATGAAATGGAATCATACCCGGTTGCGAATACAAGTTCGAACGCTGCGAATGCAAGTTTATTACCAAAATTTTTAAATTCAGTGGCGACCACTTCGCAAGGGCAACCGGAAAACGAGTTGATGATGGACAACAGAAAATAGTGGCAATGGGAAGCCGAGATCGGGAGGAGTTTGATAGAGAAAGGAACTACTACAACCGCGGCAACAATAATAAAATTCGAGAGATTAGATCATATGCAAGAAACTTATGGAGGACAAAGGCGAATAACCATGGAAGGCCAAGAAATCGCAGAGTGGTATGGGAAGAGATCGAAATGCCACCACTAAATGCTAGTGTTGAGAAAATTTGGGAAGCTATACTTGTAATGGAGGACGTACCACCACCATGGAATGCGGGGAGTGAACCACCACCAAGTGACGAAGTCACGAATATTGTTCTTACCATCGCTTTCATGGACATCTAACAAATGATTGCGAAACATAAAGAGAATCATCCTCGAATGATTGATCGGGGAAATTGGCTCATTTTCTAAAAAATGAAGAGAAAGGGAAGCAAGTACTAACAACATCACCATCGAAGTGCAAAGAAACAGTTTCAAAGAAGGGAAAAGAAGCATTCGTAATAGAAGTGGGAACAAAGGCCAAAAATCTATTTTGCAACTCTATAGTTCATTCATATCGTACAATTGAAGATTTTCACGATAATGTGCTTAGTAGAGTATATGCAAGAGATTTTCATAACAAAGAAGTGATGAACTCAGCGAGAAAGTCGCAATTGAAAGATTGGCAACTAAAAATTATTTCTTTCTCTCATTGACGAGATACCCAAAGGAAGAGAAGCACATGATAGCCCGTTGGTGGTGCGACTAGACATTAATCCAAGACCAGTTGATGGAGAAGATGACGAAGCGAGAAAATTGTTGGGCAATCAATAGAATCCTAATCGACACTGGTAGTTCGGTGAATATTCTGTTTTACCATACTTATAAGACCATGGGTGGAGAGGATGAAAATTTGATTCCTTCAACGTACAAAATCTACGGTTTTAACGGCACGACAAAATAACAAACCTAAAGGAGAGGTTCACATGAGGATACCTTTACAAGGGTTATCGGTGACATTTTATTTTGCGTGGTTGATGTAGAATCTCCTTATAACGCATTAATCGGGCGACCATGGCTGCACGAAATCTTGGGAGTAGCATCAACATACCATCAATGCATAAAATTTCCCCATCCAAATGGTATTGGAATTATAAAGGGAGATTGGAAGGAAGGTCAGAAATGTTATGAGGTTGACGTAGAGAGCTGTGAAGAGAGAAATGCTAAAAGGAAAGGTTGGAAACGAGAATATCAAAGATGAACAGAGAAAAGAGAAGGCTGATGGTGGATACTATAGAGATAAGAAATGAAGAAGCATCGCGAAGTGCCGCAAGAATAGGCGAATGTTACGATCTCTGCGACGATAATTGGTTGTAGTTCATCGCGAAGTGCCGTGGAAACATCGAGAAGTGCCGCAGATGAATGCATGGAAGCAGGCGAACGTTACGATGGGAAGGAGTCCTTCAAGGATTGGGATAACGCTGAGGCAAAGAGTACAATGAACAAAAGGCATAAAAAATAAGCTGAATGGTCTATGATAAGTAATCGACAAAGGTATATCAGAGGCAAGACTAAGAAGAAATGATACGTGAGAATTTCGACAAGAAGATTGTACAAGAATCTGAGGCAAAAATGAATGAACAACATTGTGCGATGTCTTCGCAAATTAAATATCGACAAAAGAATTAAATATGAATGATTGAATGATTTAACAACAATGAATGAATAAATGAATGGGACGAACCTTTATGGCGTACACCCTAGTTCGCGAATTACATTTCGTAAGAGGCAAATGTAAGACCTAAAGTGCGTCATATAAGGGGGTATCTCTTAACATGGCTCGGGGAAAAGGTTACACCTCCCCGGAACCTGGGTCATGCATTTGGGGCCCATGAAAGCCTATCCGGAGGAGATACCTTGGATTCCCAACTATATATGTAGGTTATACCCTGGTTGGGCGACCGAGGGTCTCTTTCAAGGAGTCAGCGTATGATCAAGGCGCCGAGGTACACGGTTGAGTCAAGAGTGCGGGGAGCATGGAACTTCCTTACCACTCTTGACAAGTCTTGGCGCATCTTTGCACTCGGCCCGAAGAAAACTCCACTTAGGGTGCATCCTTGTAACCATAAACTCTATAGGTATAAGGGATAAGAGGCTGCGAAAAACAACCTGGTTGTTGTTAAGACCGGATGGGAGGAGCTAGCCTTGTGTGGCCGATGTACGCCTCCTTGAAGGGGCAACCGGGGAGGTGATAAGGGCGGCACCCTCCATTAGGGAGCTGATAAGTGCCAAAGACGCAAATGTCACGAGGCTTTGTTTCCGCAAGGAAACTTAGGCTTGTCATATTTGTGCAATGATCTGCAGAGGCAAAAATACTAACGCGAGGGTAAGACGAGATCAATGGGTCCTTACATGCAAGTGTAAGGACGTCCTGCGATTTCGTCGCACGACGACAATGTCATGGGGCTTTACTTTCGCAAGAGAATTTAGGCATGTTATATTGTCGCAAGCCAAATATCCTGCAGAGGCAAAAATACTTGAATAATGATAAGACAAGGTCAATGGGTTTTTACATGCAAGTGTAAAGACGTCCTGCGATCTTGTCGCAATAAAGGGTGGCGAGTAAGACCTTTACTTAGGAAGGTCAAGCTTAGAAGTCCACCAAAAATGATAAGGCGAGACCAAAAATCTCTTCTTTAATGAAAAGTTCTTGCGATTTCATCGCAATTATAAATTTAAACATCATTCCCGATCGAAAGAAGAAAGTGCAAAATCTCGTAAATTTCATTCTTTCATCCGAAGATGCATAACGAGAGGCAAATGCGGGGATGGAAAAGATGAAATATTGTTATCCATCTTCCAATGAAAGAGTTATACATTAATAATGTTAGCCAATTATATTACAAGGAAAAAAGCGCCAAGAAAGGGGAATGAAGATGGAATTTACGGACAACAAACCCAAGAAGTTTACAAAAAGACACAAATGCACGAGATATTACACGCAAAAAGAAACAAAAAGAATTATCTCTTTGGCGATTCTTCTCCTCTATCTGATCCTTCAATTCTATTATTCTCATCGCCAGAATTTTCTTCTTCGCTGGCTTCACTATCAGAAATGTCTGAGACAGGAAAATTCTCAGGAACTTCTTCGGAAAGCCAAGGATATGAAGAAAGAGGGATTTTATGATCTTTACAAACATACTCCATGGCTTCATTGCGAAAACGAACGGCATCATTATTAAAATTCGCCACTGTAGTTTGAAACTGATTCTTCAACTTGGAATATTTATTCTCGCGAAGGTTGAGATTCTTTGCGAGCTGTGCTTTTTCAGATTCAAGTTCTTCAATCCTTGCTTGAAATCTTTTTCGGACTCTGCAAGTAGACAGAGATAAGTTAACAACTCAACAGCAATATTACGAGGTAAGAAACGATAAGGTATAATAAGTAACCTTCTCTCAGTCGGATATTATATCTTTAACCAAGGAAGTGTGCTCGATATGAAGACTAACATCAACACCTAAATTATTCTGGCATTATCTAAGATTTTCGCGGCCCAAGCGAATTCATCATCATTATTTATAATAAGAAGTGAACGAATTTGGTTTTCTCGCTCAGTAAGTAAGGAATTCGACGAAGCAAGTCATCTCGCTCCATTTGCACTTCGAGAAGGGACTTTTGAAATGTTGCTAATGCCTGGGCACCATTATTAGCAATGCGATCTTTGTCATCTATATGGTCACTAATTTTCTTCCTTAAAATTTTGGTTTTCTCATGAGACTCGAGGTACATTTGTTTAAACTGGTTGGCTGTACTTAAACTAGATTTGTGCTCAATTTCTAAGAGGCGGTACTTGGTTTGGAGTTCATTTAATGAAAGAGTATTAATTCTGTTCGACGAACTACTTAAAGAGTTGTTGAGATGAGCGAGAAGAGTATCATTATCCATAGGCTCAGGAAATGAATGGAGAAGAATAGCTTCTTCGGAGAGGTTATATACATCTGCGAAAGTGATAAGTCGAGTAGCAACAGAAATTGATAAAATAAAATAATAAGAGGGAAAAAAATTTTATACCATAAAGTTGCCGATTAGCATTCGGAGAGTGGTAACTTTGTCTTTCTGGGCGAGAAAACTCGGTCTCAATTGTTGGATCTTTTCGCGATATCTCGCAGACTCAACTTCTAATTCTTTGATCCTTGTGCAAGATTGGGTATTCTTCTTCAATTGAATGTTATACCTCCTCTCAAGATCCGAGGCAACCACAAAAGAAGTTTTTCCAACTGCGAAGAAAGATAAAAAGGCTATTAAGATATAAATTAAAAAATGAAGTTGGAAGGAAACATAAGGTCGAACATACCAACGAATTAAGTGCATTTAAGAAGCTAGGGATACAGATCTAGAAACTCCTTTGAAAGAGTCATTGCCATCCAAAGAGTGTAGCATTGCATACGGTGGCGAGGCTCTCGCATATAGAAGTCGGTGAGTATCTCCAATTCCTTGAAGAGAATCCGAGAAGATCTTGAACAATTGATCCATAGGAGAATTGGTGATTGAGCTTCATTTTGGAAAGTTGAATCCAAAACATTATCATTATCATCTTCATCGGAAGACTCGAACTTTAGCTAAGATGAGAGGAAGGCTGAGCTTTTCGCTTCTTAGATGGTGGAGCGAGAAGACTTATCCTTGCGTGCATTGGCTTTAGTTTTGCCTTTAACCTTCGCAGCTATCGTTTCCTCGGCGTCAACCTTCGCATACAAATGAAGATAAGAAATAGAGGCAACAATATTGTCAAGTAATACAAAAGGATATTTCTTACTTCATCCGTAAGCGATCGAAGTATTGCCAAGGTGCTTGCCGGTGGATTTGCCTTGTAACTTTTCCTCGCCTTGGCAACTGGAAAATTTACAAACTCAATGAATACAAGAGGAAAGAGGGATTGCAAAAGCAAACTATGGAGACATACCTCTTTCGTCTCCTCGGGCCACTTAAATTCCCAAGGATGATAGCCTGCGAGATTTGCGGGGAGTACATGCGAACCTGCTATGTAAGGTCCACTTAAGAGCAAAGGAACAACCCACCACCTCTCATCTTTAGAGTGGCGAGGAGTAGTGTTCTTACCCGAATGCCAGTCGATATCTTGCATAAGTAATTTATCCTCAGGGATATTATCTTTTCTCCTCAACCGAGCGCCCCCAAATGAGATTTCTTATTTCTCATGCCTATTACTTCATAATTTTCAAAGAAGTTTTCCACAGTGTATTTCTCGGGATTATTTCTAAATTTACATATTCGGGATCTCTGGCACTGTTAGGGTATAGAGATCCTTTGCCAGCACCACGACTGGCAAACTCGAGCATTAGGCGGATACAATCGCCGCATAGTTGATAGACAGCTCGCGAGAAGTTCGGATGGGAAAGGATTTCATAAAAGAGTGGCATCTCAGGATCATATAAAGGAATGGGAAGTCTGCGAGAAGTTGACCTAGCGAAACAATAATCTTATGATCATCACATTGATGATCGAAAAAAAGCTTGGCAGTGAGTATAGATAAACCTTTTTGATTAGGAATGATAGAAAGGGTGAAACCTTGATCTTGCAACTTTTTCTGAGTCTCAATAAAGCGAGGTTTGTACATACGACTAAGTGAAGCCATTATCAATATGGGAATGGATAAAGAATCGAAGATTAAGATATGATAAAAAAAGATTGAAGATTTGCAGTAATAGAAGCGCAACTTGCGGAAGAAGAAGATAAAAGAAAAATTGCAGAGAGAAGACGAAAGAGGAGAAGAGAAAGATATGAAAAATATATATAGAGAGAAACATCCTCGGGGAAACGAGAGCATTTAATGTGAGAAGGGACGTGAATGGTTAAGAATAAACGATTGGAAGAAACGTGTCGGGAATAGAATGGAGGAGTAGACATCTCGTAATAAAGTCCGTATGGAAAGAAGGAACCAAACGAGAGTACAAATAAACAAATATGCGGTTCAAAAATATTGATTCTCATGACATTCTCTCCTTTGCAGAGAAGACATGAGAAGAGGCAAGATGTAGGATCATAATATCGCGACAACAACTCTACGCGAAGACAATGGATAACAACATCGCGAGTGAGTCGCAGAGGATTAAGCATGAATGACGCACTGGGTGACGGTAGGAAGATATGAAATCTGGCGAAAGGTAAGAAGTGTCGCGAATACGAATACTTGTACGCTTGCGACACTTCGCGAGACATTCCCGAAAATAAAGGACAGCTTAGCTGTCATTCACTATGTATTACCCTATATAAAGGGACGAGTGAATCTGTGGTAGGGAGAGATCTTTTTGGATTGAAGAGTAAGTCATTAGGAGAGAGAAACAGAGAGAATATTTGTAAGTTCTTAAGTGTAATTCCATTTTCCTGTGTAAAGATTCAAGAAAGTTATTAATAAACATTCATTCATAATTGTTCATCTATTATCTTTTAAATGGATTAGTTAAACAAAATATAGTGAGGGGTGTATTGTGGGATTTCCTGCAACTACAACAGTGAGATATGGACGTGTACACCGGTATGTTGTCTATACGCATGCCCGGACGGTCCTTTCCAAAGACCTTCCCATGCTTGGTTTCAACCAAGCTGAAGAGTGATGCTTGCGCACCTCTTCAAAAACCCTAATTCATTAACGGTCATGCAGATGAGTGTCTCAAAGATCATCTCGTCCAAGTCCAACTTCACACTCCACTTCCTCCACTTCCCACGAGAGACTTGGTTATACAATCCCGGTCAGGAGTTAATTGGTCAGTGAGGCGTCACCACCCATCACTTTACCACACCATGATGCAGTACCTGCATAAAATACACATGATACTTCACAAGTATCAACTTCCTGAATAACGCAATTATTTAATTTAGCATTACATGCTACCTTTTGTGGGTCCCACGATCCACACATTCCAGACATCAATCATGTCACAAACCGGGGATACATACTCGGGGTATTGGTCCAGTTGGCGGTTTACATGGAGCTTGGGTTGTCTGCGTGCGGCGTGCAACGCGCCATCACAAGAACGTGTTAGGAAGTCATGGACGGTTAAAGATGACAGAGAAGTGGGCAAGACTGGTCGTGTAACACCAACACACACCTCCACTACTCCATCACTCCACTTCCTCCACTTCCCACGAGAGACGTAAATAAGGCTCAAATGACTTGTATAAATAGGTTTTCCTCCCTATTTTCCAAACAGGAGAAACAAGAGCAAGTCCAGACAAGAAACAGAAACCAAGTGTTAATACAAAACACCGGAATCGATAGCTTGCATCCCGTAAGCCTGGTTCACTTTCTCATTACAAGTCATAAGCAAGCCAACACCTTCACAATCTAAACACCTTCTTCGCTTCCCTCCCTAAGATCAACCCCATCTCCTTCACTTTGTGACCGAAACAAGTCCGGAACGGCCATTTCTTGGTTTAGGCCGGACTTGCACATGTTTATTGCTTTTGTTTATTGATTTCCGAATCTACAAGCACTCACCGCGCAGCCCTTGCATTTGTTTAGGGGTTTAGATTCATTCCTCATCCACACACCCCAAATTACCAAATTCGGCAGAATAGTTTTCACCCATAAACAATTGGCGACCACAATGGGAGGTTAATCTTTCGGTTGTAAAGTCAATTTCTTCAAATCCGATTCAATTTCATCAATTTCAAAAGGGTAGATCTTAGAACCAATTCGATCAACAATTCATTTCAAGATGGTGGAACTCGTGTCCGGATCAAAGAATCAATTCGGATGGAGCTAGTATGGATAACACTCCCGGTGTCGATGTACTGTCAAAGTGGAGCTACCGTGGTCAATACATCTCGTGGAGCCGTCACTTCTATCACCAACGCTAGCGGAGCAGAGACATTCCAAAGAGGTGTAACGCCTCCCATCACCAGCCGGAGCAGCGCGAATCCCGGCATCTCCTCAAGTGTACGCCTCCGGTAGTCACCAGAGCAACGAATTTCACTCCTTCATCAGGACGAGGAGCCGGGGGCACAAGAGGAGGGACACCGTCAATTACCATTGCAGACTTGATGGAGAAACAGGAAGTTCTTGCTAAGACTCAAACGGATATGGCCGCAACTCAGAAAGAGGTACTCACTTTCCTTAAGACTTTGACCGAACGATTGCCGCAAGATTCACGACAACCCTTGGAGTCGGCAAGAGATGCATGCAATACATCCGGAGCAGGTGTTTCCACTCGGACCCACATGAATTAAGAAACTCGTGTTGCTCTTGAGTGCCAAAGGGAGAGGGACCAGCCTTCCAACTTCATTACACGTGAGGATCTGGAACGACTTCTCCAAAATCGAGTACAAGGGGACCGAACGGATGTACACCAACATCAGCCACCGTACCCTCAAGATGGACAACGAATTCCTCTTCCAAGAGGTTACACCTCTCCCAGTTCTACCTCTACGACGGTACTGGTAATGCTCGTGAACACGTCTCTCGATTCTTGGAATCCTTGGGGGAACATGAATACAATCATATTCTGCGCCTGAAAGAATTCTCGAAATCACTTACGGGAGGGCGTACACCGGTACAACAACATCGCGCCTAACAAAGATATCCAATTGGAGCGAGATGGTCGGTGCTTTCTACGAAAGTATTTCTTCGTGTCTCGAACAAATCACCTTTTCAGATCTAGGAAGAATTCTCCAGCGGAACAACGAGCATCCTAACGACTTCTTCAAAAGGTTCAGAACCCAAGCGCTGGATTGTCACGACCTGAATGTCACCGAACGACAATTGGTGGAGTTGTGCATCAATGGGATGATACCCATATACCGCGCTCTGTTAGATAATCTGGGCTTTCAAACGTTCTCTGAACTCCATGAAGCTGCCATACATTCAAAGAACAAGCGCACCAAAGATTGCTAGAAAGAACCAGAGTTGTTCGAAGTGAAGATTTACGTGAAAGTCGAGGGAGCAGGCGCCTCACGAACAAGAAATACAACACTGGTCCTTCTGTGAGTGTAGTGGGCGGAGGATAAAAAAAGAAAGCTCCAGTGACGGAACAACAAACCAAGCGGACATCCCCGGCACACAAGACTTCGTCTCGGAAATGAGCGGACAAAGCTCCTGCACAAGACACCGAAGATACAGGTTTTCCTTTCCCCATGAATGAAGTGATAGAACTCTTGGAAGCATGGATCCAAGACGATGCCGTCAAGTCGCCTCCTATCAAAGGCGTCCTCCAACTGAGAAAGACATGGCAGATCCCAAATATTGTTGCTACCACAGATTCGTTCATCATCCGACCAAAGATTGTAACAGGTTGAAACAAATATTCAGGGAAAAGATAGAGACAGGAGAACTCCAGCTTGGAAACGAAGGTGTTCGTAGAGACCCTCTCCCTATCTTGAACCGCATGATTTCTCGGGGATTCTGTTCATAAGACTCGTACAATCTATTATGGAGCACTTGTGTGAAATCTTGTACTTCTCAAAGGACAGCATCAAGACATATTTACAGCCCTCAACCACGTTGTGTCGTGCGAAGCGTTTGTATCCGTAGCTACCCCAGAACCCCGCCTCTTTCCCGAAGGACGTGAGCAAAGGAGACTGGGGACTCCTAACTGTCACTCGTTTGAGAGACGTTGAGTTCGATAACGCGTTGATTGATACGGCTTCCGAATTTAACATCATTACTGTCAGGACCTTGAGAGCGGCCAAGATTTCAAAGCAGGAAGCTACTCGTCACCCAACTGTGGTTAAAGATTCAGAAGGAGAACTCAGAGATGCATATGGATATATTGATCTTGAAGTCAAATTGGGTAATGCCTCTACACAAACAAAGTTCTACATAGTCAAAGATCATCCCAACTACGACATGATTCTAGGACGCTCTTGGATGCATGACAACAAAGCAATACTAGAAAGTTGTCCTCTACCGGTTTCGATACCTGAAAGAATCTCCAACACGCCTTATGGACCTGATGGTTGTCTGGTGCCACACCAGCAACTTGCCAACGTGACACGACTTCCCGGAGAGAGCCTGTCAGCATACATTGAAAGGTTCCAATCTCAAGTAAGTCTCATCGCGCAACTCTCTTTGAAACCTACCGCCCTCATTCTGACAAGTCCCGGGGACTGGCTCCAACCAACAAACCAACCCCGGCTAGGAGATGTGAATGGGAAGCCGGCCCTTTCAAACATTTTATCAAGAGCGTAGAGGCTGTCTTGGTCAAAGACGATAAGGCCAAGGTCCAAGTATCTGCACGCCCAAACCCATTTGGAATTGGAGACCTGGTGACGAAGACGACTACATTCAAGGTTGGGAGCATGACGGTGAAAATGACCACTCCACTTGACTCACCCACCGAAAGAGAAGATGAACCGTACCTGGTAGCAGATGTTATCCTAGGCGGCTATTGCAAGCTCATCAACGCTGATAAACTAGAAGGCATAACAATTCACTCAAAATGGCTCAAACCCTACCGAACTTAAGATGATGTGCTACCACTTTCCAGCATCCTCCACCCTTTAAAACGCCGTGCTATCTTTTCCAAACAGAGTTCCTTTTACAATTTCATGTCATATTTGTAATTCCCCCAGAAAATGATTGCAATACTTGCATTCATAATTAGGGTTTCAATTTTCAATTTAATTGAACCTTATTTCCATCTGAGAACCTCTCTACCCCTTAAAACACAAAGTCCTGAGTCAGCCTAAATTAACCCACTACAAGTAAGGAAACCCTAAGCAAACATCTCATGGGAAGAAGGAAATAGAATGTGTGCACAAAAGGAAAATGATTTTAGCCATCTGCCCCAGCAAGGCCAGGAAGATCTTGCATCAGGAATACAGGTCCGTGGATATTCCATTATAGCATTATTTCTTTTATCACAAAGAATTACGTGTGAAGGCGCACCTTTGCGCCTTGGAAAGTTCAGTTCCAGTCTTGACAAAGGGTTATAAAAAAAAAAAAAAACCTTTATTCAAACAATCAAGAAAAACTTGAACTCGGCTGCCACTGAGTACAAGGAAGATGTTCAAACATACGGAATATACTTGGAAAGCGGAAAGAGAAGAAAAGAGGTTTTAGTCGACAAGAGGATCGACATCGCCTGCACCACTGTCAGGTTCTGCTTCAGCGCCATCACCTGTTGATGCTCCTCCCTTCGAATCTACCTCAACTTCCGCATCAGACATCTCCGCAGCGCATTCCATACCAACATCATCAGCGAGAGCATTAAAGAGCGCGTCAACATTAGGAGTCGTACCGATTGCTTTCAGATGTTCAGGTTCCTCTGTGTCGGAGTCAAGAATTATCACGGCGTCCTAGATTGGGTAATCACACTTATCTTCATTCAGAGGTTGTTTATGCTCAACCCTCCGCCTCTTCAGCCGCGCTGCATATCTCTCTTCCCTTGCGCTTACCAGTACTTGCAACGCTTCCTCGCGCCTCCACCGCTCCTCCATGTCAATCGCAGCTGAAAGTGCACATATGCGTCCCCTGGCAATACGCAGGTGCAGGATAGACATCCCCTGTATAGCACAGCCAACTTCACGAAGTGGAAGATCGATCTTAGCCATTACTTCTTCATGTGCAAGGGTTTCGGGCTTGTCAACTTCGAAGCTTCTTTCTGGAGAAGCGACAGAATGATCGTCCACCGCCTCCATGATAAACTGCAAAGGAGAAGAGGTTATGAGCACAAAAAAAAAATCATCATCAATCAATCAATCGATCACCAATCAGAGATCGGATAAGTGCGGAACAAGACTCGAGATATAAAATAAATGACTCACGTGAGATGATTCTTTATAATCTCACAAGTCGACGTAATCCCGGGAGAAAAGAAGTCTTTACTTACCACCTATAAAGGCTACCAATTCGGGATAGCAATCAACGATGCTTATCAGATACATCTGGGGAAAGTTGTGCGTGACGAGAGGGAATACACCTGACCCAAGGAAGGGACCAAGCTCGGATATATACAAGGGGAACCAAAGCGACTCACCAGATCAAGTCCTGCTTCCTTCACAACCTTGATCGTAACCAACCGGTTCTGTGGCAACGCTCGACGATGTCGACCTATCCTAGAAATATACATTCACCTTAGCTTGGTCATTTCAATGTACAAAATTTTTCACCATCTCATGCCTACCCCACAATAGTGTAACCATTATGTGCTAGGCAGGGGACTTAATGTTGATGGTGGATTTTCATTTAAGGTTAAAATTGTAAAAAAACAGAAAATCATGCGCTGACATCTTGTAAAAGATAAAGCCATTAATAAGTGTTGGATACTCCCTCACTTAATTCACCTAGAATGGAGCATGTGGCAACAATCCCATTCTATGAATACACGAAATTCATCCAAGTTGGAGCATGTAGCAACAATCCCATATACCCTGTGAATTTCTAGCATTATTAATTAATGTGCAATCAGCCTTGTATTTCGTACTCATTATCGTGCGGATGACGACCGAGTGTTGCTCTTACGTAACAACACGAACCTCCAAGCATTATAATGAAACCATGTACGAAATACCCGCAGCCGACTCTCGGTGTGTTATACTAGCCCGATTGAACCCCTCTCGGTGTGTTATACTAGCCCGATTGAGCATCCGGACTGACCAGTACGGTCCGGATATGATCACGATCATCCAACTCCACAAGCATGATTGGATGACCCCGGATCAATTCCATCACCCCCAAGCGGTATGGAATATCCACTGCCGAACCTACGCGGACCCCGCATGGTCGGCCTCCCCAGAGATTGGCCTAGCTTGCCAGAACGTCCAAACCAGAGCGTATGGGCAGAAAACCCTAAATTAGGGTTTGCGGCATATTACATGTGTCGCAAAACGGTCTCAACCATCCATCTTCGCAGGTATAGATGGAGGGTGTAGATGAAGATTCAAAGGGCCCGGAGCATGTCAACACAATCACCGTGGGCCCGCCTACATACCTGACCAATTGGTCAGGACCAACCATGGTTGGTTATCCTAATTCGTGCGCCCAAACAGAGCATGGTTACACAGCCGTGAAACCCAAATTAGGGTTTTGAGCATCACGAGCGTCCATCTTCTCCAAAGACGAATGGAGGGTCCCAGTTAGATTAAGCAGTCCGGTCATACCAAAGATGACCACCGTGGGCCCATCTATCCCCTCACCCGATCGGCCAAGGCATATCATGCCTGGTTATTCCAAGACGCGCGCTCAAACAAGCGTGGTCATACCTCCCAAACCGCAAACTAATCTCGACCGCTCAACTTCGCCGAACGATTTGAGTGGTTCAGATCACGTTTTCATGGGATAGTCAGGTGTAGGCGTGAACAACAGCCTACCACTTACACGCCAGACCGGTCGGCCAAGACCGACCAAGTTAGGTCATCTTGGAACGCGCGCCGAAAGTGAGCATGGTGCGCGGCTTTTTGCGGAACCAAATTCCTATTACAAAATCGATCTCCACCACTCCTCTTTGCCGGTCAAATTGAGTGGCCTAGATTGCACCTTCATGGGACAGTGAGATATGGACGTGTATACCGGTATGTTGTCTACACGCATGCCAGGACGGTCCTTTCCAAAGACCTTCCCATGCTTGGTTTCGACCAAGCTGAAGAGTGATGCTTGCGCACCTCTTCAAAAACCCTAATTCATTAACGGTCGCAGATGAGTGTCTCAAAGATCATCTCGTCCGTCCAACTTCACCAGACTTGGTTATACAATCTCGGTCGAGTTAATTGGTCGGTGAGGCGTCACCACCCATCACTTTACCACACCATGATGCGCATACACTGCATAAAAATACACATGATACTTCACAAGTATCAACTTCCTGAATAACGCAGTTATTCAATTTAGCATTACATGCTACCTTTTGTG
Organism: Papaver armeniacum; assembly: GCA_023531295.1. Lineage (NCBI taxonomy): Eukaryota > Viridiplantae > Streptophyta > Magnoliopsida > Ranunculales > Papaveraceae > Papaver > Papaver armeniacum. Next base: position 99,274 of record JAJJWW010010539.1, on the reverse strand, counting down.
GGTCCCACGATCCACACATTCCAGACATCAATCATGTCACAAACTGGGGGATACATACCGGGGTATTGGTCTGGCGGTTTACAGCGTGCATCGTGCAACGCGCCATCACAAGAACGTGTTAGGAAGTCATGGACAGTTAGAGATGACAGGAGAAGTGGGCAAGACTGGTCGTGTAACACCAACACACACCTCCACTACTCCATCACTCCACTTCCTCCACTTCCCACGAGAGACGTGAATAAGGCTCAAATGACTTGTATAAATAGGTTCTCCTCCCAATTTTCCAAACAGGAGAAACAAGAGCAAGTCCAGACAAGAAACAGAAACCAAGTGTTAATACAAAACACCGGAACTGATAGCTTGCATCCTGTAGTTTCGGTTCAGCTTTCTGTTACAAGTCATAAGCAAGCCAACACCTTCACACCTTCTTCGCTTCCCTACCTAAGATCAACCCCATCTCCTTCACTTTGTGACCGAAACAAGTCTGGAACGGCCATTTCTTGGTTTAGGCCGGACTTGCACAGATTGATTTCCGAATCTACAAGCACTCACCGCGCAGTGCATTTGTTTAGGGGTTTAGATTCATTCCTCATCCACACACCCCAAATTACCAAATTCGGCAGGAATAGTTTTCACCCATAAACACCTGCTGGGATCAGAGATGTAAGGAACGCAATTGTACCTTGAATCAGTGTGAGATTGATTAGGGTTCAACTACAGTCCAGACTGAAGTTAGTTTGTAATAGGCTAGTGTCTGTAGCGGCTTAATATAGTGTGGTGTTCAATATGGACTAGGTCCCGGGGTTTTTTCTGCATTTGCGGTTTCCTCGTTAACAAAACTTCTGGTGTCTGTGTTATTTCTTTTCCGCATTATATTTTGTTATATAATTGAAATATCACAGGTTATGCGTTGAATCGATCAATTGGTAAATCCAACCTTTGGTTGTTGATTGAAATTGATTGATACTTGAACATTGGTCTTTGGTACCGTTCAAGTTATCTCTCTTTTATTCAATCGGGCTCGCAAATTATTGTTTGTTTGTTTGCGGATTGAATTGAGAGATTAAGATATAACTCTTTGATATACTTTTCTTAAGAATGAGTCTGACTGTCTAGTTGATTCTCTTGAAAGTATATTGGAGTTAGTCCATACAAATTGCTAAGCGAAATATTGGGTGTGGTTGTTGTACCCCGCTTTTTCAGATGATTATTCTTACTTTTGTTGTGACATGAGATTTAATATGAAGGTGAGGAAAATTGGTACTCGATGAAGGATAATATTTGATAAACAATCACTGACTACTCGGGTGACGCGGAATCGACAAAGATGTTTTTGAGCTAGTTCATGATACTATATCACTACATAATGTATTTAAATCCAAGCGTACTTCAACGCATATATAATAAGATTCTAAGAAGGTTAGTCCTTCCTTGAAGTATGTGAAAGTTATCATGTGTTATAAAAAATCCACAAATGAAATTAATGTGTTATAACCTGCCAACGACTGAATAAGTTTTGGTACGTAATTCTATTAGGAGAAGGTCCTCAGATACCTAGCCTAAGGGATACCAAATGAAGGCAGAAAAGGGTTTTTGCCAAAAAAAATTAGTGTCATCCTACATACTTGACCTTACTCTATGTCATGTTCTTTCCATACTGTGAGCTGAGTTTAAAACATAACATGAAAACACATGGATAGTGCTACATGAGAGCATACTAAATATCGATTGATTCTCAAATAGTTTTATAATTTTTATGTGTAGATAATCACACAAATGTACCAGTAATTTTTATGATTATTAATGGAACACTTATTAGCGAGTTCCGTGATTTGCGATTTTATTTTAACCAACCATGGCACGTGATAATAGAAATATTTTCCGGTTTCAATATTTAGTATACGGATGTATGTCTTAAATAATTTTTTTTCCAACAATTAGATTGTCCACGACCACAACAACTAGAGTACTGATCGACATGCTGCAGGTTAATGAGTTTTTTTTTTTTTTTTTTTTTTTTAAAAAGGCTGGAGAATGAAAAATAGATTGTATAATTACCAATATTCTTAAATCCCAGCTACCAGTAAAAGGTTGATACTAGTTGTAAAAATGTTAGAGTAAGAGTAAGAGTTATAGACTGTATCATTTAAGGGAGTTCCATGGCCAATTGTGAAGATGTTATTTTGGAATGTATCCGTGTTAATAAAGAATCATCTGGTGTTTCCAGATATATTACTCAAAAGAATCGACACAATACAAACTTTATGGTTGTTTTCATATATATATCACATATAGCTTTCTTATTTTGGTTGAACGTGATATATGTACCAATGCAGACCAGGTATGAACATGTAACAATTTATGAATTTTGATTCTATTTTTGTTTGGGATTATTGATTTAATAGTTTATAAGGGTTAAAAAAATTCTTCTGCAATTTTGTTAATGAGCATCTGCAAATTTTTATGTATAATCATATTTTGAAGAGTTTTTTGTTGATTATTTGTTGTCATACTTTTTTTTGTTAATATCGTAGAGTACCCTTATGTGAGATCCACAAAAACACACAAACAAAATAAATGATTGAAATTCAAGATACTGCAAGATGAAAAACTATAACGCCATGGGTTTATAAACATCCATAATACACAAAGAATTAAGTCATAGGATTGGAGTCTCAAATAATGTCATTAAGGATCAGGTTATTGTGTTATCATATATTCGTGGTCAAGGGAGCACAAAGAGCCTGTAGATGAACCCAATGACTTATAAAACCTACCTACATGAATCATTATCTACATATACCAGGAATCGTAAATGAAGAATAAAACAACATCAACATAGAACAAAATATATACCAATCAAAGCAACAATATATAGCTGCAGATGCCCTATAAAACCCAATGACTAAATATTCAAAGCAACAATATTTAGTTCACCTACTTGGTCAATGAATTATAGAACCTAAATACTAATCTTTCTTAAAGGAATATGTTCTTTGTAACTTCAATATTTGGTTAGTTTTTTGCTTTCAATTTTAAAAAATTAATTGCAATTTTATTGTGTTGAATTGTTTTTGGATACCCATCTCTTCATAAGGCCAACGAGTATGCTTTTGGCCAAGTATTCGACGGTGTTACGCGTTAGCATCTTATGCTATATATTGGATATTTGTGTAATCCTTATTCAGTGTGAGAAAAAGGCGGACAAAAAATATCATAGTGTGAGTTGCAATGGCTATTGGATTCGCTATTGAGCCTAATTACCTAGAATATACACCGACCTGTAATAAAATATTATTGTTATAGAAACCCCGAACGTGCAATGATTATCACGGTTGTATTGAACTTCAATCTTAATTGCACAACATATTTAATTTGCAGATATCAGAGTTGTTTTTACCATTTTACTAATGAGTCATCTTCAAGTAACGACTATGAATCATATCGCTCATAATTATTCAAATATATACCCTTAAACCTCTGATGCAATTACTAACTATTCAACAACGCATTTCTACGTAAAACAAATATAGAGTGAGTATAATTCAACGAAAGCTTTCGATGGCTAATACCACCTAAGACGATCATCTAGAATATTCGTTCTCTTTATGGAAAATAATAACACAAGATAACTTGTACTTAATTAAAGATTACAGAACTTTCTAACCAGAGATAACTTTTACATGCATCAGAAAACTACCATACTCGATCAGTCAAAAGCCCAATTTATAGTTATGATTTTGGCATCTCTTGCTTACCTTTACAACAAACAGATACCATACAAATCAGTTAGTATATTTTAAAAACAATTACATCCTCTATCCAGATAAAAAAATTTAGAGAAGGATATGTACTTAAATAAAGTTGTGGTTGAATAATGATAACCAAGCAACATTTATACTCTGATGCAACACTTCCCCAAGATTTTAACGCCCATTGAGGCAGAGCTCCGTTGCTTGCTGATAAATAATTTTATCCACTGATAATATTTATGGCCAAAAACCATATTGCCATATGGAATATATTTACCAATAAACATCTAGGTAGATTTCATCTTGATGCAAAGTAGAGCTAGGGAAGAAGATTAATATTTTAAAGTTCCTAGATTTTTTAAGTCAACACTTTTTAAAGATTTTATCTATTTTCCGTTTGGTTTTTTGATATCTTAGATTAGGCTCACAATCACATCTGTTTTGCTAAAAAAGACTACCACAACCTACTTTCGAAATAAAGCACCAGCAAATTATTTTTTCATATAGTTGATCCAACTTGGGAAGTTCTATTATGTCCTCCCTTTTCTCTTAGTAACAAAGGTATTGCTCTCTCATCGTTATCACCATTACCTGCTAAGCTAAACTAATTTATAATTTGTAGTTGTCAACAAGGATCCATATATTTTTTTTATATTCCGATATTGAGTAATGATGATTGGTTTTAAAACTAATTGGAATGAAATTAAATCAAATGATTGATATTTTTTCAAAATATATTTTTTATGGAACTGTGTCCCTAAAGAATGACTGATTTTATTAGTACTGATGTTATAGAAGTATCAATACCCTGAAATGATATAAGCTATCTATATCCTGCGAAAAAAAAACAGTAGATGATCTATAATTGACCAAGTTGTAGGATTTTTAAAATATTTGAATATTGTAACTAAGATGTAGTTTTTTTTTAATTGTTAAGATTTAAGACTAAAAGGAGAGGTTGAGCCGGAGCCGTAAGGCTTTTGTCTTTGTCCAATTTCAAGAGGAGTACTCGCTGCAGATGATAATTTTGAAGACAATGAATTATACTTTATTGTGTAAATTACTACATATATGATTACAGTGCATTTAAAAAAAAAAAAAAGGCACCACTCATGGTGCTTTGTTGCTGTTAGACACTATCGCTGAACTGGTTTGACAATGCCTAAGTGTTGGCAATAGACAAACACTTCCTACAAACTGCTTCAGACCTGCAAAAGCAGGAATATGCACCATATAAAATCTCTTACCACATAATCAGGTTAAAAAGAACCAGTTACAACATCATGCAATTTTTTTTCAAGAGGATATACCATGGTGAAAATAAACGACGTTTTCTTTATAAATGGATGGACAATATATCGAGACTTACTAATGCCTTAAAGTATACACATGTACAAATTGAATTTGGTTGAAAAGTATGACAAAGATACTGTAGTATTCACTGTGATGGGAAAGACATCATAAAAGTTGATGAAATGCACTGCGAAATAAAGTGTAGATTACATAGTACAATATAATGAGGTAACAACGCATTAATATGGAAAATTAACTTGATTATATAGAGATGTATTGTGAACACATGCTCACCATATTATTTAATGCAGATTTACAAGGGAGAAAAGGCACACGCGTTGTTCAACCCAATGCAGGACCACACCTTTATTTTCAAATTAATAATTCAGGAGCACAATACAAACTACCCATTTGAAAGAAAATCTTATGGTCTAAAAAGTATTTAATCCAGAAGGAAAATCAGAGGTTTCAGATGTTGATACAGACTGACATATATCTTTGCAAGCGATTGGAACTAAAGTTTTTTTTTTTTTTTTTGAAATATAATTCATTTTTTACATGTAAAGCTCTCTTTATTTATAGGGTCTTGCTTACGAAAGGAATGTCATACATACTACCAAAGATAAGGACAAGGATACATCTAAAAGGGGTAGAAAACGTTCATTAAATAACTACAAGGAAGCAAAGCAGACAAAAACACCAGCAAAAAAGACTCGGTGCAGACCGAAAACAAAAGTTACTCCTAAAATGAAGAGTAAGCAGCTAATGATTTTCTCAAAACTAATTTGAAGAAATAATGGGTTGGTTTAGGCATAGACATTTCTTTTAAAATGGGATACTTAGAAGATTTGATTGCTCTCTTCAATACTAGCTTTTACGTTAAGATCCCGTTACATGGTTTTAGATTATTTTTTTTTAAGTTAGAATGTTTTGGGTTATGGTTCATATGAATTTATTTGGCATACTCAACGGATTATAAATATTTTTTTTATTTTTTCAAGGATTATTGATGTTATTCAATGTAAACCTGAAGTGCAGTGATGTTTATGGAAAACCAAATATCCTTTTATGGTTTTTTTTTTTTTGGGTTCTTATTACAGATTGCTAGGACAATCAGTTCCTTGATAATTTAGCTTAGGAAAATATTCTACTGTTTACCATAGTGTCCAGAATTCGATGAAAGCTTAGACTATAATGTGATATAGTTTTTGGCTTAACAACTATGTTTTGTAGGTCCAGGTGAGATCCTGACAGCTTAGACCAACAGTTGCAGTTCAGTGGAGCTCCAACTTCTCGCTGCAACCAAAAATTTGTTTGGATACTCTATCTTATATAATATTTAATATAAAATAGGGTAGTCAATTTAATATCTCTAAGTGTTAGGGAACTTGGGATGCAACAATGTATTCACAAATGATTGGATTAAAGAATATTACAATATGATCATATATATGTACAACGAAAAGAGAAGATAAAATTACTAAATGACAAAGTTTAGACAATATCAAAAATTAGACAAAGACTGCAACGACATCACACATAGAAAATTTATAGAATTGGAAAATAGAATTAAACAATCAATGTTTGGTATGACACAAAAATGTCTCAATCCACGCTACACCCTTTTTCTCTTAATAGAAACCCGATGGATTCCGATAAAAAAATTGAGTTGGAAACAATATAATGGAGAATGGTATTGGTAAGTGGCCACGTTTTCACAGTATCATCCAATTGAGTTTTATGGATCTAAAAAGGATTGGATTAAAGATCATTACAATTAGGATCATATATATGTACAACGAAAAGAGAAGACAAAAACATGAGCTGACAAAGTTTAGACAATATCAAAAGCTAGAAAAAAGACTGGAATGACATCACGTTTAGCCAACTTTTAGAATTGGATGACACTGACGAATCATCTATTATCGCTTGACAGTAATGCTTGAGGCTTATTTAATGGGGAATTTTTTAAGAGAAGATTCAAAGTCTAATGAAGGGGCTAATGCAAAAGAATAGAGACATCTTTGCATCATTAAAAAAAAGGAAAATTTTGTTTTCATTCCTAAAAGAAAATACTAAAAATAAGAGATGGAGTGATTTTCATTCCTGGGAGTACAAGTAATAGAACAAATATTTAGAGAGCGTGATAATATAAGTCTTTTCCAAAACCATGGATATGAAGCGCAAATAAAAGAATTTGGGAAATATTATTGCAAAGATGAACCAAAAGTTAAAAAAAATATCGTAGGATGTTAACATCTAAAGACCATCTACAACAAATACAATGTTAACATGGATAAAATTTGGGATCGAGAAAGAATTAAAATGCAAAAAAGGTCTTATAGTGTATAAATCTGAAGAAAGGATATGATAAGTCGAGCGCAATTCAACGACATAATATGGTTTTAGATTAAATGACTAGAAGATATCAAATAGGATTAAAAGGTAATGTCATGCTACATTTTACGTTAAACTTTATGGTTGTTTCCATGTCGTTTTTTGATCAATATACGTTACTGCTTTCTTATTTTGGTTGAACGTGATATATGTGATAATGCAGACTACATTATGTATGAATATGTACCCATCTATGTAAGGCTTTTAGTTCTTTTTTTTTTGTTTGTTTGAGATTATTGATTTACTCTTTTATAAGAGCATGCAATTGGGGGATACTTTTGCCAATTTGAGGATATTTTTACTATAGCTGCCAGTATGGTTTTTCAATGAAATCGGCATGGTCGATGGATTGCCGGCATTGAAAAACCATGTCGGCAACTACAGTGCTTAATCCAATCTTTTTTTTGATAAGCACAAACAATAGTACATTATTTTTTTTCTATCGGCATGTATTTCATGAAATACTTTTTATTACTTTAATGTAGATCTGTTTTAGGTGTTTAATGAGACAGTATCACAATATTTTTTTTATATCGGCATGTATTTCATGAAACACATGTGAACATCATGGGGGTCTAAGTAATTAAATTGACTACTTAGTAGTGTTTTAAAAGTATTTGGATACATTAATTAAGTTGTAGTCAGCTTTATTATATGTACACTTAAGACTATGATGAGAGGTTGAGCCGTGGCCATAAGGCCACGGTGATACCTAGTCAATCAATACTCCCTCCATCCCACTATTAAGTGACCTATTTACTTTTATATTTTGTCCCACTATTAAGTGACCTATATCAATAAACAAGGAGATATTTATAAAATTATCCTTTTAATTGATTATAAGAAATATAAGAAATATGCATAATTTGATAGGCATGTTTGTATTCGTTACGTAGGTGTTTTAAAATGCTTTTCAATGGTATGAAGTTTGCGAACATCCGTGGTGTAGTTTGAGAGATAAATCATTTCAAAATTTCACTAATTATTATCCATAAGGGTATAATTGTAAAATATGCTTAAAAAAACTCTTTTCCATTGTTTGCCTTAAAAATTGTGCAAACTTGAACTAGGTCACTTAATAGTGGGACGGAGGGAGTATTATAAAAAGGTATGGGTTTTGTCTCCATGATGACAAAAGCTATCAGACGGACAACGTTTAACGGAGCCATGATCTAGTGGTCGGGATATTCCGGATGGGTAAGTCATTAGACGGCTGAGAAACTTGCGGTAATTTTAAGTGGATCGGGGTGGTGAACGAAATATGGGTTGGGTGGAACTCGACATTATTTTCTCAAGATTTCTCAACACCCTTTTTCTCTATTTTTCCCCTGTGAAGCCTAAGTTTTTTTTTTTTGTCTGTTCGATTCCTAGGTATTGAATTCGTTAATGGGAAGGTGTTTATGGGTGAAAACTATTTCTTTCGGTTTTGGTAATTAGGGGTGTGTGGATGAAAAATGAGTCTAAACCTTAAAAAAATGCACTCCACGGGAGTGCTTGTAGATTCGAGAAATCAATCTGTGCAAATCCGGCCTAAACCAAGAAATGGCCGTTCCAGACTTGTTTCGGTCACAAAGTGAAGGAGATGGGGTTGATCTTAGGGAGGGAAGCGAAGAAGGTGTTGAGATTATGAAGGTGTTGGCTATGTATGACTTGTATCGTAAAGCTGAACCGGCTTGCGGATGTAAGCTATCGGTTCCTGTTTGAATACGATGGTATCAACACTTGCTTCTGTTGTCTGGACTTGTTCCTGTTGTTGGAAATAGGGAGGAGAACCTATTTATACAAGTCATTTGAGCCTTATTCACGTCTCTCGTGGGAAGTGGAGGAAGCGGAGTGATGGAGTAGTGGAGTTGTGTGTTTATGTTACACGACCAGTCTTGACCACTTCTCCTGTCATCTCTAACCGTCCATGACTTCCTGACACGTTCTTGTGATGGCGCATTGCACGCTGTAAACCGCCAGACCAATACCCCGCATGTATCCCCGGTTTTGTGACATGATTGATGTCTCGAGTGTGTGGATCGTGGGACCCACGAAAGTAGCATGTAATGCTAGACTAAATAACTAAATTATTTAGGAAGTCGATACTTGTGAAGTATCGTGTGTATTCTACGCAGTATCGCATCGAGTATATTCAGCATGTATGAAGCATCGCTGTTTTTAAGGCTTACTGGAATAAGTCACGGATTTAAGCGTCTTAAAATAGCATCATGTCCAGCCATCTTCGAGTGATCGTTTGAAGGCTATACAGGTAAGCCCTGACTTGACCGATCACTCCATGTGGAAGAGTGGTGGACGGTGATTGTGGTGACGCCTCATTGATAGCCTAACTCATGTCTTAGGCTGTCCGTCCAAGCTGGTAAAGTTGGACGGACGAGATGACTTGCAACCCTCATCTCATGACCGTCGGATTGGGGTTTAAGAGGTACGCAAGTTCCTTCTTTCAGGCTTGGTCGAATCCAAGCATGGGAAGTGTTTTGTAGAGGACCGATCATGCATGTGTGTAGACGACATGCTGGTGTCCATGTTTATACTTCACTATCCCACGAAGATGCGATCTAGGCCACTCAAATTTACCGGTAAAGAAGAGCGGTTGAGATCGATTTGCAACAAATCCCATGCTGCAAAGGATTCCTAAAGGGGCGTGGCATGCCACCTTCAGGGCGCACGAACCAAAACATCTAGCCAGGGTTTGTCTTGGTCGGTCGGACATGGAGATAGATGGGCTCACATTGATCATGTTGATTTTCTCCGGACCTGCTTAATCTATTCATGGACCCTTCATCCAAGTCAGAAACGGACGCTCGTGATCGATTAGCGACACATGTAATATGCTGCAAACCCTAATTAGGGTTTTGGATTGGTCGTGCGTACACAACTTCAACCTAACGATTTGGTAGGCTAAGCTCCCCCTTTTGGGAGCCGACCATGTGGGACCCATATTGGGACCGTGGTGATCATGGTGATACCTGACTGACGGTCATGGGCTTGATCTAGGCCATCCAGATACGCCGGCGAAGTTGGATGGTCGTGATCAGTTTAAGACCCTTAGCGACCCTTAAAGCATCACGCCAGCCAGGTTATGGGTGAACGTTCACTCCTCCCTGGTTAGGTCATGAGATGGTCGGCTATGCAGGTAGAAAGGGGGCCCGTCGGTGTGCAGGACAAGATTGTCCGACCGGTCATGGGGTAATCTACGCCGTCCAATTATGCCGGTGAAGTTGGACGGTCGTGGTCGTTTTGAGACTGCCGTTGGCGGTCTTGTGAGCATAAGCTTTTCCAAGCTGCTCCACACCAGTCCAACCATCCTACTTTAGGCTGGTGTTCGGTGGTTATTTGGGAGGCATGGTATGTATTCAACCGACCAGGGCATAAACGGGCCCACTGGTGGTCATTAAGGTGGTGAATATTCCAATACCTGCTTGGGGTCATGGATTTAATCTAAGCCATCCAATCATGCTTGTGAGGTTGGATGGTCGTGATCGTTCTCGAGACCGATATGGTCGGTTCGAGTTCAAACATGCTCAATCGGGCTAGTATAACACACCGAGAGTTGTAGCCTCGTATGGGTATTTCGTACATGTTTTATTATTAATGCTTGGAGATTCGTGTTGCTCTACCGAGAACAACACTCAGTCGTCATGCCGCACCGGTAATGAGTAGTGGAAATACGAGGCTTGTCATGCATTAATTAATAATGCTGTAAATTCACAGGGTATATGGGATTGTTGCTACATGCTCCAACCTGGATGAATTTTGTGTATTTAATTCACAGAATACTGGGATTGTTGCCACATGCTCTATTCTAGGTGAATTAGTAAAGTGAAGAAGTATTCATCACTTATTAATGGCTTTATCTTTTGCAAGATGTTAGCGCATAATTGATGCGTGTCGTAGGTGCAATCAAATTAATTAATATTTCCACTCAATTAAAAATAATATAATGGAAGTCAAGTTCGTTCCCACGAGGAGCAAGAGATTCTAGTTGTAAAAATTGTCACAAAAAGGGGGGATGTATAAAGCAAAAGAAAATAAACAAAGCAATTAAAAGATAAAGATGAAATCAATAAGAGAGACAAGATCAAGGAATCATTCTTCGTTGCAAAACAATGATTAAAGTTATATTCTTTTCTACTTGTTATTAGTCACAGATTATCACCAACCGTAGGATAGCAGCTAGATCAGTGCTAAACCCCTAAATCCCTTGTATCACCGGATACGGAAGTTCTCGACTACCGGATTCTATTTACCAAACCACCTAGTAGTAGATCACTCTAGATGTAATTTAAATAAACGCATTAAGATTTATGAACTTATTAGGTCAATATTAGTAGTTAGACTCTTAGATCAAGGTCTACTTGCTAACGTTGTCTTCACACACAATTGCTCCACGGAATCCCTCCGCAAGGTCTCGTGTTTGCTACTTATGTAAAGAGTCAAGAAACGATTACTTATCTCCTAACTTTCACTAGCTTTAGATCAAATTAACAAATCAATTTAGCGTGCACTCTAAACAATCTATCAATCAATCATGAATGAATAAACATTCCTATTAGTAAAAACAATCGATAATCATGTGAAAAATCTCAAGATAGAATTGAAACAAAACTCAAATCATATATTAAGAACTAGGAATTCATCCTAAATCAATAAGAAAATTAGCTACTCATGCTTTTGAAATTCACTCAAATAATTATTAAAAGGAGAATTTTCAAGTTCACACAAATAATTAAGAAGAAGAATTGCAAGCAAAAACACAAGTGTTGTGTGTGTAGAGAGGTGTGTAAAAAGATGTAGAAAACTTCCCTATTTATAGGCTTCAATATTCTCCAAATCTTCCAAGGAATAGAATCATTTTCCTTTAGCAATTCAATTTCCAAATCCAAGCCTTTCTCAACTCTTCGATCTTCTCTTTCCAAATTTGAGCCAAATTCTCCATCCAATTCCAAGTCCAAGTCTTCACACCCATGAGAGAAGTCCACAGAAAATTCTGGAATTTTTTGCTCGCCGGAAAACCGGTATTATGGCCTAATCCTACGGAATAGTCGCCGCCGGTCGCCTGAGATTCTTCTCCGTTGACTGAATATTCCGTCAGTCCACCGTTAGGACTAACGGTCAAAAGGTCAAACCGTCAGTCAACTGGGTCAAGGGAGCAGAGAAGTCAGACACCGAGTCAGCTTCTAACTCGGCTGATTGGTCTGACTGGATTGGGTTGAATCGGCTCATCGGCACGGCATCGAGTTAACTCGGTCGGGTATAAAATCCGGCGAGTTCCGTTTGTTTTCTGGGCATATCTCGGGCCAATTTCAGCCGATTTTAGCTTCATTCCCTGTGACAATTTCCTAACATACATCTATTGTTTCATCACTTCAATTCTTTACTTCAAACAGCTTCCATTCCTCCAACAGAGCTTCAATCTCAATCCCCATCTCATTTGTTCTCGATATTATAGCATCAACTCTAGATTGCATCTTCTTAGCAGCAGCAGAACAATCAAACCCATTTCTGAATTTCATCTCAACTCCACCAGAAACCCATCTTCATTAAAATCCCCTTAAGCAGCATCACCAGTTCTCTCAGATTCCTTCTTTGTCAACACTGAACCATCTCCAATTTCTTCTCCCTGTGTTGAATAACACCTCAAACCGAGCTCGATTTCCCTGAGTTCTTCAAACCCATTTTCCATTTAGTGCTTCACTCAACGATTGTAGCTCTATCTTTCAATCTAAACACACATCGTTACTCAGCAGCATCACCTCCCTGCTTCAAACCCATTTCAAATCCATCGATTTCATACTCAATCCACCAACAATTCTTTTAGTTCGAATCTCTCAAGAACAGCAACAGCATCTACATCTCTTCACAGATCGAACCCATCTTCGATTTCTTCTCAGCATCAAGCCCTAATTTCTTCGAACTTCATCACCATCTCGAGATTCAACAATCCCCAGATCCATTTCTTCTTCTGGATTCAACAGCAGCACCAAATCACCTCTCTCTGTGTTTTATTAGCATCTCAAGAACGAGCTCGATTTCCCTTCCAATTTCTGGTTCCATGGCTGCCACCACTCTCTGTATTTGATTCAGACAAAATGATTGAGAAGTAATCTTCTCGATTTAGGGTTGGGTTAAATGGGGCGGATTCAGACACCCCAGCACTTGAGATAAGGGTCACCCAAATGGTAACCCCCTTAGTTTCTTCCAAGGTGCTTTTTAGCACTTCTCTTTAAACCACAAAACTAGCTACCCCTTAACATGATGCCAGGCTCCAGATAGTGTTTGTCCATGAAATGACAATTTTGCCCTTTTTGCTCAAACTGGGTGATTTCTTCTTCTTTTCGTTCGTGCGACTCCATAGTAGCTATAAAACTCAAAACAAGCGTAAAATACATAATTTACAAGAAAAATAGCAAAGAAAGCATAAACAATAGATAGTAAATAGGATGTATTCTACACCCTATCAATAATTTTGGCTTTTACAATTTCAGGCATTAAATGAAAATCCACCATCAACATTAAGTCCCCTGCCTAGCGCATAATGGTTACGCTATTGTGGGGTAGGCATAAGATGGTGACAAGTTTGTATACAGAAATGACCAAACTAAGGTGAATATACCTTTACCGCATAGGCCGATATCGTCAGGTATTGTCCCAGAACTGATCGGTCCTGATTAGGATGGTGGAGGAGCAGGGCTTGATCTGGCGAGTCGCTTTGGTTTCCTCCGCACTATCTGGATAGAGCTTGGCCTATCCCTTGGACTAGGTGTACTCCCCTTTGTTACACGACAGCTTTCCTCAGATATATCCGATAAGCATCATTGACCGCTATCTTGAATCGATAACCTTTATAGGTGGCAAGTAGAGACTCCTTTTCTCCTGGGATTCTGTTGACTTGCTAGATTATAAAGAAAAATTCTAAGGATTCTTCTCATCACATAGTCGTTCCTTTTGTATCTCAGGTATTGCTTCGTACTCGTCTGATCTTCTGATTGACTGATAATGATACACATATTTTTATGTGCCCATAACTTTTTTTTTCTTTGCAGCCTATCATGGAAGCAGCGGGCGATGATCATTCTGTAACTTCTCCAGAAGAGAGTTTCAAAGTTGAAAAACCTGAGACTAATGCGCACGAGGAGGTAATGGCTAAAATTGATCTCCCACTTCGTGAAGTTGGTCGTGCTATACAGGGGATGTCTGTTCTGCACCTGTGTATCACCAGGGGACGCATATGTGCCCTTTCAGCTGCGATCGACATGGAAGAACGGTGGAGGCATGAGGAAGCGTTGTGAGCACCAGTAAGCGCAAGGGCAGAAATATTTGCAGCGCGGTTAAAGAGGCGGAGAGTGGAGCATAAACGGCCTCTGGATGAAGATAGGCGTGATTATCCAATCCAGGACGGTGTGATAATCCTTGATTCTGACACGGACGGACCTGAGTGTTCGAAAGCAATCAGCGCAAACCCTAATGTTGTTGTGGGCTTTGAGGAAGACTTGGAAGTTGTTCCTGCCGATGATGTTAGGACGGAGAACGTTGCTGCGGAAACATCTGAAGCGGAAGCTGAGGCTTTGAAGGGAGAAGCGATAGTAGGTGATGGCGTTGAAGCAGGACCCAGCAGTGGTGCAGGCGCGGTTATTCTTCTTGACGGCTAAACCTCTTTGCTTCTTTTTCTCTTTTCAAGTATTTTCCCGTAATTTTTGAACCTCTTTCTTGTACTCAGTGGCGGCTGATTTCAAGATCTTTTCTTCTGTTTGCTTACCATTGAATAAAGGTTTATGTCATAACCCCTCGTTAAGATTGCATCTGTATGTGCTCCTAACGTGAGATCTCCTTGGTCTTGCTGGGGCAGATGGCTCAAATCATTTTCCTTTTGTGCACACATTCTATTTCCTTCTTCCCATGAGATGTTTGCTTAGGGTTTCCTTCCTTGCTCTAGTGGGTTGATTTAGGTTGACTCAGGACTTTGTGTTTTTAGGGGTAGAGAGGTTCTCAGATGGGAATATCATTTCAATTAAATTGAAAATTGAAAATTGAAACTCTAACTATGAATGCAAGTATTGCGATCATTTTCTGGAGGAATTACAAATATGACATGAAATTGTAAAAGGAAACACGCTGGAGGAAATAGCACAACGTTTTAAAGTGTGGAGGATGCTGGAAAGGGGTAGCACAACGTCTTAAGTTCGGTAGGGTTTGAGCCATTGTGAGTGAATTGTTATGCCTTCTAGTTTATCAGCGTTGATGAGCTTGCAGTAGCCGCCCAGGATAACATCTCGCTACAGTGCACGGTTCATCTTCTCTTTCGGTGGGTGAGTCGGGTGGAGTGGTCATTTTCACCGTCATGCTCCCAACCTTGAATGCGATCGTCTTCGTTACCGGATCTCCAATTCCAAATGGGTTTGGGCGTGCGGATACTGGACCTTGGCCTTATCGTCTTTGACCAAGACAGCCTCTAAGCTCTTGATAAAACGTTTGAAGGGACCGGCTTTCCATTCACATCTCTTAGCCGGGGTTGGTTTGTTAGTTGGAGCCAGTACCCAGGACTTATCAGAGTGAGGAGTGATTGGTTGCAAGAAGGGTTGCGTGATGAGACTTACTTGAGCTCGGAACCTTTTAATGTATGCTGATGGGCTCTCTCCAGGAAATTGTGTCGCATTGGCAAGCTGCAGGTCTGGCAACGGATAGCCTTCAGGTCCAGACGGCTTGTTAGAGATCCTTTCAGGTGTCATAACCGGTAGAGGGAAAACTCCCAGTGTTGTCTTGTTGTCGTGTACCCAAGAGCATCCTAGGATCATGTCGTAATTTGGATGCTCTCTGACTATGTAGAACTTTGCTTGTGTCGAGGCATCGCCCAATTTTACTTCAAGATCGATGTATCCATATGCATCTTTGAGTTCTCCTTCTGGAGTCTTAATCACAATTGGGTTGCGAGTAGCCTCCTGTTTTGAAATCTTTGCTGCTTTTAAGGTCTGGAGAGTGATGATGTTGAATTCAGAGGCCGTATCGATCAATGTATTATTGAACTCGATGTCCTTCAAACGGGCAACGGTTAAGAGTCCCCAATTTCCCTTGCTTGCATCTTCCAGCAAGGACTGAGGTTTCGAGACTGCTTCCTCTTCCAGATATAAGCGCCTGCCTGAGACAACGCGGTTGAGGGCTGAAAATATGTCCTGACGTTGTGCTTTGGAGAAGTACAAGATCTCGCATAAATATTCCATCATAGATTGTATAGTCTTGCGAACGGAATCCCCAGAAATCATGCAGTTCCTGACAGGAAGAGGATCTCTACGAACACCTTCGTTTCCAAGCTGGAGTTCTCCCGTCTCTATCTTTTCCCGAAGATTTGTTTCGACTGTTGCGAGTCTTTGGTTGGATGGTGAACGAACCTATGGTAGCGACGGTACTTGGGATCCGCCATATCTTTCTCGGTTGGTGGACGTCGATAGGAGGCGGTTTGATGGCATCGTCTTGAATCCATGCCTCCAAGAGTTCCACTACTTCATTCATGGGGAATGGGAAACCTGTATCTTCGGTGTCTTGTGCAGGGGTCTTGCCCGCTCCCTTTTGAGAAGAAGTAATGTGTGCTGGAGCCGCACGCTTGGGTTGTTATTCTGTTGCTGACGCTTTTCTTTTTCCTCCTTCGCCTACCACGCTCACAGAAGGACCACTGTTGTATTATTTGTTTGTGAGGCGTCTGCTTCCTCGACTCTCACGTGGATCTTCGTTTAGAACGACACTGGTTCTCTCTAGCAACGCCGGGGCAGTTGTGGCTGACCGTTTGGCAGCTTCATGGAGTTCGGAGAACGTCTAAAAGCCCAGATTCTCTAGTAAAGCGCGATATATGGGTATCATCGCTTTGATGCACAGCTCCACCAGCTGACGTTCAGTGATGTTCGGATCATGACAATCTAGCGCTTGAGTTCTGAACCTCTTAACGAAGTCGTTCGGATGCTCGTTGTTCCGCTGAGAGACTCTACCTAGATCTGAAAAGGTGATCTGCTCGGACACGAAGAAATATTTCCTGTAGAAAGCACCGACCATCTCCCCCCAATTGGATATGTTGTCAGGTGTGATGTTGTTGTACCAGGTGTATGCCCTTCTCGTAAGTGATTTCAAGAACTCTTTCAGGCGGAGAACATGATAGTACTCATGCTCTCCCAAGGATTCCAAAATCGAGAAACGTGTTCACGAGCGTTACCAGTACCATCGTAGAGGGAGAACTGAGGAGAGGTGTATCCTCTTGGAAGAGGGATTCGTTGCATATCTTGAGGGCACGGCGGTTGATGTTGGTGTGCATCCATCAGATTTCCTTTGCCTCGATTTTGGAGAAGTCGTTCCAAGTCCTCACGTGTGATGAAGTTGGATGGCTGGTCCCTCTCTCTTGGGCGTTCAGGAGCAACACGAGCTTCTTCACTCATGTGGGTCCGAGTGGAAACGCCTGCTCCGGGTGTATTGAAGGCATCTCTTTCTGGCTCTAAGGGTTGCCGTGAATCTTATGGCAATCGTTCAGTTAAAGTTTTAAGGTAAGTGAGTACCTCTTTCTGAGTTGCGGCCATATCCGTTTGAGTCTTAGAAAAAATTTCCTGCTTCTCTATCAAGTCTACAATGGTAATAGACGGTGGCCCTCCTCTTGTGCCTCCGGCTCCTCGTCCTGATGAAGGAGTGAAAGTTGTTGCTCACGGTGACCACTGGAGGCGTTACACTTGAGGATATGCCGGGATTTGCGGCTGCTCTGGCTCTAGTGATGGGGGTGTTACACTTACTGGAACATCTCCTGCTATGCTGGCACTGGTGGTAGAAGTGACGGCTCCATAAGATATATTGACCACGGTAGCTCCACTGACAGGTACATCGACACCGGGAGTGTTATCCACACTAGCTCCATCAGAATTGATTGCTGATCCAGACCTGACTTCTACCATCTTGAAATGGATTGATGATTGAATTGGTCCTAAGATCTACCCTTTTTGAAATTGATAAAATTAAATCGGATTTTGAAGAAATTGACTTTACAACCGAGAGATTGACCTCCCACTGTGGTCGCAAATTGTTTATGGGTGAAAACTATTTCTGCCGGTTTTAGTAATTAGGGGTGTGTGGATGAGAAATGAGTCTAAACCTTAAACAAATGCACTACACGGGAGTGCTTGTAGATTCGAGAAATCAATCTGTGCAAATCCGGCCTAAACCAAGAAATGGCCGTTCCAGACTTGTTTCGGTCACAAAGTGAAGGAGATGGGGTTGATCTTAGGGAGGGAAGCGAAGAAGGTGTTGAGATTGTGAAGGTGTTGGCTATGTATGACTTGTATAAGAAAGCTGAACTGGCTTGCAGGATGTAAGCTATCAGTTCTGGTGTTTGAATACGATGGTATCAACACTTGCTTCTGTTGTCTGGACTTGTTCCTGTTGTTGGAAATAGGGAGGAGAACCTATTTATACAAGACATTTGAGCCTTATTCACGTCTCTCGTGGGAAGTGGAGGAAGTGGAGTGATAGAGTAGTGGAGTTGTGTGTTGATGTTACACGACCAGTCTTGCCCACTTCTCCTGTCATCTCTAACCGTCCATGACTTCCTGACACGTTCTTGTGATGGCGCATTGCACGCTGCACGCTGTAAACCACCAGACCAATACCCAGTATGTATCCCCCAGTTTGTGACATGAGTGATGTCTCGAGTGTGTGGATCGTGGGTCCCACAGAAAGTAGCATGTAATGCTAGACTAAATAACTAAATTATTTAGGAAGTCGATACTTGTGAAGTATCGTGTGTATTCTACGCAGGTACTGCATCGAGTATATTCAGCATGTATGAAGCATCGCTATTTTTAAGGCTTACCGGAGTAAGTCACGGATTTAAGCGTCTTAAAATAGCATCATGTCCAGCCATCTTCGAGTGATCATTTGGAGGCTATACAGGTAAGCCCTGACTTGACCGATCACTCCATGTGGAAGAGTGGTGGACGGTGATTGTGGTGACGCCTCATTGATAGCCTAACTCATGTCTTAGGCTATCCGTTCAAGATGGTAAAGTTGGACGGACGAGATGACTTGCAACCCTCATCTGCGACCGTCGGATTGGGGTTTAAGAGGTACGCAAGTTCCTTCTTTCAGCTTGGTCGAATCCAAGCATGGGAAGTGTTTTGTAGAGGACCGATCATGCATGTGTGTATACGACATGCTGGTGTCCATGTTTATACTTCACTATCCCACGAAGATGCGATCTAGGCCACTCAAGTTTACCGGTAAAGAAGAGTGGTTGAGATCGATTTGCAACAGAAATCCCATGCTGCAAAGGATTCCTAAAGGGGCGTGGAATGCCACCTTCAGGGCGCACGAACCAAAACATCTAGCCAGGGTTTGTCTTGGTCGGTCGGACATGGAGATAGATGGGCCCACATTGATCATGTTGATACTCTCCGGACCTGCTTAATCTATTCCTGGACCCTTCATCCAAGCTGGTGGAAACGGATGCTCGTGATCGATTAGCGACACATGTAATATGTTGCAAACCCTAATTAGGGTTTTGGATTGGTCGTGCGTACACAACTTCAACCTAACGATTTGGTAGGCTAAGCTCCCCCTTTTGGGAGCCCGACCATGTGGGACCCATATTAGGACCGTGGTGATCATGGTGATACCTGACTGACGGTCATGGGCTTGATCTAGGCCATCCAGATACACCAGCGAAGTTGGATGGTCGTGATCAGTTTAAGACCCTTAGCGACCCTTAAAGCATCACGCCAGCCAGGTTATGGGTGAACGTTCACTCCTCCTGGTTAGGTCATGAGATGGTCGGCTATGCAGGTAGAAAGGGGGCCCGCCGGTGTGCAGGACAAGCTTGTCCGACCGGTCATGGGGTACTCTACGTCGTCCAATTATGCCGGTGAAGTTGGACGGTCGTGGCCGTTTGAGGCTGCCGTTGGCGGTCTTGTGAGACAATCAAGCTTTTCCAAGCTGCTCCACACCAGTCCAACCATCCTACTTTAGGTTTGGTGTTCGGTGGTTATTTGGGAGGCATGGTATGTATTCAACCGACCAGGGCATAAACGGGCCACTGGTGGTCATTAAGGTGGTGAATATTCCAATACCTTCTTGGGGTCATGGATTTAATCTAAGCCATCAATCATCTTTGGTGAGGTTGGATGGTCATGATCGTTTCGAGACCGATATGGTCGGTTCGGGTTCAAACATGCTCAATCGGGCTAGTATAACACACCGAGAGTTGTAGCCTGTATGGGTATTTCGTACATGTTTTATTATTAATGCTTGGAGATTCGTGTTGCTCTGCCGAGAACAACACTCGATCGTCATGCCGCACCCGTAATGAGTACGAAATACGAGGCTGGTCATGCATTAATTAATAATGTCAAAATTCACGGGGTATATGGGATTGTTGCTACATGCTCCAACCTGGATGAATTTTGTGTATTTAATTCATAGAATACTGGGATTGTTGCCACATGCTCTATTCTAGGTGAATTAGTAAAGTGAAGAAGTATTCATCACTTATTAATGGTTTTATCTTTTGCAAGATGTTAGCGCATAATTTTGGCTTTTACAATTTCAGCCCTTAATTGAAAATCCACCATCAACAGAAGGTGATGTCTTCTGATGTACATGATGTTTACTTCACATTCCCAAACAAAAATCCTAACCGTAATTTTTGTTTAAATTTTAATTGCGTTTTTTTTTTTTTTTTTCTTTTAAGGGTTTAGGTTAATTTAGGGGCAAGGTTGTTTTAATTTTTGTAATAAACCAAAGAATTGAGTTAATTAAAACCTACTTTATAGAATGATCGCCTCAAGAATTCTGCAGCTATTTATGAGATTCATAAGGTACATCTCTCTAATACCTGTCTTTTTAGTGTTGAATGGTTAAATTAGGAAGTCAATTTTGTTAACGGGTTTGTTTCTCATTGTGGATTTGTTTCGATCTTTTATTTGGTGTTTCTTATTTACAAAAATTTCATTGACAATGGGAAGCTTGGTTCAACACTTTGAGGGACCTTTTGATTCAACCCTTTCCACTATGTCCCGTAAATCCCTATTCATCCGTCACTCAAATCAGTTGAACTTACCATCTACTTTCAGATAATTGAAATAGCCTTTCAGTTGGTTCTGTTAGTGATACTTTCTTCTGTGCAGGTACTTCCATATGTTTTTTATTCAATTATAGTTGAATGATTAACAACAACGTTATTAATTTGTCAATTTTGTAATCGTGTTTGCATATTTGAGAGATTGGGTATATAATCTCTACGTATAAGGTTATTTACCCTTCAAATTCTTCTTCAGTTTCTTCATCGTCTTCTTCTTCTATCTTAGAGAATGAAGGAGATCATTGAAAATGCCCCAGTCTCACTTCCAATCACCGTGGAAAATCGGAAATCACAGAGGCAAGTTGGTAGTGGCCATGTTGTATGACTCTTTATCTCAATTAAAGGTCATCTTTTTTCTTTTTGGTTTGGCTCCGGCTCTTTGAATCTACAGATGTAGAGATTTTTCGTTTTGTGGACCATTTAAACGTTTTGGGCCATTTATTTTGTCAGATTTATCTGTTCTTTTTCGATTTGGTGTGTGGAGATTATCCATTTATTTGTTCTTTGACTTTCTTCATCTGGATTATTTGTGATTCTACAACTATCTACCCATGAAACCTTTTTATCTTCTTTTAAGCGATTGTTGTCTAATGTGATGCAGGAGCATAATTAGTTTTTTGTTTCCTTTCTTTTAGATGAGTTATTTATTCTTAGGCGTTAGATGATTTTCTTATAATAAGGGCTAGGATTTAAAGTATCGTTATTTAGGATTCTTAGCCAAGAAACCCTAGTAGTATAAATAGGTTTATGAAACTCTTTTGTAGGCAGTCTATTATTATTATTGAATTTATTTCAGTGAGTTTCTGTTAAGAACTCCTTTTATCTACATTCATTGAGAATCAACCCTAGTTTCCTTATTTTCTATCTACTGCGCCATAAAGTTTGGTATCAGAGCAAAGAGATCCTATACTTGTCTTTCTCTTCATCATGGTTGGACGTGGAGGAGGTCGTGGAGATAGAGGAAACGGAAATCAACAAGCAGAGCTTGCTGAACTTAGGTGGATGATTCAAGACTTATCGCTGATTGTTTGAGCAATCCAGCGACATGAACGTGCGAAAGCCGAGATGGAGGATCCGGATGGCAACCGTGTACATCATGAATTATCGGAAGGTAGTCATGATGATAGTGATTCTTAAAGTCAATAGAATCATTTTCACAATCAAGTTAGAGGACTGGAAGCAAGGCTGGTTAAAGCCCTAGACTTGAATGGTGGAGGAATCAAGGTTGAAGTTGCTGATTTTTTTGGTAAGATACATGCTGAAGATTATCTAGATTGGGAAGAAAGCCTAGAATCTTATTTTGAGTGGAAAACCATGAAAGAAGAGAGGAAAGTTTTGTTCGTGAAGTTGAAATTGAAAGGTGCAGCACTTCAATGGTGGAAGCGAGTGGAAGAACAACGTGCTCGACAAGCTAAACCTAAAATCAGTACTTGGGAGCACATGAATTCAAAATTGCGCAAACAGTTCTTAGCAGCTGATTATGCAATGGAGTTGTACGAACGACTCCACAACTTGAAGCAAAGAGGACTAACGGTGGAAGAGTACACATCTGAATTCTACAACCTTCTCATAAGGGTTGGTCTGAATGAAACCAATGAGCAACTAACTTCTCGTTATTTGTCAGGATTGAATCAATCCATAAGAGACGAGATGGGAGTAGTTCGTTTGTTTACCTTAGAAGATGCGCGTCAGTATGCATTGATGACAGAAAAGAGGTTGTCACGTCCTATCATGAGAAGGAACATAGCAAGCCGAACGAGTGCAACATCTCCAAGGAATAGCGCTTCTGTAAGGAGTGATACGAGAAGTAGTACCGCTGACAAGTTTGATAAGGGAAGAAACACACGTTTTCAGCCGCAGAACAACAATGGAGCAGGCTCGTCTAAATCTAACAATGGGTCACAGGCACGTTGTTAAACTTGTGGAGACAATAGCCATATGAGTTATGCATGTCCTGAACGAAGAGTGAACTTTGCTGAAGCTGAATTTGAAAAAGAACGATCAGATCCTGTATATGATGACTACGATGAGGATGAAGAAGACAATATCGACCTTTTACCCGTAAAAGGGGACTGCCTGGTTTTGCAACGAATATTGGCAGCACCTAATGTGGAAAAGGAAGATTGGAAGCGGATGAGTGTCTTTCGTACTCGCTTCTTTTGTGGCAATCAGGTCTGCAATGTTATCTTGGATGGTGGGAGCAGTGCGAATATAATCTCCAAAGAAGATGTTGAGAAATTAAAATTACCAATAGAGAAGCATCCTAGTCCATACAAGGTTGCTTGGATTGAGAAAAAGAGGTATGTACCTGTTAAATTGCGTTGCTTAGTCAAGTTCACGATGGGTAACAATGTGGAAGATGAAGCATGGTGTGATGTTGCGCCCATGGATGTTTGCCACATCTTGTTGGGAAGGCCATGGTTATATGATAAGGACATGGCCCACCTTACAAAAGCCAACACATACACCTTTCGGAAAGATGGAATAAAGTTTACCTTACATCCACTCCAAGAAGTAGTTGATAACAGTAAGAAAAACAGCAAATAAAGAGGCGTATTAACAGCCCAAAAGTTCGAAGAAGAGAGTAAAGATTCAGGGATTATCTATGCGTTGATTGGAAGGAGTGTGAACGAAGAGCTACATGAAGAGTTTGCTGATTTCCCAACTGAAATTCAGCAATTGTTGATTAAGTTTAAGGATCCGGTTGCCGATGAGTTGCCAAAGGGACTTCCACCAATGAGAAGCATTCAACATGTTATTGATTTGGTGCCCGGTAGCTCGTTACCGAACATACCAGCTTATAGGATGCCGCAAAAACACAGATCAGAAATTCAACGTCAAGTAGAAGAGATGATGGACAAGGGGCTGGTGCGAGTAAGCAAAAGTCCATGTGCTGTTCCAACACTTCTTACTCCAAAGAAAGATGGTTCATGGCGGATGTGTGTGGACAGTCGTGCAATCAACAAGATTACAATCAAGTATCGATTCCCAATTCCTTGCTTAGATGACATGCTTGATATGTTAGTTAGTTCTAAGTTTTTCTCCAAGATGGATTTGCGGAGTGGATATCATCAAATCAGGATGCGACTTGGTGATGAATGGAAGACGACATTCAAGACTCCAGATGGACTATATGAATGGTTAGTTATGCCCTTCGGACTTTCCAATGCGCCTAGCACCTTCATGAAAGTCATGACTAAGGTATTAAAGCCATTTTTGGGAAAGTTTGTTGTTGTTTACTTTGATGATATATTGATATTCAGTCAAACTAGAGAGGAACATCTGCTTCACTTGAATCAAGTCATGGAAGCTCTTGATAAGGAGAAACTCTATGTCAACATGAAAAAAATGTTCCTTCTTGTGTGACAAGGTTGTGTTCCTTGGCTACATAGTCTCAGTTGAGGGGTTACAAGTTGATCCGGCAAAGGTTGAAGCTATAAGGGAATGACCAACACCATAAACTCTTAGTGATGTCCGCAGTTTTCATGGTTTTGCATCTTTTTACAGAAGATTTATAAAGAATTTTAGCACTGTAATAGCCCCAATTACTGAATGTCTAAAGGAATCTACCTTCAATTGGTCAAATTCAGCGAGCCTTGCTTTTGAGAAGATTAAAGGTTTGTTGACGGAGGCACCAGTTCTTTCTTTACCAGATTTTGAAAAGCTATTTGAGACATGTGGTCAGAGGAAGTGTTCTTAGCCAAGAGGGCGGACCAATAGCTTGCTATAGTGAAAAGCTAACGGATGCTAAACGTTGTTTCTCGACATATGACTTGGAGTTTTATGCTTTAGTTCAAGCTATTCATCATTGGGAGCATTTTCTAGCTTGCCAAGAGTTTGTGATATACACAGATCATCAAGCACTCAAGTATTTGAACTCTCAGAAGAAGCTCAATCCTCGACATGCCAAATGTAGCGGTTACCTCCAAGGATTCACATTCTCGCTAAAGTATAAAACATGCAAGTCCAACAAGGTAGCTGATGCGTTGAGTAGGCGTTCTCTGATCTTAACAGTAATGCATACTCAGGTGACGGGTTTCGAGGAATTGAAAAGCTAGTACACAACTGATTCATTTTTCAGTAAAGTTGTGGCTGATCTCAACAGCTCGACAACACACATTCTTCGCCCATACAGGATGCATGAAGGCTATTTGTTTAAAGGTAACCAATTGTGTATTCCAGAAGGTTCACTTCGAGAACATAATCTAAGAGTTACATGGTAATGGATTAGGAAGACACTTCGGAAGAGACAAGACCTTGGCAATGGTGTCTGATCGTTATTATTGGCCAAAGATGGCTAAAGATGTTGGGCTAATGGTGAAAATATGCCGTAGTTGTCAGCTGGGTAAAGGAAACTCGCAAATACTGGTCTATACACCCCATTAGCAATTCCAACACTCCCTTGGGTCGATTTAAGCATGGATTTTTCTTTGGGATTACCAAAGACATCTAAAGGTTATGACTCTATCTTTGTTGTAGTGGATCGATTCTCTAAGATGGCACATTTCCTTCCTTGTTCTAAGACATCGGATGCTACTCATGTTGCTTTGATTTATTCTTCCGTGAAGTAGTTAGACTACATGGTGTTCCGATTACTATTGTTTCCGATAGAGATGTCAAGTTTGTGGGACACTTTTGGAAGACTTTGTGGAAGAAGTCTGGGTACTCAATTGAAATACTCCATCACTTTTCATCCACAAATGATGGAAAACTGAAGTTGTCAATCGCAGTTTGGGTAATCTGTTGAGATGCCTTGTTGGTAATCATGTTAAAACTTGGGATACCATTATACCCCAAGCTGAATTTGCTTATAACAATTAAGTTAAAAAAACCACCAAGAAGACCCCATTCGAAGCAGCGTATGGATTTCAACCACAACATGTGCTTGATCTAGTTCCACTACCAAAAATACTCGAGTGAGTGATGATGGAGAAGCCATTGCTGAGTATATCAAGAAAGTTCATGAGGAAGTGAGGACTGCAATTAGAGCAAGAAATGATTCGTATACTACAGTGGCTAGTCGCCATCGAAGAGTTCAGAATTTTGAAGAAGGAAACCAAGTTCTAGTGCATTTGAGACGAGAACGATTTCCTAAGGACACCTATCACAAGCTCAAGTCAAGAAAGTTTGGACCTTGCAAAGTATTGAAGAAAATCAGTTCAAACGCTTATGTACTATAACTGCCTGAGGATTTACATATCAGTCCAATCTTTAATGTTGTTGATTTGTATCCTTGTGACGGATTTGATGGAGAGATTAATGAAGTAGGTCGTCAGGTGGCAGAACTCTCAAAGGGACCAATATAAGTGATTGAAGATGTATTGGATATTAAAAAAGCTGTTTCAAGGAGAGGCATACAATACAATCGAGTACTCGTCAAGTGGTTGGGCAAACCAGCTAGCGAAAGTACTTGGATCGTAGAAGAGGAACTTAAGAGGATTGACCCGGAATCTATGAAGAGTTTTTGAAAGTTTTTCCGACCATGCTCAACTCTTCTTCACCCGAGAAGATTGATGCGGGGAGCATAATTAGTTTTTGTTTCCTTTCTTTTAGATGAGTTATTTATTCTTAGGCGTTAGATGATTTTCTTATAATAAGGGCTAGGATTTAAAGTATCGTTATTTAGGATTCTTAGCCAAGAAACCCTAGTAGTATAAATAGGTTTATGAAACTCTTTTGTAGGCAGTCTATTATTATTATTGAATTTATTTCGGTGAGTTTCGTTAAGAACTCCTTTTATCTACGTTCATTGAGAATCAACCCTAGTTTCCTTATTTTCTATCTATTTGCGCCATAATAATGTTAAATGAAAGTGCTTACATAATGCATTTATTATGTTCTATTTTATAAATTATTGACCACGAAAATTGATTGAGAGGGCAATTTGTGCTTTTATGGACAAGTTATAGTAAACGATTGATCTATGCAGATCCGAGTATACTTATAGTTCTGAGAACCTATGCGAGAATATAAGGCGTTACTAACCGATGGATCTTCTTCCGTGTACGGGACGCTCTCGAAAGAAGTTGCGGAATTGCAACAAATGCAATCTCTTCATGTAAGAAAATAGTTTGGCTTCATGTTTCCCAAACTCTCCGTCACTCATCTTTTCAAGCTGTAATCCTAACTGCCATATAGGTACATGGTAAGATTGTTACCATTCAATGGAACTTCCGATTAGACTAGGATGCTATTTGTACAACATGGACTCCACTTTCGGACATTTAATACTTTCATCCACAAGAGGCATATTTCATTTGAGCAGTTTTAGACTATCAAGTACATGTGAAAACTTGATAGCACAGGAGTCAGAAAGCATTGCCGAGCAGGGTGCAATTGGGCTTCCTATCCCTTATAAGCAGAAGCTAAAGCTGGAATTGAGGCGATAAGGTGGATGAAGGAACTAAAGCTACAAAATTGCTGCATAGTTAATGACTGTCAGACATTAATGAAAATTTTGAAAGGAGAAGATGATCCAGAAAATCAACCTTGGACGTCTCAGACAAGCATCAATAGATGCAAATTTTCCCTTATGCAATGTGATTCGGTTTCTTTTATGTATAAACCTAGGAACTATGTTAAATTTGAAGACAAAATAGCTAAGGAAGTAAGATCTAGGAAAATCGGATACTTCTTTACAGAGAATGAAAAGGATAATGTAATGTTCAACATCCTAGAAAGAGTTAATCTTGGATTAACTCCTATCTTGTATATTTTGAAAACTTCCGCTTATATATAAATAAACGTCTTCTTATAAAAAAAAAAAAGTACATGTGCACGAAGGAATCTACTGGATATATTATTTTACAGCATTACTCTTCTGAAACTTTGGCGTTAAATTAAGGTTTAACTCTAAATTATTCGTCCATTTTAATAGTTATTTTTTTGGGTTCTTACCACTTGGCTACCTGTGTACATATGTTATACACCACTCCTTTAAATTGGTCTAAATCGGAATTTTAGGATCACTTGCATTATTCAAGTGTTCTCCGGCTGCCTTGCACAGGCTAAATGTACATTGTTCACATCATATCCCTCTAATCCCGTCTATCGCTCTTTAACACTTAAAGTTAATTCCTCTACTCTAGGCAAGATGGTTGTTGTATTGGTCTTAGTTGGAACTGGATGAAAATATAAATTTTACTAATTAAAATTTAGATGTTATTTGTTTTAAGCATTTGATTGTGCAAGTGGTTTTCTTGCCATGCTCAATGAATTACATCAAGCTTTTTGGTGTACAGGAGATGCTTGGATATTTTAGTGGGAAAAGGGTTTGAAAGTAATGGATGTAGCAGCACCATGACAGCTTAATGCCTTAATCTTGCTCGGTCTCCTTCTTCGGGTCTTGAAGCGTGGATTGCTTCGAGAAATTGGAGCAGAAATGCATGTCAAAGGAGGCATCAAAATACATAATATGACAGTCATGGGTTATGGTTCCTGAGATTTCAGAAACCATTCCAAGATTTCTAGAATGTTGTTGGTGTTGAGCATTGTTGTTACAAATAACTATAGAATTTAATGTTTCCATTATCGTTCTACAAGCGGTCCTTGACACTGTAAAATGATTAACCTGTTTCTCTTGAAAAACACAACAACAACGCTCTTTCCATATACTCCAAGCAGTCGTAAAAACATAACAAATCTGGTCTTGAATGAAGTTACCAGTTAGCCATTTCCTTATCCAGTCAGAAATCGAAATATTAGAACCACAATCAAAGAGGAACAAATTACCATATGGAACCAATGACCAGACAGATCTAGATAAGCTACAGTTAATGATAATATGCTCAAATGTTTCATCATGGTTGTTATTACACATACTGCAAAGAACATTCTGGTTAGTTGAATAGTTGGCTAACCTACACTTCGATGGAAGGATGTTCTCAATGCATTTACATATAAAGATCTGAACTTTAGGCATCACAGTGGTACTCCATATCTTTTTATAGATATGAGTCATAGAGTTTACCTGACTGTTACTGTTGGGATTGCTAGTAATGACCCTGTAGACTGATTTAACAGTGAAAGAGCCATTCTTAGTGAAAGGCCATATAAGTCTATCCTGACCTGTTATAGGGATTCTAGTTCTCAAGATTTTTTGGCTATTTTCATGAGTAAAAAAAGACTCAACTAAATAGAACTTCCATGAGTGATTTTCTTGATCAATAAAACTAGCAATAGAATAATTGGGATTAGGATAAGAGACACATAAAGGTGTAGAAGCATTAGGTATCCAATTATCATTGAAAGCATTAATTTGAGATCCAGTTCTTACTTCCCAGATAGAGTATTTCTTGATAAAGTCAATGCCAGTACAGATACTAGTCCAAACCCAAGATGGATTGCTAGATTTTTTATAGTAGAGGGGGTGGCAGTTACTAAAGTACTTACACTTTAGGATTATGGCCCATAATTCATTAGAGGAATGTATGAGATTCCAAGCTGTTTTTCGTAAGAAAAGCAATGTTCATCTGCTTTAACTTACGGAAACCTAAACCACCTAGAGACTTGTGAGTGCAAACTCTACCCCACCCTTTTAAGTAAACTCCCTTGTGAGAATACTTTCCCCACCAGAAATCTCGCTGAGCACTTTCCATTTTTTGGATGGGTAGTGTCAGGGAGTAAAAGAGAGTTCATAGAATAAACAGGAGTTTAATTGAGAACATGTTGTACTAAAATGGATCTTCCAGCAACATTGAGATGGATTCCTTTCCATTTGGATAACCTTTTATCAAATTGTTCAACTAAAGGAGCACAAGTCTCAACTTTAGATTTTCCGTGAAATAAAGGAATTCCTAAGTACTTCTCATTCAACTCGACTTTCCTGACATTCATGGTTCTAATAAGAGAATCACAGTGTTCATGGTGGACATTTTTACTAAAAAAGCAAGCTGACTTTTCAAAATTAATCATCTGTCCAGAAACAAGACTAAAATCTTTGATTAGGGATAGAAGATTACCAGCTTCATTATGAGAGGCTTTAGTGAAAATAAGGCAATCGTCAGCAAACAAAAGGTGATTGATGCTTGGTGCTTCTCTTGTGACCTTTATACCATGAATCAAATGAGTTTCTTCAGTGTGGATGGGGAAAAAACGATTTGCGGGTTTTTTGGGAAAATGAAGAGACGAGCGTGTCGAGACTCCTCGAACCGAGCAAACTGCTCAACCTCACACAGATGCACTGCAAAGGGGGTGATTAGATTCGAGAGATCAATCCGTAGGACTCCGGCCTAAACCAAGTCAATAGCCGTTCCAGAGTCAATTCAGACGCAAAGAGGGAGATGGGTTGATCTGTAGGAGGGAAGCTAAGAATTTTGTGGAATCAATGATGATCAAGGATTGTGGATGTGTTGAAGGTTTCTGCAATAATTGGTGAACTGTTTAGTTCTAATAAGTTCTGATAGATTGATGAATTCTTGAGAGTAGTTACTCGAGAAATTCTATGTGGACGATTGATGATAGCTAGTGATCATTCGTTGTCCTCAATCATGGATTCAGAGACTTATTTATATTGTCAGATTTGTGAACACCTTGATCCCTGTAAGTGTGACGGTTTCATGAGTGGAAGAGTGGGCAAGTGGAAGATCGTGGTAAAGTCAGTTCCATGTCGTGTGGAGACTTGATGGATCGTGCACCCACTACTTTGCTAACTCCTTCAACCGTTTACACAACTTACGAACATTTCTCGTCGTGGATGAAATCCACGTGCTGTAGGCCGCCAGACCAAAACCCTAGTTGTTATCCCCCAATTTGACCTGATTGATATCTCACGAATCGTGGAGTCTGCATGACAGACGTGTATTTAGTTTGTCAGTTGTTGACTGATTAGATAATGAGTCTAGGTTTTGTTGAATCAAGCATGTTTGACAAATGCTCAGCGATTCATGAATGTTAATGTTGCTCGTCTAAGCAAATATTGTAAATTCGATGAGTTGTTGAATATTGATGAGTTACTGAATATATGTGGATTATTCGAGCAACTGAGCAAGTATTGCTCGATTCAACGAAATACTGATAAATTAATGAATATTGATAGTTGGATCAATATTCGAGCAACTGAGCAAGTATTGCTCAATTCGACGAATTACTGAATATCGAGAATTTGACGAGCAATTGAGCAAGTATTGCTCAATTCGACAAAATAATGAATGTTGATGATTTTGACGAGCAATTGAGCAAGTATTGGTCAATTCGACAAAATAATGAATGTTGATGATTTGACGTACAATTGAGCAAGTATCGCTCAATTCGGCAAATTACTGAATGTTGATAATTTGTCGTGCAATTGAGCAAGTATTGCTCGATTCGACGAAATATTTATTGGTGACGTGACCCAATAAAATATTAAAATATTGGTAAGCTACCAAATATTATATGATTAATTCATATGCTGGTTGCTGAATTCGACAAATTACTGGTAAATTACCAAATATTGATAGTTGGATCAATATTTGAGCAACTGAGCAAGTATTGCTCGATTCGACGAAACATTTATTGGTGACGTGACCCAATAAAATATTAAAATATTGGTAAGCTACCAAATATTATATGATTAATTCATATGTCAAGTTTCTTTGAATCAATATAAATTCATTAGTGTTTGAATCTTGCTCGAATGATGATTAAGTAGAACATTTATTCAAAACCCTAATTTCAGATCATAGTTGATGAATCGCTGAAAATAGGTCATGAGTGATAGAGGGACCTACCACATGGGATGATGGGCGTCCACGTGGTGCCCAGTGCTCGAGTGAGCATGCACCAGGGTTCCGAGTTGAACAGTTGGTGATAGAATGATGATTAAATGCCGGTTTCATCATTTATTGAAATATTGCTGGGTTCAACATTAGGTGATAAAACCTAGGTATGAAAGATATGGACCAACCAAGAGAGCATGGGACCGGCTCTTGGTGATCACGGGACCAGTTGTTGGTCATTTGAAGGATCCCCCAGTTGGTTGGAGAGAGTTTGAGCCCAGTATGAGCAATTGAGAAAATTAGGTCAGAATTATGAAAACATGTGGGACCGGATTTGTGCAAGCCCTAGGAATGACTCTGGTCGGTCATGAAGGCATGCACGTGTTGCCGTGGTGTCCATGTCTCCATGCTGAGAATTTCAGTATTTTCTGATGTGCGTTCGAGCAATGTTGTGAATTTTCAGAAGAGTTTCATCTTGACTGAAATTCTTGATTTTTGTTGGAATGATCAGTATGCTCAATTGATTAATATTTTGTAAATATTAAAATAAGTGTATTTTAACATTTAAAATTGTTTTGAGAGGCTAGCCGGTCGTGTGACCTGTTGGCTTTTGGTTTTTCATGATTTGAGCAAAATTTGAGAAGTTATGACGAAATCATGATTTTTGCTCAAACCAAGGAGTTTCATGAATTTAGGAAAATAATTATTATAAAAGACTAGGTATTGCAAGGTGTGGGACCGGCTACGGCTAGGGCATGGCCGGCCGGCTATGTTACCCGGTCCCGCACACCTTTCCCTATTTTATAATATTATTTTCATGAATCCTTGAAGTTATGGAGAATCCTTGGAGTTATGGAGAATCCATGAGTTTTTGTTGAAATAAAGGAGTTTCATGAGATTAGGGAATAATAATTATAAAAGCTAAGGATTGTGAAGTGTGGGACCGACCACGGCTCGGGCATGGCCGGCCGGCTAGGTTACCCGGTCCCGCACACCTTTCCTTATAACAGTATTTCATGAATCCATGAAGTTATGGAGGATTCATGAGTTTTTGCAAAAACAAGGAAAGTTGCTAAAACCAAGGAGTTTTCATGAGTTCATGAAATAACAAAAAATAAGGAAAATAATGGAAGAGGCATGGACTGACCATGGCTAGGGCACGGCCGGCTGGCCAGTGGGCCGTCCCTGGGCGCCTCTTATTATTTTATTAATAATTATTATTTTCTCCTATTTTGCGTAGGATTCCTCATTGTTTCATATTTTTTGGATGCTCGTTCGTGCATCCGGGTGCTCAGTCGTGCATCATTGTCGAATACACTTGCACCATTTTTGTGGGGCTTACTCAGTGATGATCCAGATGCCTTAGGTTATTGAGTATTTATTACTAATTTATGAAATTCAGTGGAGAATAATTCATGAAACTGAGTAATAAAAATGAATAGTTGTTTATTATTAATTCATAGGATCAGCTGTGGATTCGACTACGAATTTAGAATAATAAAGCAAGCATTACCATCCTATGGGATCGTGGATGCGACCATAAAATCGGAGTAATTAAAATTATCTATCACCATTTCATGAGACCAACTGTGGATTCGATCATGAAATCGGAATAATGAGATAATGTAGTAGTTTATTGCCATTCTATGAGATCAAGTTTTGGATTCGATCATGGAATCAGAGCAATTGTTATTTCCATTCCATGGGATCAATCCGTGGATTCGACCATGGAATAGGAGCAATTGTTATTGCTATTCCATGGGATCAGGCAGTGGATTCGACCATGGAATAGGAGCAATAATAGATTATTCTGGGAATTCAGTGGTGAATGTCACGGCAGAATTAATCTATTGCAGAAAAGATATTAGCCAGTTAAAAGCGTCACATCTATTCTGAATGGTGCATAGTCAGGGAGTCACGGTGTTGTTTACGACCTGAAGGCGTTAGTGCTCTCAACCTACGGAGAACTGCCTGAATCTATACACGGTCTCTCCACATAGTCAGGGAACGGTGAGTGTCACCGACGTCCTGAAGGCGTCCGCCACCCAACTATTCTTCTATGTGGAGGTGGGTCTCTCTCCCAAGAAACTGCATCGGGGAACAAACAAAAAAAAAATAAACAAATACATACAACTCCGTGAGTGTCACCGACGTCCTGAAGGCGTTAAGATCTCAATCTACGAAGAACCGCCCAATTATGTTATTCTGCATAGAGGGCATGATGAAATGCTAGGGATCGAATCGCTCAGCTAGTGGGGCTTTTCGAAAACATATTCATCATGGCTTCGTAAAATATGAATCGTTGCATGCCTGAAAGCCGCGTCAAACCATGCCTCATGATTTTACGATTTTGTCATTTGTTGAAAATCCACCATCTACATTAAGTCATGTTCTGCAGTAAGCATTAAATGGTGATTTTCAGTCGACGAGATCAGTGGTTGAACTCGGTCTACAAAGGCATTTTCAGAATCCTCGATTTGCTCCAATGGTGTCATGTACGAGCAAATGTTCGGGTGAGGACCCTGATAGTGTGATTCTGTGAGCACGGAGAGATGAAGCATCGCTGATTTGGTCGGTCAAAAGTCCAGTTTTGGTCGATTTAGGATTTATGGGCCCGGGACCAAAAAAAAGAACCCTTTGTCTTAGGAACGGACGTTCGTTCGTTAGTTTAAGAAACAAAAAAATAATCCCTAGCATAAGAGAGATTATTTTTTTTAAATATGTGAGATTTCACAAAAATGGAATAAACTCTTGTTACAAAGGTGGATGCTCGAACGAGAGAAAAAGTTTTTTTTTTAATAGAAGTGCGTCTGTTAGTAATAAAAAAAATTCTATGAGATTTCATGGAATTTTTTTTATTTTCGATATGTGAGCTTTCTCGTTTCAAAGACGGATGCTCGCGAGAGGGAGCAAAAATATATATACATATATTTTCAAAGTTATGTGAGTTTCACGTTAAAATATATATTTTGTAAAATCAATGTTTTGGTTTTTGAACAACTGTTGAAAGTAGACAATTATTCACGGTGAAATAATGTTTGTGTGTAAGTTTTCACAATTGTAGAATGGACGTCTGTCCAATTTTGAGAAACCAGTGAATGTTCACAGAATAAAAATTTTACGTGGATTGTTCACGATTTTAAAGATTTTGTAAAATCAAGTTTTGATTTTAAACAATTGTTAAAAGCAAACAATAGTGTTTTCGTGAATTTCGTTATTTTAAGAGGGTATGCACGAAAATCAATGAATGTTCACTCGGTGGAAATTTATGTGAAATTAAAATTTTGATTTTCAGCAATTGCTAGAAGTAAGCAATTTTTGATAAAATACGGTTTGTATGGATTTTGTGATCTGACAGTGTATGCACAAAGTCAATGAGTGTTCACTCGGTGGGGAGTCGCTCACACGGTGAAAAATAATGTGAATTGCTCACATGATGGAAGTTTCGTGAATTGTTCACAGTTTTATGAAAATCACGTTATGGTTTTGAATAACGAATTTTGTTCGTCTTTACAGGTTTGAAGAAGCGAACAAATTCTCGAGATTGTAATCACTACAGCTAGTGAAATTGTAAATAGGTAAGAGTTGGATGGTTACCATTTTGTAGACGTTGTTGTGAGCACCTTTATTCCATGATTCATTGTTCTTTCGAATCCTGCGCTTTGTACGAACGATGTGCTGAAGTAGCCACTTTGCAAGAATGACTGACTCCCATGATGACACTTCCAAAGATGATGTTTCCAGAGATAACATTTCTACGGACGAAACTTTAAGAAATGGTACTTCTGGGACCTCTGAGTGATGGTGAGAGATCCTTCATACTGAGTTGTACTCCTGGTTATCTCATTGGCTTTACCATAGGATGATCGTGTAGTGAGATCCAGGATCAATGTAGACTCCATGGAAATGGAAGAAAGTCTACGGAAGCGGAGAACCCAGAAGTCAGGACTACAGGATGTTAACAAATGACGTGCAGTCCCCAGCCGTTTCTTTGGTGAGTTGTTAGCGCTCCTTGTGTCATGACTTTGCCCGTGCAATTAGGATCACGAGACCAATGTTTGTTATTTCTTTTCAGAATTTTGATCCATCGATTTACGGTCTTCAACTTGTTCCCGGGCAAACAATTCATGAATTCAGCACTGATGAAGAAGTCGATGTAAGTATCTTTTTCGTGCAGGTGATCGTGGCATCTCCTTGAATGAAATAATAATAATTATTGTTGATGAATCCAGGAAGAAATCATTGTAGATAAGCAGCATGTTTATGAAGCGTGCTCTTCTTTGGGATATGGGAATATGGAGAATTCCCGAAATCCCAAACCGAATGGAGATAGCGGCGTTGCCAATGGAGATTCCGGCATTGCCGAGCCTTCAAATGATTTAGAGACTCCCCTAGTAAGTATATCTCCTGTAATCTCTTCATAGAAGTATGAAATTTCTGATTTGTGAATGAATGAATGAGAATCCATGTGAGTATACGAGTAATTTTGCTGAAATACGTCACCAGAAAATTTCAGACTTCAGCCTTTTAGCAAAAACACCGTAGAATCTTCATTGGAAGTCGGGTTTTCGCGATCTGCATATGTATCTTCAAGCCCATAAAATTTCCAAGCTTTTTTAAGAAAGCTTTTTGAGTTTTGAGCATGTTTCGGGTCTGAAAAAGGCGAAACAGTAAACTTCCAGAGACTTTCAGAACTTTTTCAGATTGTATGTTGTCCAATGTTTTGGTCACATCTCCTTGGTCGTTTCTTCAATTGCTTTGAATTTTGGATATGTTGTAGAGGACATTCATACAAAGAGAATGGTATATGACCCATCCCTAGATTCTTCACCAATTGCTCCCAGCTTGTCGGCTTGCACATGACAGTGTAAAATCGCTTCAGCCAGGCTTGTTGTAAAACGTCTCTTTCGTATATTTAGACCATTTGCTTGTGTCTTGAATGCTTGATGAAGAAATTAAATGCCATTTATTAATTTGAAACCTGAACCCCTTAGTTGATACATGAACTTGGTTCTTGCAGTACCATTTTTTGTTTCTGTCAGTCGTAGAAACATCTCTGAAACCCTGGTCACGGGACCATATCTGAGGTTGCTTTCAAGAGGGGATGATGTAATGACCATGGTGGCATCTTCAGGAGGTAACATTCCTTTTACGATGATTGACTAGCACTGGAGAGCCCGGCACCACGAGTCTTGGACTGTGAAATTGATCGTCATGATCAGTGGACCGTCAGTCCCCAGTGAATCTCTCTCTTTCATTTTCCCTTCTTCTGGCAAGACCTAGATAGAGGACCCGGGTAGAAAATTTGATGTAAAGACCTAGGTGGTCGAAGTTGGAGGTACCTTGATGAAGGATTTAGTGGAAAGATCCGGTGGACACTAATCGACTGTGGAAGTTATGAATCCCGTCTAAGAATTGCTGCTTGCATGTTGTACGCTCTGGAAGCTGTAGGAACCTCATACGACGTCGGAATTCGATGCTTGGACCAAACTTTTGAAGAAGAGACTGAGTTATCACATGAGAGAAGAATCACTCAATTTGGAGTTGTAGAGGTCAGCCAACGAAGCGTGCACATTTGTAATTTGTAATCCCGTACAAACTTTTCAGATTTCGTAGATCTGACGGTAAAGGCCGTATCTTTCAGCTCGTATGTCCGATTGATGTGACCTTTTGGTATGTTGTATCAGAGACATAGACGAACATCTTTTGTTGAAGAAGCATTGTCCCATTCCTCACCCATTGGTACGTTTTTGTAAACCCATGGCCTGAAGTGTGTTGTATCTCATTTGCAGAGGTGATGAGAACATCTTGTAGAAGTCTTTGGCTTGTGCCCACCAGTCGTGCAAGCTTTGGGAAGACTTTCATGTGAACATATTTTCATGTCTACACATCTTGACACGAATCATTAATGCTTGGAGAAGTCCGCTTCATCGAGCAATGCTTCATAGAATGGTTAGTTGATGAAGACTGATGTTGCACCTGAGACTGTTATTGATGCTGAGATCACGATTGAATTCTCTCCAGAAATTCTTATTGATGCTGAGACCATGAATAGAGTTCCTCCACATATCCTTGTTGATGTCGATACTGGGTGGATTTCCTCCACTCTATGAACCTTCACGTTCACGAACTAGTTGTTGGGTTGAGCATCCCTAAGATGTAGGTGTACTGGGAGTACAACCCGAATTATCCTGATCAGTATGACTTTACCGTGAATTGGCTTCATCAATGAGTCGACTTTGTTGCGGCAGATTGCATCAGCAGTCTCCATTCTGGGTGTGATCGATGAAGAGATAAGTTCCTTAGTTGTGCAAAGTTCTTGATGTAGAGAGATTTCGTTGATAAAGTTTTCATGGAATCGCATCAGGTTGCAATGACTTGCTATGTCTTGAATCTTGTCCAATAAGATCAAGTCCCCAGTGCACGTTGAAGGAATTTGTGCCATCGGTGGATGAATGATGTTGCATCTGCTTCAGAAGTCTTGTCATGGAGATAGGAAAGACTCAGCGATTGTAGTTCAGTTTCACTTTGATCGTGTCGGTGGTAAATCAGTGTGTCATCGTCGAGATGTTTGTGCTGAAGCCAGAGGCGCTATTATCGAAGGTGTACTCTTTGATTGGGAGTATAATTTGAAGACTTCTTAGATACTTGAGCGTTGAAGCATCGTATTATTTAAGCTTCAAATGTCTTAGGCTTGATCGTCTCGGCCCCGAGTATCTTCTGTTGATTCAGCATTCCTTTCCCTACGGTAGTGGGATTCAACACTTGTGCAGACATCAGATCTTTCTGATTTTGTGGGACATATGGACACTCCTGAAAGGCTACGGAGAAATGCCCAAAGTGTTCCTTGCCATGCTTGGACATCATCTCAGTAATGAATGTCTCAATGCTCGATTCATAGAAATGTCATATTCAACCTCTTGGTAAAATACTGCTGAAGTGAGATTACCAACTTATAGCATCTTGCAATAGTAGAGATGCTAGCATAATTGAGTCCCCATGCTAGAATAGCATGTGAGAAAATAAATGACATAGACATGGGAGGAACGAGACTTGCCTGAGTGCATGACTTTTTGATGAATGTCTATGCATCTTTTGCGTTTCTTGTTTCAACCTCGTCAAAGTTCGAAATTCCTCCAAGTGCCCTGATGATGGAACGTCCGCCAAATCTTCTGGATCAGAACTTTCTTCGTTGGAGAGATGTGCAACCAAAGACGCTTTGTCAGTAGTCATCTTCTCGGCATGAATCCACGTCCATCCAAGAATCATGTCGTATCCGGGATCTTCCCTGATTATGTGAAACTTGGTTTCGTCCAGGTTGAGCCAACTTTCATTTTGAGAGTGATGCAACCGCATGCATCTCTGAGCGTTCCTTCATGGTCTCTGATTGAGAAAAGAGAGGAATAGCAGCTTAGTTGAGTGATGCCTGCGACTCTGAGGGTTTTCAGTGGAATGTTGTTGATGGCGGTGTCAACATCGATCAACATTCTTCCAAAT
This sequence comes from Papaver armeniacum, assembly GCA_023531295.1. Lineage (NCBI taxonomy): Eukaryota > Viridiplantae > Streptophyta > Magnoliopsida > Ranunculales > Papaveraceae > Papaver > Papaver armeniacum. Next base: position 59,540 of record JAJJWW010010539.1, on the reverse strand, counting down.
TCATTTCCTATGAGATGGACTGTGGTAAGCAGTCCCAAGTCGTGCATCTCCTTGTTTGTGGATGAAGGTTCAAAGAGTATTTACGGGGCAGACAGATGTCTGACACAATGTAATTTGGTGTTGTGAACATGTCCTTCCTTTGTGTCTTAGATAAATAGAGCAATTTCACAGATACGCTCGATCAACAATTGAAATGCTTCTTTGACCGGTTGTTCAGAGATTGCAAAAGTTCTGATTAGGTGAGGATTCTTGTGTACTCCTTCAGTCCCCAGTTGAATCTATTATGGATCAACCTTCTCTTTGAAGATGTGCTTCAAATATTGCAGTTACTTGTTGGATGATCGATGAACCTATGAAGGCGACAGTACTTGGGATTCTCCATTTCTTATTCAGTTGGCTCTCTCCTGATGAACGACAATTTGATTGCACCATCTTGAACCATACTTCCAGTAACTCGATCACTCCTTCATGAGAAGAGAGAAGTTTGAGTCTGTCTGATCATTTCCCCGTTTGTTGATGCCGGGTCGAGGTTTGTGCATTTCATGATTGGTTATCTTTTCTTCGCGCCTTCAGAGGAACCTGGGATGTTTGGAGAAGCGCTCTGATGCCGTGTCTCGGCTTTCCTTTCATTCCTTCCGACAACAACGTTTGTTGAAGGCTAGAGATTGTACTGATTGTTGACTAGGCGTTGGCTGCTTCGAGGTTCCTCCACCTTGCATACTTTGCTCTTTACAATGCAAGCAGTGCGAGAGTCGCCGATCGTTTGGATGCTTCATGAAGCTCGAGAAAGTATGGAACCGGAGATTTTCCAAAGAAGGCTCTGTAGACTGGGATCATTCCGTTGATGCACAAGTCCACCAGTTGTTGTTCAGTGACATTCGGGTCATGACAATCCAAAGCTTGGACTCTGAACCTCTTCATATAATCGTTTGGATGTTCATTGCTCTTCTGAGACATTATTTTTAAGTCGGAGAGAGTAATATGCTCTGAGACGAAGAAGTATTTCCTGTAGAAGGCATTAACATTTCTCCCCAACTAGCGATGCTCCCAGGTGCAATGTTGTTGTACCAGGTATATGCTCGGCCTGTCAGAGATTTCGATAATTCTTTTAGAAGGACGACATGATTTTGTTCGTGCTCTCCTAGTGCCTCCAGGAATCGAGAGATGTGTTCTCAAGCGTTCCATGTTCCATTGTATAGTGTGAATGTTGGGGAGGTGCAGCCTTTTGGGAGAGAAATTCTTTGTGTAGAAGCAGGAAACAAAGGTTGATGACGATGAACAGATGATGCTTTGTCTTTTCCTTGATCCTCCATGAAGCGTTCCACGTCCTCACGAGTGATGAATCCTGCAGGTTCCTTTGTTGGTGAATTATCTACAGCTTTATGCACCTCATCATCATCTACTACATGGATCGGAGTGACTTCAGGATCAGCATCCGGAGATGTTTCTTTGGCTTTTCCTTTCTTCTGAGCTTTCTCTGACATCTTGTCAGTGAGAGTTTTGAGATAATTGCACAACTCTTTCCATGTGTTAGCCATGTCAATCTGGTTGTGGCGAGAGTCTCTTGCACCTTTATGAGATCAGCCATGGTAGGTTGATTTTCTCTGATTTTTTCGGAGAGTGGCCGAACTTGGGATGGTCTTCGATGTTGGTTTGAGGAGGAGTGGTATCAACGGCACCGGTGTTGGGAGTAGGAACGGTTTCTGGAGTACCACCGCTGTTGCTAGTGCTAGCATTGTTTGGGTTAGGATTAGTAACTGAACCTGACCTATGATCAACCATCTTTGTAAGAATGAGAGATTGCAATCGAGAGATTAATCTCCCACTGTGGTCGCCAATCTGTGGATGGGAAAAAAACGGTTTGCTGGTTTTTTGGGGAAATGAAGAGACGAGCGTGTCGAGACTCCTCGAACCGAGCAAACTGCTCAACCTCACACAGATGCACTGCAAAGGGAGTTCTTAAATTCGAGAGATCAATCTGTAGGATTCCGGCCTAAACCAAGTCAATGGTCGTTCTAGAGTCAATTCGGCCGCAAAGAGTGAGATGGGTTGATCTATAGGAGGGAAGCTGAGAATTGTGTGGAATTAATAATGATCAAGGATTGTGGATGTGTTGAAGGTTTCTGCAATAATGGGTGAACTGTTGAGTTCGAATAAGTTCTGATAGATTGATGAATTATTGAGAGTAGTTACTCGAGAAATTATGTGTGGACGATTGCTGATAGCTAGTGATTATTCGTTGTCCTCAATCATGGATTCAGAGACTTATTTATATTGTCAGAGTTGTGAACACCTTGATCCCTGTAAGTGTGACGGTTTCATGAGTGGAAGAGTGGGCAAGTGGAAGATCGTGGTAAAGTCAGTTCCATGTCGTGTGGAGACTTGACGGATCGTGCACCCACTACTTTGCTAACTCCTTCAACCGTTTACACAACTTACTCACATTTCTCTTCGTGGATGAAATCCACGTGCTGTAGGCCGCCAGACCAAAACCCTAGTTGTTATCCCCCAATTTGACGTGATTGATGTCTCACGAATCGTGGAGTCTGCATGACAGACGTGTATTTAGTTTGTCAGTTGTTGACTGATTAGACAATGAGTCTAGGTTTTGTTGAATCGAACATGTTTGACAAATGCTCAGCGATTCATGAATGTTAATGTTTCTCGTCTGAGCAAATATTGTAAATTCGATGAGTTGTTGAATACTGATGAGTTACTGAATATATGTGGATTATTCGAGCAACTGAGCAAGTATTGCTCGATTCGAGGAAATACTGATAAATTACTGAATATTGATAGTTGGATCAATATTCGAGCAACTGAGCAAGTATTGCTCAATTCGACAAATTACTGAATATCGAGAATTTGACGAGCAATTGAGCAAGTATTGCTTAATTCGACAAAATAATGAATGTTGATGATTTTGACGAGCAATTGAGCAAGTATTTCTCAATTCGAAAAAATAATGAATGTTGATGATTTGACGTACAATTGAGCAAGTATCGCTCAATTCGACAAATTACTGGTAAATTACCAAATATTAATAGCTGGATCAATATTTGAGCAATTGAGCAAGTATTGTTCGATTCGACGAAACATTTATTGGTGACGTGACCCAATAAAATATTAAAATATTGGTAAGCTACTAAATATTATATGATTAATTCATATGCTGGTTGTTGAATCAATATAAATTCATTAGTGTTTGAATCTTGCTCAGAATAATGATTCGTAGAACATTTATTCAAAACCCTAATTTCAGATCATAGTTGATGAATCGCTGAAAATAGGTCATGAGTGATAGAGGGACCGACCACATGGGATGTTGGGCGTCCAGTGGTGCCCAGTGCTCGAGTGAGCATGCACCAGGGTTCTGAGTTGAACAGTTGGTGATACAATGATGATTAAATGCCGGTTTCATCATTTATTGAAATATTGCTGGGTTCAGCATTAGGTGATAAAACCTAGGTATGAAAGATGGGGACCGACCAAAAGAGCATGGGACCGGCTCTTGGTGATCACGGGACCAGTTGTTGGTCATTTGAAGGATCCCCCAGTTGGTTGGAGAGAGTTTGGGCCCAGTATGAGCAATTGAGCAAATTAGGTCAGAATTATGAAAATATGTGGGACCGGATTTGTGCAAGCCCTAGGAATGACTCTGGTCGGTCATGAAGGCATGCACGTGTTGCCGTGGTGTCCATGTCTCCATGCTGAGAATTTCAGTATTTTCTGATGTGCGTTCGAGCAATGTTGTGAATTTTCAGAAGAGTTTCATCTTGACTGAAATTCTTGATTTTTGTTGGAATGAGCATGTATGCTCAATTGATCAATATTTTGTAAATATTAAAATAAGTGTATTTTAACATTTAAAATTGCCGTGAGAGGCTAGCCGGTCGTGTGACCTGTTGGCTTTTGGTTTTTCATGATTTGAGCAAAATTTGAGAAGTTATGACGAAATCATGATTTTTGCTCAAACCAAGGAGTTTCATGAATTTAGGAAAATAATTATTATAAAAGACTAGGGATTGCAAGGTGTGGGACCGGCCACGGCTAGGGCATGGCCGGCCGGCTATGTTGCCCGGTCCCGCAAACCTTTCCCTATTTTATAATATTATTTTTCATGAATCCTTGAAGTTATGGAGAATCCTTGGAGTTATGGAGAATCCATGAGTTTTTGTTGAAACAAAGGAGTTTCATGAGATTAGGGAATAATAATTATAAAAGCTAAGGATTGTGAGGTGTGGGACCGACCACGGCTCGGGCATGGCCGGCCGGCTAGGTTGCCCGGTCCCGCACACCTTTCCTTGTAACATTATTTCATGAATCCATGAAGTTATGGAGGATTCATGAGTTTTTACAAAAACAAGGAAAGTTGCTAAAACCAAGGAGTTTTCATGAGTTCATGAAATAACAAAAATAAGGAAAAATAATGGAAGAGGCATGGAGTGACCATGGTCGGTCACGGCCCGGCCGGGCCGGTGGGCCCGGCCCTGGGCGCCTCTTATTATTTTATTAATATTTATTATTTTCTCCTGTTTTGCGTAGGATTCCTCATTGTTTCATATTTTTTGGATGCTCGTTCGTGCATCATTGTCGAATACACTTGCACCATTTTTGTGGGGCTTACTCAAATGATGATCCGGATGCCTTGTTATTGAGTATTTATTACTAATTTATGAAATTCAGTGGAGAATAATTCATGAAACTGAGTAATAAAAATGAATAGTTGTTTATTATTAATTCATTGGATCGGTTGTGGATTCGACAAGGAATTCAGAATAGTAAAGCAAGCATTACCATCCTATGGGATCGTGGATGCGACCATAAAATCGGAGTAATTAAAATTATCTATCACCATTTCATGAGATCAACTGTGGATTCGATCATGAAATCGGAATAATGAGATAATGTAGTAGTTTATTGCCATTCTATGAGATCAAGCCGTGGATCCGATCATGGAATCGAGCAATTGTTATTTCCATTCCATGGGATCGGACGTGGATTCGACCATGGAATAGGAGCAATTGTTATTGCCATTCCATGGGATCGGCCGTGGATTCGACCATGGAATAGGAGCAATAATAGATTATTCTCGGGAATTCAGTGGTGAATGTCGGCGGGAATTAATCTATTGCGAGAAAAGATATTAGCCGATTAAAGCGTCACATCTATTCCGAATGGTGCATAGTCGTGGAGTCACGGTGTTGTTTACGACACAAGGCATTAGTGCTCTCAATCTACGGAGAACCGCTTTGAATCTATACACGGTCTCTCCACATATTCGAGGAACGGTGAGTGTCACCGACGTCCTGAAGGCGTCCGCCGCCCAATTATTCTTCTATGTGGAGGTGGGTCTCTCTCCTGCAGTCAGGGAACAGTGAGTGTCACCGACGTCTTGAAGGCGTTAAGCTCTCAATCTACGGAGAACCGCCCAATTATATTATTCTGCATAGAGGGCATGATGAAATGCTAGGGATCGAATCGCTCAGCTAGTGGGGCTTTTCGAAAACATATTCATCATGGCTTCGTAAAATATGAATCGTTGCATGCCTGAAAGCCGCGTCGAAACATGCCTCATGATTTTACGGTTTTGTCCTTTGTTGAAAATCCACCATCTACATTCAGCATGTAAAAAAGGTACCTAGCGAAAGACTCCATACAAATAATGAAAAGATATGGAGACAATGGGTCTCCTTGTCTTAGTCCTCTAGTTGGTTTAAAGTCCTTGTCTTAGTCCTCTAGTTGGTTTAAAGACGGGACAAGGAGAACCGTTAAGCATCACAGAGATTGTAGTTGTACTGATGCATTGGTATATGAGATCCCTAATTTGTATGGATAAGAAATCAAATATTATGCACATTACTGATGCATTGGTATATGAGATCCCTAATTTGTATGGATAAGAAATCAAATATTATGCACATTAGCTGGTAAACTTGTGTGACACAAAAGATTTAGTAACTATATCAACATATCTGGGAAGGATCATCAAGTTGCACGATCAAGAAATTGCAAAGATAAAGGAGACTCACTAAGATAACATACTTCCAATAAAATGTGAATATCATTTGACATCAAATTTTTTCAGAACAATGATACAGCAATAAGAATTTTTCTTTTTCTTCCAAAACTAGTGAATCTCCATAGACGTCCTTTTTCTCCTTAATAGCTGTTTCTCCATGATGGTAAACAACTTATATAAAGCGGGCAATTCCATCTTCGTCACAACAATTTACCTATCTAGGCTCTCCATCACAGTTATCAACCTCCTCAAACCTTAGCAACTTTTCTTTGTTCAATCTGGCCTGTCAAAGGACACTGCATCTCTGTACAACTGATTGGAACCATTGTTGCTCCTGCAAATAATAGTAGCAGTTATTGTTTTTATACATGTAACTAAGAGAAGGCAATACATCTAGGTTTTACTTCCATGCCCATGGCCCTTAGCATGTTACTCAAAGTAATATATTATTGTCCAGAAGGTGTAGATGGGAAATATAGATTAACCCTGTCATTTAGAAAGTACAGACTGCAATAATTAGATAAATTAGATAAAGGGAAGAGAATCTACAACATATAGTTTTCTTGGTTGCTCTCGAGCTACAAATAGAAGTTGTATTAACGTTCAATTATAAGATCTTAAAGGAGTACCATATCTGTTGTATGCAGGTACATCGAAATTCAGATTGCTGCAAGAAATTTCTATTTGCTGCAAATAAGTCTTACCTCCGATGCTTTCAGCAGATACAACACCCAGTTCATTCTTCGCAGTAGAAAGATAGTAAGCTCGTGCATCTCCAAGAGAGAGCTTAACAAGGAAACTGTGTTAAAGATGGCAATAGGAAGAAGTAGAATGATGACACTAACAGTCTCATGCTATTAATTACTAGGATAAAGTGTTTCCTTTAGAGGGAAACACCCTGTATTCAGTATGTAACAGAGAGCTAGCAGGTGATCAACCAAACAAACCTTGTTGAGAGAAAGATTGAGCTACTGACCTATAACACTTAATTGTTTGGTAAAGGTTACTTGCACATCGACAGTGAAAAATTAGGGGGTAGGGGGAAATGTTTTCACAAAAGAGTTTTAACTTCAAAGATAAAAAACAACTGAAAAAACTTAAAGATGCAATTGAAATATTTATTGAATTGAGGCATTAGAAATTTTAAAAGCATCGGAGCCAAATAGAGTGTGCCTTTGCAGATAAAGGATACAACAAGAGCCTTCACTATATCACCAGGGCGAAAAGACAAGTGCATATCCACTTTATCAATTTCTGTGGCTCGAACATCTTGTTGCCTGTCAACATATTTTCTGATAAGTTTAACATTGGTAACTTAAATAAGTATGCTCAAATCTACGTAACTCAATCTTACATTCCTATGAAATACAACGATTTGTCTAAGTCAACATCTACCAACCCAAAGGCAAAAGAAAGAAACTGTAAACATAACTACAACACTAATGACAAAAGTTATTTTTCCTGCTAGTGCTGCCTTAGAGATTCACCCCTTGCGGGCTCGGAAAGCATAGTCGCTTCTTCTTCAATTAATAGGGGCTATTCGGCGTACGGTCTGCCTACCCATGGGGTCGATGATTCCCACTAATAGAATCCAATTCGCAAAATGACAACACTGACATGCATAGCAATTGGACTCTTCTCTGGGCATTAGCACCTGTACTTATTAGCTTAGCTCATATAATGCCTAACTCACCATTCTTAATCCAAAATGAAAACATTACTAAACACACTTCAACAGAATGGAAACCAAGTTCCCTTCAAAACTATACTATAAATATTGATCCTCAACCAAGAACAGGGCATTTTCCCTGTTTGATTTTACAGTTTTTATCCATACATATTAACATTCTTTTCTTACTACTAATAACCATTCAACTCTTCCAGACTTTGAACAATAATATTTCAGTTCCCTACTTATATACACATACGCACAGTTTCTTAAACTTCTACAATTATTCCTATCATATACATACTCAGAAACATAAGTTCAATAAAATTTCCATAACCTGGAATAAGCATACATACCTGATAACCCCGCTAAACTTTTCTTTCACCGATTTGGTACCAACACACATAATATCAGCTGAAGTCATCTTAGCCATCACCTTAGTTACCCTAGCAATGATGATGGATCCAGGTTCAGGAACGGCACCATGAGCTTTATGACCAGTAACCTCCACAATTGATCTCTTCTATCAGACAGACAAACAAAACTTAGAAATTCAATCATTGAAGATTCACAAACCGAGAAAAAGTTAAAACCTTAAAACCCTAAACCTTACCTGGTCAGGTGAATCGGATGAAGGAGGGATGATGACCCGACGTCCAGTAAGAGAAGCGTATATAGTTTTATTGTGTAAGTATGCACCTTTACCTGGGATTAGGGTTGATGAATAACCCAACACTTCTCCTGGTGTTACCATTACTTCTTCCTTCTCTTTGTCTACTTCCATCACCATATCTAATTTCTCTCTCTCTCTCTCTCTCTTTCTCAGAATTCAGAAACGAGGAAGAATATGTCAAACTTGGTACGTGTGGCACGAACTTAGGTTAAAAGAGATTGGGCCAGCGAGTCAATTCCGAGTGGAAGAACGGAGTTGTTTTGCGGTAAAACCAATGCAGTTAATATCGGACTTGAGTTTGTCTCGGCTTGAGGTCCATACACTGGTACAATTTTGTGTCGGGGAAATTATTTGAAATAACGGTGAGATATCGCCTCCAGATTATAGACCTATGATTTTTATAACAAGCATTTTTTCGCACATTTTATCTGTTAGGATATATATTTATGCTTACATGACAAGAGGGTTTAGTGTATCACCCAATGGTTAGGATACATTGGATTTTCTAACTACCGGCCCAGATCTTCCCTCCCACCTAGAACAACGTACTATATTTGGTTAATCCAATGGTTGGCTTTTCCTCGCACCCCACGCTAGGTGCATTAACTCTTTTTCCTTAATTGGCGAAGCGTTTTCTTTTGTATGTAACGGCACAGCTGTGTACAATGATTTACCATTTCCATTCTCTCTTCATGTTCTGATCAATGGCAATCTCATCGTGGTTCGAGTAATTAATTTTGAAAAAGTGGGGTACAACAACCTCACCCAATAATTCGCTTAGCAATCTGTATAGACTAACTCCAATATACTTTTAAGAGAATCAACTAGACAGTCAGACCCAATCTTAATAAAAAGTATATCAAAGAGTTATATCTCAATTTCTCGATTCAATACTTACTCAAGCAAATAGAAATCTGCGAGTCTAATTGAATACAAGAGAAATTAACTTGAACGGTACCAAAGACCAATGTTCAAGGATCAATCAATTTCAATCAACAACCAAAGGTCGGATTTCCCAATTGATTGATTCAACGCACAACCTGTGATATTTCAATTATATAACAAAATATAATGCGGAAAAGAAATAACACGGACACCAGAAGTTTTGTTAACGAGGAAACCGCAAATGCGAAAAAACCCTGGACCTAGTCCGGATTGAACACCACACCGTATTAAGCCTCTACAGACACTAGCCTACTACAAACTAACTTCGGTGCGGGACTGTAGTTGAACCACAATCAATCTCACACCGATTCAAGGTACGCTTGCGCTCCTTATGTCTCTCGATCCCAGCAGGGATACTACGCACTTGATTCCCTTAGCTGATCCCACCCACAACTAAGAGTTGCTACGACCCAAAGTCGAAGACTTTAATAAACAAATCAGATCACACGAAAAGTCTACATGAATAGATAAATCTGTCTCCCACAGAAATACCTACGAGTTTTGTTCCGTCTTTTGATAAATCAAGGTGAACAGGAACCAATTGATAACCCGGACTTATATTCCCGAAGAACAACCTAGAATTATCAATCACCTCACAACAATCTTAATCGACTAGCGAAACAAGATATTGTGGAATCACAAACGATGAGACGAAGGTGTTTGTGACTACTTTTCTATCTTGCCTATCGAAGAAATTAATCTCAAGCCAATCTTACGATTGTACTCGATACGATAGAAACAACAAGATCAGATCACGCAACTACAGAGAAAATAGTTGGGTCTGGCTTCACAATCCCAATGAAGTATTCAAGTCGTTAACCTACAGGGTCTCGGTAGAAACCTAAGGTTAAAGGAGAATCGACTCTAGCTTATACAACTAGTATCACACATGAGGTGTGGGGATTAGGTTTCCCAGTTGCTAGGGTTCTCCTTTACATAGTCTTCCAAATCAGGGTTTGCAATCTAAGTTACCTTGGTAACAAAGCATTCAATATTCACCGTTAGATGAAAACCTGATTAGATTCAAGCTAATATCTTTCAACCGTTAGATCGAACTTAGCTTGCTATACACAAATGAAATACACGTTCATTTAGGTTTGTGTAACCATACTTAAACGTGTACACCTAGTTGGTTAAACAGTAGTTAACCAAATGGTTAGCCATATGAGCACTTTCATATCAACCATATTCATCGTCACCATAACTAGTTCAAATGACTCAAAAGAACTAGTTAGAGAGTTGTTCAATTGCTTAGATCTCATAGAAGTATACAAGACACAATCGAAGCAAAAATAATTTTGATTCACTCGAATCAGTTCATGAGATTTATAGCCACGGTTTGCAAATATGTATTCCTTAGTTTATATAAGTTTAAGTTCACGAATAAACCGTTTTTAGAAAATAACCTACTCAAGTATGCATACCGGTACGCATGCTTAAGTACCCGGATTAAGTTTGTTTTTAGTTCGCAAACTCCAGCAGAAATTCACGGAACATGAACTTCCGACAGTACGCGGACTTTAGTTCCGGCTATCCTGAGCAACAAAGTACGCATACTTTGGTTCAAGGATTTTGGACTTACACACGTATGAGTTCACATACAATGTTTATATCCATTCAAGGTTATAAATTCTAAACTCTCATTTCAATCATTGAAACATTCTTAGAGGATGTTAAATAGAGGTTACTCACACACTATTCTTCATCAAAGCGATTTTCAAGATATTGAAATAATCAACATGACATTCGTCACTTGTAAAGATGAACTTGGCCAAAGCGAAAGCTTACCAACATATATTTCGAGAAATAGATAAGCGAGATAAACTCGGCTCGAATAGCAAATGTGTATAATCGAAGTCTATATAGCAATACGACTTTTGTCTCAAGATAGGAGATAGAGTAGATAGACTTTTGAGTGATAGATAAGTTCAAGTCTCCACATACCTTTTAGTCGATAAAGTTCCACCAGTTCCTTGTATAGTTCTCCGTCTTTGTATGATGATCTCCGTGGAGTCTAGAGATCAACTATACTTCTATCCTAGTCCGAGACTTAGCTATAAGTATACTATAAATCAAGATTTATAGTTTTGGCAACTAAACTTGACAAATAAGCTTGAGATAGCAACGCTTGCGAGTTCGACCGAGCAGTGCTCTAACAATCTCCCCTTTTGTAAATTTTAGTGACAAAACTATCAATACATATGGAATACAAAATAAATAAACTTTGCAGCTTCTCTTCCACATGCATGATCTCCTTGGTTCTTCAACATTACTCGAAATCTTCGTCACTTCCAAGTACTCCAATGATTCCAAAGGTTGTAAGTTTAGCATCATCGTTGTTGAAAATCCGTAGCCATAACAATGAGAAAACAAAAGCTCTCAATCATTGTTATATAGTGTCATAGTATTATTACACAACATCAAATTTCAATTGTATCACAACTTTGACAACAATACTATGGTGATATGTATCACTCCCCCTTAGTCAATACTCCATATCACATGGAAACCACTCCCCCTTACATAATGATATAAAAACCATATGTATTTGTAGTGTGAACTACATATTAATTCTCCCCCTTTTTGTCAATAAAATTGGCAAAGGTACGAAAACTAGTGGGATCCTAATGAAATTTCCATAGAGACACTTCAAGACCAAAAGAAAACACATATCAACTTTTTAGATGCAATCATATAGCCGAAGCTAAATGCATTCATCAAGGAGTTTATAAAGATACAAGATAACCCCTATAATATTCCATAGCCGCACTCCCCACAAAGATTTGGCAATTAAGCACAAGTTCAATTAAGAACTCTCCCCTATAAAATGTCATTCCCGAAAGAACAACAAGAGCGACCTTACTTTCACAAGAAAAGAAGGATTTCTTTGGACAACACAAATCATATGAGAATATGAATTTGTATCCAATATACTCAATTAAATTAACCACAAGAGAACCCACGATTATTTTAATCGGAAATGCTCAACATAATAAAACTTACGGAGTCGCACAGTATATACATAAAAATATGGATCAGGGAAGATCAATACTGCGGAATAGACAAGGATTCATTCTATTTTCCATCATTATTTGCACAATGACATACAATAGACATAATCCTTGTAAACAAAAGTTTATTCTTTATTCCATCAAATAATGACATAAAAGGCTTTAACTTTTGTAATGTCAAAAGTTCATTCTATCTTTTATCAATACTTTCATACCGACATAATAGAGATAACTTTTTACCATATATGGGACAATCATAGTTCACGGACGCAAACACACATATCCCATAACATATTGCACTATATATAACCATAAAGATTAGTACTGCAAAATCATCTTCCAAACAAACTTTAGAATTCAAATAAATAAATCTAAAAACATTGAAGATGAAAAAACGTTGGACATAGATATGTGTAATCACAATAATGGCTATTCCAATCTCTAGTTATTCTTCTTAAAAACACAAGAATAAAATTCTCATAAGAAGTTTTTCTAGACATTGTAGAGCTTTCTCAGAGCATCTACCGAGAATTCCTTCTCATTATTAAAAAACCCATTGATTATGGGGTCGTTCAATTCCTTTAAATCTTCAGAAATATCAGTCAACTCACTAAGTTCTCTTTTTATCTCACGCAGGGTGTTCTTTGTTAGAGACAACATTTGCTCACAGTGAGTTATCTTTTCTAGAGACGAAACAATTTGATATTTTAAATTATTTCTTTTGCTGGTGAATTCTTTCACCATACCTCTTAGATCCTTATCAAAAGGACAAACCGACAAGAGGCAGTTATATGAAGAACCTTATCCATCATTTGTAAATCTCTCTTTCTTCTTCCTTGAGGAACTGATTCCTTCATACAGATACACATTAACCGCTTCAACTGCATCCTTTTTGGTGGTACCTCTAGTTACAGGAGCCATGAAATTGTATCTTTCAAAAGGAAAAAAAGAGATGAAGGACTTGATCATAAATGACTATAAATAGACTTATGGCCTCCAAAACCCTAAAAAGACTTTGAAAAAGTCTTCCATGATTTATTATCCATTATCTAAATTATTAGGAGAATATTTTCTTAACAAAAATAAGAAATGAATACACATATACACAGTCTTGATCCACTTTTGATGCAAGCCTCATTTTCTCAAGCTAAAGATGAGGATGCGAACGTCACTGGTATTAGACAGTGACAGAGTGAGCTGAATGCTCACATCTTTTACCAACTAGTGACATATCAAAGTTTGTTGTATAAACAAATTTCTTACCTCGTCTGAATCTGGAATTTCTGGATTTTTTATGAAAACCTTGTTGATCATCCAATGCCAGATTCATCCTCTGCATGTTCTCTTGAAGTTTGGCAATTCTTTTGTTGTTCCTTTTGAATCTCCAACACATACTTTGAACATGATTTGCATTTCCACAAAATGAACAAATTAATAAAGATTTTTGTTATGTTGAATTGCATTCTGCTTATCACAACATTCAACGTACAATGTTCCAGCATTAGTCGGAATAGAAGAGTTGTTTGTGTTCACAACTCTTTTTCCTTTCGGATTTTGTCAGAACTTTTCTGTCAGAACTTTCGGATAACCTCTGCAGGTCATTCTTAAGAGTATCAATCTCTTTTTCCTTTAGAATCATGGTTCTGGTGAATTCATCATTAAGACAATCTATCTCAAGATTTTTCACTTGGAGCGATGATTCAAGTTTTTTCAACAAAGCCTTTAGTTGTAGATTTTCCTGGTGAATCTCTCTACTTTTATTCAAGAATTCACAAATCTGTGTGTCGGACTCAAGCTCTGAATCAGAAATTGAGTAGGTGGAGGTTTCTGCTGCAAGAGCTGAAAGTTCATTGCACTCATCAGACGCATCCAAAACGTTGACACCTAGGAAAGATTTTTCTTGTGTTGAATTATCTGAAGCATTAACTGGAGAGAGATGTTTATCACATCTTTTACTTCTTTTTACAAAATCCTTGATCTTTTCTGTTATCAGGGATTTATCAAAATCAAAATGATTGGAACAACATTCATCAGCCCAAGACAAGTTAGAAAATTCACTTGTGTTGGTCACAGCATTGAATGCAGATGTCCTGACTATGTTTTGATTAAGATCAAGAATTTTTAACTTTCCAATTAAGGTATTTCTGGAAACCTCATCAAGGTTATTTCCTTCAACAATGGCATGCTTCTTAAAATCGTATCTAGATGGCAGAGATCTGAGAGTTTTCATCACAATGTTCTTTTTAGGAATAGTCTTACCCAATGCAAAGAATGCATTAAGAATTTCAGACACTTTGTGATTAAACTCATCAATTGAATGTTCATCTATGAAGGTTTTCCCAATCAGAATTTAGGTTTTGAAGCCTAGCTTCTTTTTCACAGGTATTCCCTTCAAATACGGTTTCTAAGATATCCCAGGCATCTTTAGAATTTGTGCACGTGGACACATGATACTGAAGATCTGGGATAATGGCATGTATGATGGCATTTAATCCGTCGTAGTTTTGCTTTACAGCATGGATTTCTTCTGGAGTATATGCACCAATATCCTTGGGTCTAGACACATCGCCTTCTGTATCAACCGGAGGAGTATAGCCATTAACAACACGTACCCATGTTTGAAAATCACGAGCTTGAAGAAAAGCACGCATAGCGATTTTCCACCACAAGTAGTTAGAGCCATCGAAGACTGGCGGTACGTTTATGGAGATAGAATTTCCGTCCATATAGTCAGATCGCTACAAACACAGACTTATGAGGTCTTTAAACGTGTTTGCCTGCTCTGATACCAATTGAAAAAGTGGGGGTACAACAACCTCACCCAATAATTCGCTTAGAAATCTGTATGGACTAACTCCAATATACTTTTAAGAGAATCAACTAGACAATCAGACTCAATCTTAATAAAAAGTATATCAAAGAGTTATATCTCAATTTCTCGATTCAATACTTACTCAAGCAAATAGAAATCTGCGAGTCTAATTGAATACAAGAGAAATTAACTTGAATGGTACAAAAGACCAATGTTCAAGGATCAATCAATTTCAATCAATAACCAAAGGTCGGATTTCCCAATTAATTGATTCAACGCACAACCTGTGATATTTCAATTATATAACAAAATATAATGCAGAAAAGAAATAACACGGACACCAGAAATTTTGTTAACGAGGAAACCGTAAATGCAGAAAACCCCGGGACCTAGTCCAGATTGAACACATGATAGGTGTCTAAAAACACCTAATTTAATATCTAGTATTTATGCTTTCTTTGCGAGTTTTCTTGTAAATTATGTATCTTATGTGTGCTTTTGAGTTATTAGGTACTCTGGAGTCGCACGGACGAAAAGTTGGAGAAATCACCCAATCGGAGCAAAAAGGGCGAACTTGTCATTTCATCAAGGGCGAAGACTATTTGGAGTCCAGAGGTGGTTAAGGGGCTCTCATTCAGGGTACCCCTTATCACTCAGCAGTGGGTGTTACTAACACCGGGTAGCCCTTATCCAGAGGATGGTTATGCTGTATAGCACCCAATTGGGTCGGTCCTATCCATGGCCAAGATCCGGATCCAAACCCGAAATCGGATCCAGACCCACTTCACAACCCAACCCTATGTTCATTTCGAGAGAACTTGTTTCTCATTCTTCGTTTCGTTTTTCCCCAAATTGAAAGTTAAGAGAGGAAGAACAGATCTTGTTAATGGTGGAATCAAGAGGGAGTTGAGAGAAGAATTGATGATATCGGTGGTCGTCGCCGTTGAAGCTCGAAGAAATGAGGCTAGGGTTTGCCATGAAGTTGAAATCAAAATAAAGAAGATGTTATTTACGTGAAATCAAGAAGAACTAGATTGGGTTTGAGATCGATGAGAGGGTTCAATCTGTTGTAGTAAAGAACGAAATGGTGACGACAAGATTCAGAGAAGAATGATGGATTCGTGTTTACAGCCAAACTCAAGAATCAGGGAGATTTGTGCTCTATTGTTCTTCCCCAAATTAGAGTTAGGGTTCTGAGCTTCAATTGAGATGGGGTTTCACTCGAATTGCAGAAAAGATGTATTTGCTGTTGATATTCATGGGTTTGTGGAAGATGTTGGTTAATTTGAGTTTGACAGGGTGAACTCAGGGAGATTGTTGGACCTGATGGACCGTGTGTGTGCTGAGATGCTCCAATGATAAGTTGAGGGATGAATTTGCGTTGCCATGATTTCAGTGAGAAGGATGAGAAATTAGGTTTTGAATTGAACCAGAATTGAAGAAAGGGGTGTCAGTGAAGGTTTGGGAATGAAGTGATGGTTGGCAATGGATTGTGTGGATTAATGGAGATGCTGGGTATGAGCTGAGTGGTGAGATGCACAAGAAGAGATGGCAGATATGGGTTTTGCAGTGGTGTGTGAGATGTGGAGTTGGCTTTGAGAAGCAAATGAGGTGGAGATGTTAAATAAGGCTGCTTTGGGATTGAATTCAGTTTTGCGGAGAGCTGGAGAGGATTGTTGGGAAGCGAGATGGAGCTAATGGGTTTAGTTCGATCTTTGGCGAGGGTTGAGGCGAGCACCTTTGGATGTTTATGGCTAGAGTTACGGGGCTACAATGGCTCGGGTGGTGGTGCTTAAAGCTTGTGCGAGGCATGGAAGTGAAGGGTGTTGGCAGTCGGCCAAGAGATGGAGCTACGATGTTGACAAGGAGAGCTGTTGAAGGCTGCAGTCATTGTTGCCATGTAAAGTCGGAGATTGAATTGGTACGCAAATGCTATTGAATTTGCAGTATGTTACATGTTGTAGGTGTTGCGGGGTTGCGAGGCAGAAGAGGTGAATAGATGAATGTTAGGGTTATGCTTGATTGAATAATTTGTGCGGTGAAGTGTATGGATTGTGGCGGTGATGAGCTAATGAAACAGATGCAAGCTAGTTTAGATCGAGGTAAAGATGGGAAGCTTTGTGTGCACTGGTGTTGATTGAGCTCGAGCTCACAGTAGATGCGAGGGCGGATTATGATACAGGCTGAGGAGGAGCTGGAAAACAAGACAAATGAGTGCCAGGATTTGGTGTTGATGTGGAAGTGCAGAGCAGGTCAGGTGGTGCTGTGTTGGGCTTGTGATGCTGATAATGAATCTGTGATTCTGAGTTGCAGGGAGGTGGTGTTGGTAGAAGGAGTTGGTACTCGAGTCCGGTTGAACTACGGGAATTGAGGCTCGGGTAGTGAGATTGATCTTTGGTGGATTGCGGTGAGGGAGACCGGCGAGAGAAGAAGCATTTGTGAGTGAGATGGTGTCGCCATTGGACTGGAATTGGTGGATGCGGTGCTGTGATGTTGGAGGCTAATGAGACTCGGATGAATCATATGAAGCCTAGCAGGTGGAGTTGTCTTTGTTGCGGAGGTTGGGAACCGATATTGTTTTGAAGTTACATGGAGGATTGAACGAGTTGAGTTGTACCACACCATCTTGGGCTGGAGGAAGCACTGATGCACAATGATAGTGCGGCTCGGGATATGGCTTTGTCAATGGCTTGGCGCCGACACAGGATGCACTCGACTCAATGACTTGACCCGTTTTGACTCAGTGCTTTGACCCGAGTTGACCCGACCGATCCGACCCGTTGACCGGTGACCGGTTTGACTTTGCCGGTCACCTGAGGTACTTTTCCGGTGACTTTTCCGGCGGGATTCCGGCCACAATCCCAGTTTTCCGGTGAGCGTTTTTGGGACAAAATTTCTACACGGGTTTCTCTCCATGGTGGGCCGGGTGAATTTCCAACTAATGGACTTTGAAGACAAAACCTAATTTTGGAAGGAGTGGAGCTATAAAAGAGAGGACTTTTACCTAATATCATATATCTTTTCTAATTCTTTTTCCTCTACTTGTTTTCTAGGGTTTAGAACATGAAACTTCTCTTTCTTCTTGTGATGAACTCCTTGAATATGAGTACCTAAGTTTATTATTGGTTATGGAATAGTTGGATTTCACATAATATGTTTCTTTGTTCAATATATTAGTTTTGTCTCATAATTATCGTTTGCAATTCTCTGAAAATATTGTTTTATGATTGATTGATTGTTTTGTCAAGTTGCAAATTGGTAGAACTTCTAATCACATCTATTGCTAGTTTAGGGTTTATTATACGCAAAAGTGATATTCCTTGGATACAAGTAGCATAATATGATTATGGTTTGTAGTGATATATTCTTATGGTCATATGTGAATCGTAACCTTTGTTAAATTGAATTAGTGCGCTTTCCACGTTCGATTGCTTTGATTGGCCTGATTTCATAGAACTTAATGCATCTAGGGAATTAAACTTGATTAGTGCTTTTACACGTTAGGTTGTTCCTTTAGGTAGAATTCATATTCGCATCTTTTAATGTGTTTGTTGATGACATGAGGAGATTTGCGGGATATTCTTGCGATCAAGGTATTCTAGGGTCTTTGATAAAAGTTGAGATTAAATATCAATTCTAGTTATTGTGAAAAGCATGTTAGTGAATGAAAACGAAATCCTTAACCAATATTTCTTATCCTTGATTTGATTTGTTTGCTTATTTCTTTATTTGCTTTTACTTATTTTATTTCATAAAATCACAAAACTACCGGTGTTATTTATAAGGAACCATAACAATTTGACAACCTAGACCTCTCTGTGGGATCGATCCTTTCTTGCCCTTGTTATATTTATATTTTGAGTAGTAAGAAAGTGTAATTATATTTGTGTCGCTTACGACAGCGATCAAATTTTGGCGCCGTTGCCGGGGAGGCAGCGGTTGTTAATTGTTTTTGGTTTCTTATTTTTTGTATTTAGTTTTTATTTTTATTTTTTCTTATTTTCTGGGTTTTAACTTTAGTTTGAGAATCTTATTTCAGGTGCTTATTTCTATGGAAGGAGCATATTGGAACAATGGATACGGATTTCAACCTCAACAATATGATAACTACCAATTCCATGGGTATAATCAAAACCAATTCATTGGTTATGACCAATATTCCATGGAACCTTGTGGTTTTCCTCAACAACCTTATGGCGGGTATGTGTGTGAACAACAACAAGGATGGGAGGATTCTTATGCTCTTGAACAAAAAGTCTCTAATTTTATAGACCAAGTTTCCACCTTTTTACAAGAGGAATTTCAAAAAGCTAAAGAGACTACAAACGAGCAACTCCAAGAACTTCGTGAAGGTATGACTATCTTACGAAGAGACATTGATCAATACAAGGAAGATATGGATAATTCTAATGTGCATATGGTTTGTGATGAATATTTGGTTGATGCTAATGTTGAAAAAGGCCAATCCTTGGGCACTTTTGTTGATAATTGTGTAGTTAACTCAACTCTTGATCGTAATAATGATCATTCACCTATTCAAAAGGATGAGTTAGAGATAAACAACACTAATTTCAGCGAGGAACAATCTTATGTTGACTATGATAGTGACGGTGATTATGATACATTGCTTGAAACAACTCATGGTGACATCTCCGAGGAGTCTTTTTTGGGATCAAGATGAAGATGAAGAGGAATATGTCGACACTTGTGTAGATTACTCAAGCATTGATCTTAATAATGATCAAGAGCCTATTCAAAGGGTGGAGCTTGAGGATGATGCATTTTCGAGTGTTCTAAAAAAGTTTCTTATGATAAAATTTGGATCCGCAAAAGAGTATGTGCCTTACAACAAAAAGGAGGAGTATGTTGAGAATGAAACCGTTATAACAAATATTGTGGAAGACCCAATTGAGCTTGCAAATGATTGTAATGATGATGTTTATGTCGAGACTTTGGTTACGGCAGAAACGGACGAAGAATGGTTGCAAGGTTTGATAGAGGACCATGATATAAAAGAGGTGAATAATTCACTTGAGTTTTTCAAAGATGAAGAGGATTCCGTAATACAAGAGATTGTGCAAGGTTTATCTAACCCTTTGCCTATTGTTTCTTCTCCTTTACCTCTTATTGGTTTGAATGTATGTGCTTCGAAAACATTGTTGACTGACTTTGTTTCTCGTTTTCCGCCATTAGAGACACTTGATTCTCATACTATGCAGGTTATGGAACCAGAAACCGTGGAAGTACCCGACTTCTATATTCTTTATACACTTCCAAGTGTGGACAAGAATAAGTGTGGGGGAAGCTTTTATCGGTTCATAGCTTCACTTTTGCTTTATATTACTAATATTTGTGTGAAGTTAGTGTTTCCAAAACAGGTGCTATGGGTGGATCCCCAACTTTTCCGATTATTGGTGTATGGGGAATGAATCTTGCAAGGATAAGTCGGGCCGTCGACTATAAACCAAGCGCTTAGTGGGAGGCAACCCACCGGTTTTGTATCCCTTATCCTTTTGCATTTTATTTTTGTTTCGTTTATTTATTTTTTTTTACTGTTTTCATATCATATTTGCATCCCTATGTTTAATTTCATTGAGTCCGTAATCTATCTTAGAAGAGAATTAGGACGAATACCTTTTCGTCAGAAAAATTCAGACTGCGCGTAGTTCAGTCCAGAGACCATAACTGTCAGACCGTTTATCGAAACACTGTGAAATTTTGACACTGTGTAGAAAACACGTAGGTGAACAACTTTTGTGAAATGGAGTTTTTCCAAATTCCTTACCAATTTGCACAGTTTTTGCGTTTTATCTGCTGTTACGTCAGAATTCAGAACTTTCGGTTTTACACATTGAGGACAATGTGAAGTTTAAGTGTGGGGGAGCATTTATATGTTTGTATAGTTTGTTTTTGACACCATTAGTGGATGGAACCATTTTGAATGCAGGAGTTGAGGAACCAATTAACTAAAAGGGGAAGAATATAGCTCAGAAATCACAAATTAACATGATAGTTATTACCATATTTCGGAATATCACCATATCACATTCTATTTTTATTTTTCCATATTTATCTATTGTTCTCTAAGTGCTTTGGTGGGTCACTAAACATCGACGTGTTATTACTGCTAGGATGAAATAGAGTGATTGAGTTACTAGAAAAAGAAAAAGAAAAAAAAAATTGAAAAAAAAAAAAGAAAAAAAAATTGAAAAAAAAAAAATGAAAAAATATATGAAAAGAAAAAAAGGACCGACCAATTAGACCAAAACGGAATAAAAAGACACTTGGGAATAGCAAGTATGTGTGAAACGTAGTCCCCGTCTCCGTCGCCTAAACAAGCGTGGAATGCAGGATCCAAGGCAACTATCATGTACTTGCTGACAAGAAGCATGCGCTTGGATCCAAAAGATCTAATCATGCCGTCTAGAGAAATTGGATCCAGTTTGATCCAATCTTATATAAGAGAAAAAATTATTATTGTGTTGAATAAAGTCACTTTTGGTTCCCTTGTATATGCCAATTGATTTGATGTAGCATTCAGCACTAAGTAGCTCAATCCAATAGGATTAGGTTCATCTTAGCAGTGACCTTCAGACAGATATGGGAAACATCGAACACTTGTGAATATTCGCCAACATCTACATCTATATCCATCTTCTTAATCTTTTCATTGTGATTGTGGTTTGTTAGTTTCCGAGTATTGTGGCTTGTTCGACTATCTAATTGGAGTTTATTTACTAATAATTGAATTGAATTTGCAAGGTACCTCTTCCTGTAGTCATTTTGGATTCGTTCATTGATTTGTCACAAATAGACGGAGTTTGAAATATAGGTTTTGTAGGTATATCTCTAGTAAACCTTCACGAGACTATAACTCGTCCACTAGGGACACCTAGGGGTTTAAAGGCTTGTTATTTATGCTAAAATTAACCGTAGCCTCGACGTCACGGAGTTGTTGTATTTTATTGTTTTGTTTGATTTGCTCGAGGACTAGCAAAGTCTAAGTGTGGGGGAATTTGATAGGTGTCTAAAAACACCTAATTTAATATCTAGTATTTATGCTTTCTTTGCGAGTTTTCTTGTAAATTATGTATCTTATGTGTGCTTTTGAGTTATTAGGTACTCTGGAGTCGCACGGACGAAAAGTTGGAGAAATCACCCAATCGGAGCAAAAAGGGCGAACTTGTCATTTCATCAAGGGCGAAGACTATTTGGAGTCCAGAGGTGGTTAAGGGGCTCTCATTCGGGGTACCCCTTATCACTCAAAGAGTGGGTGTTACTAACACCGGGTAGCCCTTATCCAGAGGATGGTTATGCTGGATAGCACCCAATTGGGTCGGTCCTATCCATGGCCAAGATCCGGATCCAAACCCGAAATCGGATCCAGACCCACTTCACAACCCAACCCTATGTTCATTTCGAGAGAACTTGTTTCTCATTCTTCGTTTCGTTTTTCCCTGAAATTGAAAGTTAAGAGAGGAAGAACAGATGTTGTTAATGGTGGAATCAAGAGGGAGTTGAGAGAAGAATTGATGATATCTGGTGGTCGTCGCTGTTGAAGCTCGAAGAAATGAGGCTAGGGTTTGCCATGAAGTTGAAATCAAAATAAAGAAGATGTTATTTCTGTGAAATCAAGAAGAACTAGATTGGGTTTGAGATCGATGAGAGGGTTCAATGCTTTGTAGTAAAGAAACGAAATGGTGACGACAAGATTCGAGAGAAGAATGATGGATTCGTGTTTACGGCCAAACTCAAGAATCAGGGAGATTTGTGCTCTATTGTTCTTCCCCAAATTAGAGTTAGGGTTCTGAGCTTCAATTGAGATGGGGTTTCACTCGAATTGCAGAAAAGATGTATTTGCTGTTGATATTCATGGGTTTGTGGAAGATGTTGGTTAATTTGAGTTTGACAGGGTGAACTCAGGGAGATTGTTGGACCTGATGGACCGTGTGTGTGCTGAGATGCTCCAATGATAAGTTGAGGGATGAATTTGCGTTGCCATGATTTCAGTGAGAAGGATGAGAAATTAGGTTTTGAATTGAACCAGAATTGAAGAAAGGGGTGTCAGTGAAGGTTTGGGAATGAAGTGATGGTTGGCAATGGATTGTGTGGATTAATGGAGATGCTGGGTATGAGCTGAGTGGTGAGATGCACAAGAAGAGATGGCAGATATGGGTTTTGCAGTGGTGTGTGAGATGTGGAGTTGGCTTTGAGAAGCAAATGAGGTGGAGATGTTAAATAAGCTGCTGGGATTGAATTCAGTTTTGCAGAGCTGGAGAGGATTGTTGGGAAAGCAGATGGAGCTAATGGGTTTAGTTCTGATGCTGGCAGAGGTTGAGGCAGGCACTGGATGTTGATGGCTAGAGTTACAGGGCTACAATGGCTCAGGTGGTGGTGCTTAAAGCTTGTGCAGGCATGGAAGTGAAGGGTGTTGGCAGTCAGCCAAGAGATGGAGCTACAGATGTTGACAAGGAGTCATTGAAGGCGCAGTGTTGCCATGTAAAGCTGGAGATTGAATTGGTACGCAGCTGCTATTGAATTTGCAGCTGTTGCAGCTGTTGTAGGTGTTGCAGGGTTGCGAGACAGAAGGGCTGAATAGATGAATGTTAGGGTTATGCTTGATTGAATAACTGTGCAGTGAAGTGTATGGATTGTGGCAGGTGATGAGCTAATGAAACAGATGCAAGCTAGTTTAGATCGAGGTAAAGATGGGAAGCTTTGTGTGCAGTGGTGTTGATTGAGCTCAGGCTCTGGTAGATGCAGGGGCAGTATTATGATACAGGCTGAGGAGGAGCTGGAAAACAAGACAAATGAGTGCCAGGATTTGGTGTCGGATAGCCTTGGTGTTGATGTGGAAGTGCAGAGCAGGTCAGGTGGTGCTGTGTTGGGCTTGTGATGCTGATAATGAATCTGTGATTCTGAGTTGCAGGGAGGTGGTGTTGGTAGAAGGAGTTGGTACTCGAGTCTGGGTTGAACTACAGGAATTGAGGCTCAGGTAGTGAGATTGATGCTGGTGGATTGCAGTGAGGGAGACTGGCAGAGAAGAAGCAGCTGTGAGTGAGATGGTGTCGCCATTGGACTGGAATTGGTGGATGCAGTGCTGTGATGTTGGAGGCTAATGAGACTCAGATGAATCATATGAAGCCTAGCAGGTGGAGCTGTGCTGTTGCAGGTTGGGGAACTGATATTGTTTTGAAGTTACATGGAGGATTGAACGAGTTGAGTTGTACACAGCCATCTTGGCTGGAGGAAGCACTGATGCACAATGATAGTGCAGCTCAGGATATGGCCTGTGCAATGGCTTGGCCAGAACAGACCCTGACAGACCCTGACTCAATGACTTGACCCGTTTTGACTCAGTGCTTTGACCCGAGTTGACCCGACCGATCCGACCCGTTGACCGGTGACCGGTTTGACTTTGCCGGTCACCTGAGGTACTTTTCCGGTGACTTTTCCGGCGGGATTCCGGCCACAATCCCAGTTTTCCGGCGAGCGTTTTTGGGACAAAATTTCTACACGGGTTTCTCTCCATGGTGGGCCGGGTGAATTTCCAACTAATGGACTTTGAAGACAAAACCTAATTTTGGAAGGAGTGGAGCTATAAAAGAGAGGACTTTTACCTAATATCATATATCTTTTCTAATTCTTTTTTCTCTACTTGTTTTCTAGGGTTTAGAACATGAAACTTCTCTTTCTTCTTGTGATGAACTCCTTGAATATGAGTACCTAAGTTTATTATTGGTTATGGAATAGTTGGATTTCACATAATATGTTTCTTTGTTCAATATATTAGTTTTGTCTCATAATTATCGTTTGCAATTCTCTCGAAAATATTGTTTTATGATTGATTGATTGTTTTGTCAAGTTGCAAATTGGTAGAACTTCTAATCACATCTATTGCTAGTTTAGGGTTTATTATACGCAAAAGTGATATTCCTTGGATACAAGTAGCATAATATGATTATGGTTTGTAGTGATATATTCTTATGGTCATATGTGAATCGTAACCTTTGTTAAATTGAATTAGTGCGCTTTCCACGTTCGATTGCTTTGATTGGCCTGATTTCATAGAACTTAATGCATCTAGGGAATTAAACTTGATTAGTGCTTTTACACGTTAGGTTGTTCCTTTAGGTAGAATTCATATTCGCATCTTTTAATGTGTTTGTTGATGACATGAGGAGATTTGCGGGATATTCTTGCGATCAAGGTATTCTAGGGTCTTTGATAAAAGTTGAGATTAAATATCAATTCTAGTTATTGTGAAAAGCATGTTAGTGAATGAAAACGAAATCCTTAACCAATATTTCTTATCCTTGATTTGATTTGTTTGCTTATTTCTTTATTTGCTTTTACTTATTTTATTTCATAAAATCACAAAACTACCGGTGTTATTTATAAGGAACCATAACAATTTGACAACCTAGACCTCTCTGTGGGATCGATCCTTTCTTGCCCTTGCTATATTTATATTTTGAGTAGTAAGAAAGTGTAATTATATTTGTGTCGCTTACGACAGCGATCAACACACACTGTATATTAAGACGCTACAGACACTAGCCTACTACAAACTAACTTCGGTCTGGAGTATAGTTGAACCCCAATCAATCTCACACTGATCCAAGGTACAGTTGCGCTCCTTACGTCTCTGATCCCAGTAGGATACTACGCACTTGATTCCCTTAGCTGATCTCACCCACAACTAAGAGTTGCTACGACCCAAAGTCGAAGACTTTAATAAACAAATCTGTATCCCACAGAAAAGTCTACAGGAATAGATAAATCTGTCTCCCACAGAAATACCTACGAGTTTTGTTCCGTCTTTTGATAAATCAAGGTGAATAGGAACCAATTGATAACCCGGACTTATATTCCCGAAGAACAACCTAGAATTATCAATCACCTCACAACAATCTTAATCGACTAGCGAAACAAGATATTGTGGAATCACAAACGATGAGACGAAGGTGTTTGTGACTACTTTTCTATCTTGCATATCGGAGAAATTAATCTCAAGCCAATCTTACGATTGTACTCAATACGATAGAAGCAGCAAGATCAGATTACGCAACTACGGAGAAAATAGTTGGGTCTGGCTTCACAATCCCAATGAAGTCTTCAAGTCGTTAACCTACAGGGTCTCGGTAGAAACCTAAGGTTAAAGGAGAATCGACTCTAGCTTATACAACTAGTATCACACATGAGGTGTGGGGATTAGGTTTCCCAGTTTATAGAGTTCTCCTTTATATAGTCTTCCAAATCAGGGTTTGCAATCTAAGTTACCTTGGTAACAAAGCATTCCATATTCACCGTTAGATGAAAACTGATTAGATTCAAGCTAATATCTTTCAAACGTTAGATCGAACTTAGCTTATTATACACAAATGAAATGCACGTTCATTTAGGTTTGTGTAACCGTACTTAAACGTGTACACCTAGTTGGTTCAACAGTAGTTAACCAAATGGTTAGCCATATGAGCACTTTCATATCAACCATATTCATCTTTACCATAACTAGTTCAAATGACTCAAAAGAACTAGTTAGAGAGTTGTTCAATTGCTTAGATCTCATAGAAGTATACAAGACACAATCGAAGCAAAAACGATTTTGATTCACTCGAATCAATTCATGAGCTTTATAGCCACGGTTCACGAATAAACCGTTTTTAGAAAATAACCTACTCAAGTATGCATACCGGTACGCATACTTAAGCACCCGGATTAAGTTTGTTTTCAGTTCGCAAACTCCAGCAGAAATTCACGGAACATGAACTTCCGACAGTACGCGTACAGGTACGCGGACTTTAGTTCCGGTTATCCTGAGCAGCAAAGTACGCATACTTTGGTTCATTACCCCATGGCCCAAATTGGCACCATTGTTCCGGGAAGCAAAACTCTATGCCAACACCCTCTGGTCAAGCCGAAAATACGCCAAGTCGTCAATACAAGGATTCACGGATTCCTCATGCCTTCCACCAAAGGTTAGTTGAATTTCCTTGGCGATCTCTTCACGTATTTCTCTCTCGATTTTACTCTCGCCTGTCACCATCTCATGCTTACCCCGCAACAATGCCACTGTTACGTGCTAAGCAGGGGACTTAATGTTGATGGTGGTTTTTAGCTTAGGGTTAAAATCGTAAAACATTGCATCAGATGTGACGTCACTCTGCAAGGAAACGGTGCTGCGAGTACTAACCTCTCCACCGACACATTTATTGAGCCGCTCAATATACTTTTATCCATAACACTCAGTAAATTATAGCACCTCTCCAATACTAGACTCACTGAGTACTTTTCTGTGCTATGCTCCCCAGCAGAACCCTTAAATCGGTATGGCATGACGGATTTATGTTCACTCGCAGCGGAGTAGCATGAACCTCCAAGTACCAAAGTTAAGTCCATTGCACGAAATGCTCAGACAGAAAGCACACTGCATTTTGTAGATAAAGATTTTTGTGTGGAAGCATACAAAATCCAGCCAATTATTGTGATAACTCACAAAGAACTCATAAATCCGACTAATTTGCAAAATTAGGGTTTCGCGCCCCGCGCAGTATACTAGACCCCGTTGGTCGAAACCATGCTTAGCCAAGCTAAGCAACCAAATCCGCCATAATGCACTAAAAGTGCGGCCGCGCCCTAGCATGCCGACCCTCTTTCCATCGACCAATCAGGTCGCTTCAAATCCGCCACCGCGCGTTGGAAGTGTGGCCACGCCCTAGCATGCTGGCCCCACTTCCCGTCGACCAATCAGGTCACATCAAACCCGCCACGATCCACTAAAAGTGTGGCCACGCCCTAGCATGATGGCCCCACTTCCCGTCGACCAATCAGGTTGCTCCAAACCTGCCACGGCCTCAAAAGAGGTCGTCATACTAAGTTGGCTTCCCAAAACACTCCAGCTTCCCAAAAACGCGCCGGCTTCCCAAAACGTGTCGGCTTCTCAAAAACGCGCCAGCTTCCCAAAACGCGCCAACATGCCATCGCATACTGCACGCACTAATTAGGGTTTCGACACGCCAAACCCTAATCTGGGCAAGTTGCTACCTAATTCTTCCACAACGCAATTCTAGCTTTGGCCATGTCGCAACTGGCATACCGCTATGCCACGGCTACTAGCATGGCGCCATACCACTGGGCGCCAAACGGAAGGTATCCACGATCAACGGCTAACCTTCCTCCTGAGATGCAGATCTCAGCCGTACAAGCTTGCCACCAAACCGCAAGACTTGTGGCAACTTTTGGCCATAATGCCAAATACTTTGGTTTGTGCCGTCAAACCCTAATTTTACCGTTCCCAAAGGCATGCGCAAGCCATGCCAGCCATATCGCCATGCCACAGGCGCGGCTATGCCACCTCGGGCCCGCAACATCCCTCCTGAGTTTTACTGTCGGGTTGTTTTCACCTCCCGAACGAGATCAAAACCTAAATATTCCCTCGGAAGGAGATAAGAAATTCTTTTTCGATCAGAATGGAGGGGCGGACCATCAAAATCCGAGTCCGTACGATAATTCTACAGCGATTCTAGTAAAGGGCGCTAATTAGGGTTTCAGCATGCCAATTTATACAAAGTTGCCAGGTTACCGACGGAACGTAGCCACGATCAACGGCTACCCTTCCTCATGAGATGTAAATCTCAGCCGTACAAGTGCGCCACCAAACTTGTGGCAATTTTTGGCCGCAATGCCAAATTCCACGGTTTGTGCCAAACCCAAATTTGGCCACAACGCCAAATCCTTGGCCGCACCACCAAGAAAACAACAACATGCTACACGTTTTCCATGAAAACACTCGAGACATCAAAACATGTCACAAACTGGGGGATGCTCATCAGGGTATTGGTCTGGCGGTTTATAGCGTGCGGCGTGCAATACGCCCGTTACAAGAAAGTGTCATAAAGGTGAGGCGGTTAGTAATGGAAAGAAATAAGTGGTCAAACGCATCTTCATTATGGAAACATCAATTCCAGGCGTTACCCGTTACCACTTTCTTCCACCACTCAACCGCTTCCACTTCTTACGAGGCTAGGGTACGTTTTATTACGACTTGTATAAATAGGTTTCACCTATTTCCACCAAACGACAAGTTTTGGTCAGGAGAACAATACACATCCAGAAATCACCTGGTAGCTTTCCTGTGAGGATCAAAAATAAATAAAATAATATTTATATAAGTATACGTATAAATTTGCTAGTATTACTTAGGGCGTGTGACAATTAGCTTAGCTACCACATTTTGATGTCGTGATTATAGCCAGGTAGGTCGGGTCGTGTGGCTGGATAGGGTTCAATTTACTTAATTTTTGTTTTTTAAATAGCAATAGAATAAGGCTTAGTATTCTGTTGGGTCTTGAGATAGAAAGTGGTGTCTCTTTGTTGAGGATAACACATGTAGCTATAGTTTAGGGACAAAATAGGAATAGAAATGAAAGAGAATTACAGGGAAATAAGAGAAGGGGAATGAGGAAAAAGAAGAGGGTTATTATTTTTGTTCTCTCAATCGTGAATAGATAGGCAAAACTTGAGAATCTAGCTCGTGATTTCTTCTTTGAGGTGAATTGTGGAGTTAGGACCTTGAATTGATAAAACTAGATTGATTTTAAGTTAAAAGGAGCTTACAAAGAAGGTAAAATCTAATCTGATTCAAGGTGATTTTAGCTTAAGGTATGTTTTAATTTCTTTTATCATGTCACGGGAACTTTGAAATTAGATCAAATCCGATGTAATGGAGGCTAGGGATATAAGCTATTAGCTACTTTGATTGTGAAGAAATAATCATATGAACGTTTGGTTTTGAAACAGTAGCTTAGGTCATTTTCAATTAAGCAATTTTCGTTAAAATATATAACCATCGTTTTGTTGTTCGATTTCTATATTAGATTCATAACTTGGGTTCCGGATTAGTTTTAAATTAAAAACGAGTAGTAGGAGAATTTGATAGAAGATTTCGGACGGTATAACAAATTTAAAATCGGTGTTTAGATAAAAGATACAAATAAAAACAATGAGTTGTGATTGAGAACTACCTAACTGCGATTACTTACTTTTTCTTTTAATATAGATTCTATATAGGATCAAAGGGATGGGGACTCAAGAAGGGGATTGACGGATGTAAGATTTCTTTACGGAAGCGAGGTGGGGATTTAGGCAGAATTTCTAGCAGCTGTTAAGCGTGTATTTGTTCGCAATTGTACATTTCTGGTTAACCTTACCTTTGAACTATTGGATGTGTTCTTTTGTGCAAGTGTATCTTGTTTATCGATGAGTATTGTGTGGTATGAATTGGTTGGTGATCCCCTGAGGAGTGTCTGTTTCTCCCAACAGCTCTTTAGTAAGTCAAGTAGGGCGGTAATTCATCCGTTTGAATATTAAGTAGTAGAGCGGTAATTCATCCGTGTTTATATTACCTAGTAGGGCGGTAATTCATCCGTTTACGATACTATTATGCAATGTTATTAGTAGGGCGGTAATTCATCCGTATCGATATACTTAGTAGGGCGGTAACTCATCCGTTTGATAGTATATATACTATTTATTTGGGAGAGCCAGTCGTATGCATACTTCATTTATTTGTGTTTATTGTGTTTTGATTATACCAGACTCATGGCTTGGGTGGGCTCTTCATGAGAATAAATTGTGTGCTTTCATTTCTGTTCCATCATGCTCTTCTTGAATTCTTTGTTGTTATATTATGCTCATCTTGTGGTCTTTTTTTTCTGTTCTTCTTGTTTTGAGTTTCACTTTTAATCTATAAGTTCCCACTAGTTGGTACTCATTGGGTATTCTGTTTAGTGCCAGGTGAAGTTACAGTAGCTGAAGGTGAAGGAAAGGAAGGAGAGTATTACGTGTGGATCGACTGAGCTCATCCTAGTAGTTAACTGGTGTACATATTAGTTATCTGTTTCTTGTTGCATCTGTTCTTCTTTGAGGTGATGTTTTCTTCTGTTGATGCGTCATCTTTGTATCATATTCAGACTCTAACAACCTTGTGAATAGAATTTTTGTTGTGAATATAAGTAGAACGGAATATGAAAATAGCCACCGAATGTTTGCACATTAACAAGGGGTTGGCAACCCTGATAATCTTAATAAGTCTGATGCACACAGTCATCTTCTAAATGAAGATTCTTGGTGCATATGGTTCAACTTAGAAATGTTTATAGAAACTATAAACCATCAAAGCACATTAGAATATGTAAACGTACGCTAATAACAATTTGATTACTTCCTTGTTTTCTCATTTTAAAAAAAAAATATTGGCGGAAAAATTGGGTTGTGACAGTTTGGTATCAGAGCCCATTAGTAGATCTTGCATGGGCAGTGAATAAGAGCTTATAGTTGGGAAAGGCTTGTTTATTGTTTTTTTTCCATTGAAATGATCTATTATATGACATGTTTAGCTTTAGATTTTAAGAACATATATGCTTTTGTTTGAGACAGAATATGGAAGGTAATGGTATTTCAAGTACAGATATAGGAGATAAGGATGCCTCTACTAAAGAAACTGATACGAGACGAATGGAAGAGATTTCCAGGAATATGGGGGTGATGAATGATGAGATTAGAGATATATGTTCAAGGCAGGGTTGGCAGAGGATAGAAACTCGTCCAGTTCTACCAGTAGCACCTCAAAATTCACATGAGACAGAACATGTACCTCGTGCAAATATCATACAGGGAGGTGGTCATGGACAGGATAATGACTTACTGACAAGGTTTCTTAAGCTTACACCACAAGAGTTTTCTGGAACACCACCGGATTGTGATGTCGCGGAAAATTGGGTGCGAAATGCCGAACGCATATTAAAGCGGGTTGGGGGTACAACTTTTGATTGGGTAAATATTGCAACTTTTAAATTACAAGGTACGGCACGAGATTGGTGGGAGTCAGCCGAGCTTGCTGAAACTGAACCAATCACTTGGAACAGATTCAAAGAGCTGTTTTTTCAGGAGTTCGTTACAGATGTGTCGAGGGATCGAAAACGATCAGAATTTATGAATATAGAACAAGGGGAGATGTCTCTGGCCGAATTTGTGAATAAGTATAGGGGTTTATCTCGTTATGCTCCAGAAATAACATCCAATGATGAAGTAAATGCTAGAAAATTTATACGCGCCTTAAAGCCCCAAATCAGTAGACAACTTGCTGGATTTCAAATCAAGACCTTTCAGGAGGCACTAAGTCGAGGTTTTAGCGTTGAAAGGGAAGATGAAAACCGAATTGCAGAGCAAGAAAGGAAGTTAAGGTGGATGCCTGAACAGTTTCAAGAAAGACAGGATTCTTCGAAATGACAAATGACATCCAGGGCAAGTCAAACTTCCTTCAGGCCATCTGGACAATCTTGGCAAATGGGTGCAGCATCGCGACCATCTCCATCGTCAGTTTTGCAGTTACGACCTGATATGATGAGACCTGGCACAGTTAGACCGCAGGGACAAAATTTTCGACCACAAGGAAGGTTTGTTCGTCTTCAACAAGTGCGTCCTCAAGGTCCGATAAATCTCAATCAAGTGGTGTGTTATTACTGTAAAGAAACTGGACACTTTAGGAAGGACTGTCCAAAATTTCAACCTACAAACTCATCTTCACAGCAAGGAATGGTTTATTTAGTGGCTCAAGAAGACACCCCTACACAACATGTTTTACAAGAAGGTGACGTCCTGTATGCTGTGATGCAAGGGAATAGTTCCGCAACTGACCAAGTAGTGGAAGGTAAAATATCTTTATTCTATCACTTAGTCCATGTGTTGTTCGACACCGGATCTACACTCTCCTTCGTTAACTCTAACATTATGAGGGAACTTGAGTTAGATGTGATAGATGTTGGTAAGAGACTGTCACTATCTTCACCCTTAGGGAGTAAAACATTTCCTTTTCAAGTTTGCAAGTCTTGTGTGGTGATGATTAATAACCAAGAATTGATTGCAGATTTGGTAGTACTAGATATGCAGGGATT
The DNA here is from genome assembly GCA_023531295.1 of Papaver armeniacum. Lineage (NCBI taxonomy): Eukaryota > Viridiplantae > Streptophyta > Magnoliopsida > Ranunculales > Papaveraceae > Papaver > Papaver armeniacum. Next base: position 26,451 of record JAJJWW010010539.1, on the reverse strand, counting down.
TGATGTTATACTTGGAATGGATTGGCTAGCTAAATATCATGCAAGTGTTGATTGCTTTGCAAAGACTGTTAATTTTCATATACCGGGTAAATCACCGTTTACCTTTGTTGGTTCCATTAGGCCCCAAAGTCAGTTTCAGAAACTGAAGAAAACTGGGGGTTTCAATGGAGTTGGGTTATTAGCCTGTGTCGCAGAATGTGCTGTGTCAGTGGACACAATACCTGTTGTCCGTAATTATGGAGATGTATTTCCAGATAAACTACCAGGGTTACCACCAAAGAGGGATATAGATTTTTCTATTGATATACTTCCAGGTACTTCTCCTATTTCGGTTTCTCCTTATCGAATGGCTCCATTTGAAATGAGGGAGTTGAAAGCTCAAATAGAAGAACTAACAAGTCTAGGATTTATTAGACCCAGCTTTTCGCCTTGGGGTGCTCCCGTTTTGTTTGTTAAGAAGAAGGACAGGTCATTCAGGTTATGTGTCGACTATAGGAAGTTGAATAAGGTTACTATTAAGAATAAGTATCCTCTTCCCAGGATAGACGATTTATTTGACCAACTGAAAGAGGCCAATTACTTCTCGAAGATAGATCTTAGGTCTGCTTATCATCAGTTACGAATAAAGGAAGAGGATATCCCCAAAACAGCATTTCGAACCGGGCTAGGGCATTATGAGTACCTTGTTATGCCGTTTGGTTTAACCAATGCGCCAGCTGCTTTTATGGACTTGATGCACAGAATCTTATGGAAGTATTTGGATCAGTATGTACTGGTTTTTATTGATGATATTTTGATTTACTCCAAGACTCGAGAAGATCATGAGACACATTTGGAAAACGTCCTTGAAACCTTGCGTGAACATCACCTTTATGCGAAGTTCAGTAAGTGCGAATTTTGGTTGAACAAAGTGAGATTTCTCGGGCATGTTATTTCAAGTGAAGGGATATCAGTAGATCCGTCTAAAATAGATAGCGTTTTAAATTGGCATCGACCAACAACGGTTACAGAAATCCGGAGTTTCTTAGGACTCGCTGGATATTATCGTCGCTTTGTGGAGGGATTTTCCGGTATTGCTTCACCATTGACTCGATTAACACAAAAGGGGGTTAAGTTTGAATGGACGGATGCATGTGAATCTTCTTTTCAAGAGTTAAAAACTCGACTCACCACATCGCCGGTGTTAACAGTTCCGACTCCAGGGGAAACCTATGTTATGTATATTGATGCATCAAGTGTCGGACTTGGTTGTGTGTTGATGCAAAATGGGCAGGTCATTGCTTACGCTTCTCGGAAACTGAAAACTCATGAGAGAAACTATCCGACTCATGATCTGGAGTTGGCGGCAATTGTGTTTGCTTTGAAGATTTGGAGGCATTTCTTGTATGGCGAAAAGTTTCTAATATATTCAGATCACAAGAGTTTGAAGTATTTGTTCTCTCAGAAAGAATTGAATATGAGACAGAGACGTTGGACAGAATACTTAAATGATTATGAATTTACACTACATTATCATCCGGGTAAAGCGAATGTGGTTGCCGATGCCCTTAGTCGTAAGAAGGAGGGAATCTTAGCTCATTTGATGATCAGTGAATGGTGGTTACTGGATGTGGTCACTGGTTATACATTGCATAACTCAGAAGATGATGTGAACTGGAAGGGTTACTTGGCACAGATGACCATGCAACCATCCCTAATTGAGAGGATAGCTGAAGCTCAAGTCAGAAGCCAGGAGTTTATCAAGTATATAAATATGGCTAATGACAAGGAGAACAAGGACTGGAAGCTACATTCTGATAATAGTTTTCGAATTAGGAACCGGTTATGGATACCAAAGGATACAGATGTTGAATTGAGGAAGGAAATTTTGAATGAGGCTCACCGATCCCATTACACCATTCATCCAGGCAGCACTAAGATGTACAGAGATCTTCGCAGGAATTTCTGGTGGCCAGGAATGAAGAAGCATATCGCCAGTTATGTGAGGAAGTGCCTTACATGTCAACAAGTAAAAGCGGAACATCAACAACCATCGGGTCTTCTTCAACCTTTACCAATTCCAGGTTGGAAATGGGAACATATAACCATGGATTTTGTTAGCGGGTTACCAAGATCTAGTGATGGTATGGATTCCATATGGGTGGTGGTAGATAGATTAACTAAGTCAGCTCATTTTCTACCAGTTAAAACTAGTTATTCAGTTGATAAACTAGCACAAGTATATGTCTCGGGTATTGTTCGATTACACGGTGCTCCACTGTCTATAGTATCAGATAGGGGTGCTCAGTTTACATCTCAGTTTTGGAAGAGTTTACAAAAAGCTTTTGGGACTAACGTTACACTTAGCTCGGCATTTCATCCGCAGACAGATGGACAATCAGAACGGGTAATTCAGATACTAGAAGATATGCTCAGGGCTTGCATACTGGATTTTCAAGGTAATTGGATAACTCATTTGCCATTAACTGAATTCGCTTATAACAACAGTTACCAATCCAGTATTGGTATGGAACCATTCAAAGCTTTATATGGTCGACCGTGTAGATCGCCTATTTGTTGGGCAGAGGTGGGTGAGAATTTGTTAACTGGACCGACTATCGTGGCTGAGACAACAGAAAACATTAAGATTATTAAAGAACGTCTCTTTCTTTGCAGTTTTCTTGTAAATTATGTATCTTATGTGTGCTTTTTGAGTTATTAGGTGCTTTGGAGTCGCAGTACTCATTTAGAGCGGGCAAAAGTTATCTCTGTTTTGGGGGTTTTTAAAGGCGGACCATGGTCGGCACCCAAATCGTCCATTACGATTCAATTCATCACAGAACTTGAGGTTGGGCGAGGATGTTGAGCGAAGCTAAGAAACTCGGAAATAGATGAAGGTTTTGTGTTTGGTTGCTTTGTCTAAATGTTATGTTGGATCCGATAAAACAAGGAAGAGATTAAATTGTTTCGTCGCGAGAAATGAATTGAGAAATCAAAGAATTTAGAAATTAGGTATTGCTGAATTTGTGAGATAATCGATTCGGGTTGAAAGGGAAGCTAGCACCAAGGTTTATAGGTCCATTTCAAGAAAGATAGTTGAAGCATCCGTTGCTGGTAATTGCTTTATTCTTATGGGAAGATTATGGTCGATTGAATCTCGAGGAAATTGGAGATTAAGTGAAATGGTTGAGTTATCAATGTGGCGAGGTGGCTTATAGGATCGCATTACCTACATCCATGGGTCAGGTTCACGATGTGTTTCATGTGTCGATGCTTCGGGATTTAGGGCGTAGAGTGAATTGGCCGGGCTTATCATGAGTCGACTCCTCTCATGTAATAAGTTAGTGAAGCACCATCGTCGGCGATCCTTAAAACTAAAAGATGATATCTCATATCAAGAGGGTCCGTTAGAAATTTTGGATCATAAAGATAAGATTTTGAGAAACAAAGTGATACCATTAGTGAAAGTACGTTGGATTCATCACAACATTGAAGAAGCTACATGGGAGAAAGAGACAGATATGCGAGCTCAGTATCCAGAACTTTTCAATTAAGGTATGGTTATAGTGATTTCGTGGACGAAAACTCTTATTAGGTGGGTAGAATTGTGAGGATCAAAAATAAATAAAATAATATTTATATAAGTATACGTATAAATTTGCTAGTATTACTTAGGGCGTGTGACAATTAGCTTAGCTACCACATTTTGATGTCGTGATTATAGCCAGGTAGGTCGGGTCGTGTGGCTGGATAGGGTTCAATTTACTTAATTTTTGTTTTTTAAATAGCAATAGAATAAGGCTTAGTATTCTGTTGGGTCTTGAGATAGAAAGTGGTGTCTCTTTGTTGAGGATAACACCTGTAGCTATAGTTTAGGGACAAAATAGGAATAGAAATGAAAGAGAATTACAGGGAAATAAGAGAAGGGGAATGAGGAAAAAGAAGAGGGTTATTATTTTTGTTCTCTCAATCAGGAATAGATAGGCAAAACTTGAGAATCTAGCTCGTGATTTCTTCTTTGAGGTGAATTGTGGAGTTAGGACCTTGAATTGATAAAACTAGATTGATTTTAAGTTAAAAGGAGCTTACAAAGAAGGTAAAATCTAATCTGATTCAAGGTGATTTTAGCTTAAGGTATGTTTTAATTTCTTTTATCATGTCACGGGAACTTTGAAATTAGATCAAATCCGATGTAATGGAGGCTAGGGATATAAGCTATTAGCTACTTTGATTGTGAAGAAATAATCATATGAACGTTTGGTTTTGAAACAGTAGCTTAGGTCATTTTCAATTAAGCAATTTTCGTTAAAATATATAACCATCGTTTTGTTGTTCGATTTCTATATTAGATTCATAACTTGGGTTCCGGATTAGTTTTAAATTAAAAACGAGTAGTAGGAGAATTTGATAGAAGATTTCGGAACGGTATAACAAATTGAAAATCGGTGTTTAGATAAAAAGATACAGCTAAAACAGTAGCTGTGATTGAGAACTACCTAACTGCGATTACTTACTTTTTCTTTTAATATAGATTCTATATAGGATCAAAGGGATGGGGACTCAAGAAGGGGATTGACGGATGTAAGATTTATTTACTAAGCGAGGTGGGGATTTAGGCAGAATTTCTAGCAGCTGTTAAGCGTGTATTTGTTCGCAATTGTACATTTCTGGTTAACCTTACCTTTGAACTATTGGATGTGTTCTTTTGTGCAAGTGTATCTTGTTTATCGATGAGTATTGTGGTATGCATTGGTTGGTGATCCCCCGAGGAGTGTCTGTTTTCTCCCAAATGACTCCTTAGTAAGTCAAGTAGGGCGGTAATTCATCCGTTTGAATATTAAGTAGTAGAGCGGTAATTCATCCGTGTTTATATTACCTAGTAGGGGCGGTAATTCATCCGTTTACGATACTATTATGCAATGTTATTAGTAGGGCGGTAATTCATCCGTATCGATATACTTAGTAGGGCGGTAACTCATCCGTTTGATAGTATATATACTATTTATTTGGGAGAGCCAGTCGTATGCATACTTCATTTATTTGTGTTTATTGTGTTTTGATTATACCAGACTCATGGCTTGGGTGGGCTCTTCATGAGAATAAATTGTGTGCTTTCATTTCTGTTCCATCATGCTCTTCTTGAATTCTTTGTTGTTATATTATGCTCATCTTGTGGTTTTTTTTTTCTGTTCTTCTTGTTTTGAGTTTCACTTTTAATCTATAAGTTCCCACTAGTTGGTACTCATTGGGTATTCTGTTTAGTGCCAGTGAAGTTCTGATGTCTGAAGGTGAAGGAAAGGAAGGAGAGTATTACGTGTGGATCGACTGAGCTCATCCTAGTAGTTAACTGGTGTACATATTAGTTATCTGTTTCTTGTTGCATCTGTTCTTCTTTGAGGTGATGTTTTCTTCTGTTGATGCGTCATCTTTGTATCATATTCAGACTCTAATAACCTTGTGAATACAATTTTTGTTGTGAATATAAGTAGAACGGAATATGAAAATAGCCACTGAATGTTTGCACATTAACAAGGGGTTGGCAACCCTGATAATCTTAATAAGTCTGATGCACACAGTCATCTCCTAAATGAAGATTCTTGGTGCATATGGTTCAACTTAGAAATGTTTATAGAAACTATAAACCATCAAAGCACATTAGAATATGTAAACGTACGCTAATAACAATTTGATTACTTCCTTGTTTTCTCATTTTAAAAAAAAAAATATTGGCGGAAAAATTGGGTTGTGACATTTCCATTCAGCTCGTCAGTTCAACTTTCGGATACAAGTCGCAAAACACCCATACTTCCAGAATCAACTATTCTGGCCTCAACACTTTCTTCACTTCCCTCCCTAATACCAACCCTTCTCCTTCACTTTGTGACTGAAGCAAGCCTGGAACGGCCATTTCTTGGTTTAGGCCAGGATTGTACAGATTTGTTTCTCGAATCAAAAGTACTCCATGTAGTACATTATTTAGGGTTTAGATTTGTTTCTCATCCGCACTCACACGAAATTACCGAAATCAGCAGAAACGGTTTTCACCCACAAACAATTGGCGACCACAGTGGGAGATTAATCTCTCGGTTACAATATCAATTTCCAATTACAAGTTTCATTCTTCAACCCGAGACATCAAGATGGTAGAAGCAAACGATCGCTCGGGGTTCAATGGCTCAGTTGTTAGTTATCACACGATGAGGAATGACTGTGGACTTCTCACGGACACAACGACGTCGCTCATGAAGCTCAGACATAGGCCCGGAAGATCCATTTTGTTGGGAGACCCTAAAAGCGAGTAAGTCTTATTAGACAGAGTACACAATCTACTACTTCAGGTTTTCACATTGGAAACCGACAGCCATGTTATCCCCAAAAAATCTCATCCCATACTTTATACCGTCATACAACATTCACGGTTCCATGACTCTCCTGGAATATTTATGCTACTAACAGTCATAATCAAAATGGCATTATTCCAAAATTCATTCCAAAGAATAATCCAAAACCCTCATAGGTAACAATCATCTATCAATCCAAAAACCAGAAAACCAAACCATAAATTAGGCGTTTCGTTTGCCTTTCAAAAAAAAAAACCTAAGCAAAAGAGGTCCAGAAGACAAAAGATGTTCAAGGAAAATCATTTAGCAATGGCTTGCTCTTCTTAGAGAAAACCTCCTTCGCGCTTTGGAGAGCCGCCTGTTTCAGCTTTAACTTTTTGGACAACCTTCCGATTTCCGCTTCATGTTGATTGATCACATCCGCGGAGGGACCTTCGGTCGCCTCAAACTGCAACTTTTGGATCTCGGTGAAACCCTCAACGAACCAAGGAGTATTGAACTCAAAGTTTACGCACATGTCCCGGGGGAACTCCCAGCTCGAGATTACATCCTTGGAAACGGTCCGGATCAGCAACAAACCCTGAGAACACTTGCGCTAAAATTATCCTCGGTGTTGGCGTTCCTTCCAATAGTGTAAATACGCCACCTGTCAACACCAGCAACATGGAGAATGTTCCTTCAGGCGTTACACCTTCGGTTACCAGAGCCAGAGCCTCTGCCGTAGAAAATGTTCCTTCAGGTGTTACACCTCCAGTCACCAGAGCCGCTGCTACTCCACCATCAGGACGAGAGACTGGAGGAACCAGAAGAAGCCGATCTTCTCTAACACCGTTGATTTGATGGGAAGACAAAAGGTTCTCGTAAGGCTCAGACAGACATGGCTACAACTCAGAAAGAGATACCTATTTTCGTCAAGACACTAACGGAGCGGGTACCACAAGAGTCACGTCAACCCCAGATGGAGCTGACAAGGAATACTTTTAACATCCGACGCAAGCACTTCGGCAGGACGCGCCTTTATAGATGAAGAGGCTCACATTGCTCCTAAACTCCCAGTAGAAAAGAATTAGCAATCCAAATTTCATCACTCGTGAAGATTAGGAACGACTTATCCAAAATCGAGGCAAAGAAAATCAACAACCCTCCTGAGTTCACAGAGACCCTCTTCCCATCAGGAGCTGCATAATTTCTGGGGACTTCATCCACAAAATCGTACAGTCTATGATGAAACATTTGTGTGAGATTTTGTATTTCTCCAAGGTGCATCGTCAAGACATACTTGCAGCCCTCAACCGCACTATATCAGGAAAACAGTCGCTTCCAGAGCCAGAAGCCGCTCCGCTTCAAGGTTTCTCTCTGGAAACCGCTTTAACATTCTTTCGGGAAGCCGCTCCGCTTCCAGAACCAGAAGTCGCTCCGCTTCAACATTCTCTCCATAAGATTCTCCAGTATCCGAAGCCGAATCTTCGGCGTTTTGCTCCTGTTTATGGGTGAAAACTATTCCTGTATAATTTGGTAATTTGGGGTGTGGATGAGGAATGAATCTAAACCTTAAACAAATACACTGCGCGGTGAGTGCTTGTAGATTCGAGAGATCAATCTGTGCAAGTCCGGCCTAAACCAAGAAATGGCCGTTCCAGACTTGTTTCGGTCACAAAGTGAAGGAGATGGGGTTGATCTTAGGGAGGGAAGCGAAGAAGGTGTTGAGATTGTGAAGGTGTTGGCTTGTTTGATGACTTGTAATGTAAAGGTGAGCAGGCTTGTGGTTGATGCAAGCAAGCTCTGGGTGTTTGAATACATTTTGTATTAACACTTGGTTTTCTGTCTCGTCTGGACTTGTGTTGTTTCTCCTTGTCTCCTATTTTTCTCCTCTTTTTGAAAATAAGGAGGAGAACCTATTTATACAAGTCATTGAGCCTCATTCACATCTCTCGTGGGAAGTGGAGGAAGTGGAGTGATGGAGTAGTGGAGTTGTGCGTCGGTGCCATACGACCAGTCTTGCCCACTTCTCCTGTTCATCTCTAACCGTCCATGACTTCCCGACACGTTCTTGTGATGGCGCGTTGCTGCACGCCGCACGCCGTAAACCGCCGACCAATACCCCAGTATGTATCCCCGGTTGTGAAATGATTGATGTGTGGATCGTGGATCCACGAAAGATAGCATGTAATGCAATTGAATAACCGTGTTATTCAGAAGTCGATACTTGTGAAGTATCGTGTGTATTTTATGCAGTGCTGCATTATGGTGTGGTAAAATGATGGGTAATGACGCCTCACCGACCAAATAACTCCCGACCGGGGTTGTATAACCAAGTCATGAAGTTGAACGGATGAGATGATCTTTGAGACACTCATCTCGCGACCGTTAATGGATATTAGGATTTTTGAAGAGGTGCGCAAGCATCACTCTTTAGCTTGGTCGAAACCAAGCATGGAAAGGGATTTGGAGAGGTCCGACCGGGCATGTGTGTATACGGCACGCCGGTGTACACGCCTACACCTCACCGTCCCATGAAGGCGCGATCTAGGCCACTCAATTTAACCGGTAAAGTTGAGTGGTTGAGATCGGTTTGCGGCAGAAATTGATGCCGCAAAAGGGTTGGAAACCTGCGTGACATCCCTAGTTCGGGCACGCGTTTCAAGACGACACATCTTGGTCGGTCTTGGTCGATCATACCAGCGTGTAGGTGGTAGGCTGGTGTTCACACCTATACCGACTATCCCATGAAAACGTGATCTAAGCCACTCAAATCATCCGGTGAAGTTGAGCGGTCGAGATCAGTTAGTGGTTTGGGAGGCGCGGCCATGCTAGTTTGGACCCACGTTTTGGATTGACCGGGCATGATATGCCTTGGCCGAACACATGAGGAGGTAGATGGGCCCACAAAGGTCATGCCGGGTATGACCGGCCCTTGTTTAATCTAATCTGTGACCCTCCATTCGTGCCGGAGAAGATGGACGCGCGTGATGACTTGAAACCCTAATTCTGGCTTTCAAGCCGTGTGTCATCTCTTGTTTGGGTGATGATTTTGTCACGACCAAACATTGTTGATCTTGACCGATTGTTCAAGTGTGTAGGCGGCCCACGGTGATCGTGTTGACATGCTCGGGCCCTTGAGTCTACATCTACACCCTCCATCTATACCGCGAAGATGGATGGTTGAGACATTTTTGCGACACATGTAATATGCCGCAAACCCTAATTTAGGGTTTTCCGTCCATAATGCTTGGTATGAACGGTTTCTTGGCAGGCTAGGCCAATGACCGACCACGCGGGGTCGGCCGTGGGTATTCCATACCTGCTTGGGGGTGATGGAATTGATCTGGGGTCATCCAATCATGCTTATGGAGTTGGATGATCGCGATCGAGATCATATCCTGGACCGATACGGTCAGTCCGGATGCTCAATCGGGCTAGTATAACACACCGAGAGGGGCTCAATCGGGCTAGTATAACACACCGAGAGGGGCTCGGGCTAGTATAACACACCGAGAATCATCCTGTACGGGTATTTCGTACATGGTTTCATTATAGTGCTTGGAGGTTCGTGTTATTCTCAGAAGAGTAACACTCGATCGTCATGCCACACCGATAATGAGTAATTTGAAATACAAGGCGATATGAAATTCACATGAAGGGATTGTTGCCACATGCTCCAACCTCGGAGGAATTTCATGTATTCACAGAATGGGATTGTTGCTACATGCTCCATTCTTGGTGAATTAAGTGAGGGAGTATCCAACACTTATAAATGGCTTTATCTTTTACAAGATGTCAGCGCATGATTTTTCTGGTTTTTTACAAATTTAAACTTGAACGAAAATCCACCATCAACATTAAGTCCCCTGCCTAGCACATAATGGTTACACTATTGTGTGGTAGGCATGAGATGGTGACAGTTAAAGATAAAACTTATGAGATAAAGTTAGATGTTACCAGGAGAGAAGGGTCATCCTGTCCTTGGAGCATGTCACGTTCAAGAGGCATCCAGGAGAGTATTCCCCTAGCATGATATCGGTCTTGCCTGCTTCGATCGACCTTGTTATGCCTGCTTCAGTCGAGGGGCTATTGCGCCTGCTTCGTTCGATCGTGGGATCACTATGTACATGCTTCAAACGTCGGCCCTGTACTTCGACTGAAATCGGCCCTGCTGTGTGCGCCTATTATACTGGCCTTATGTCCTGATTAACACCAGCCTTTGCGACTTGAGCAATACCAGCCTTGTGACTTGAGCAATACCAGCGTTGTGCCCTTGACCAACACCATACTTTAAACTTGTACCGGACTTGAAACTTATACCGGACTTGAAACTTGTACCAGACTTGAAACTTATACCGGACTTGAAACTTGTACCGGACTTGAAACTTATACCGGACTTGAAACTTGAGCAATACCGGTGTTTGGACCCAATACCAGCCTTGTGTACTCCAACGTGAATGTGATGTTCTGTCGTGTGTGACTACACATCTCACGCGTTTTTATACAAGTACTGACTCCTGTCTTTTATTGTAGAATGAAGAAAAGAACTCCTGTTGAGATGTCTTATGGGGATAATGCTGGTGCCAAGTCAGGAGGTGTTGACATATTCAAAGATATGTCGAACATTGATGATGAGTTGTTCACCGCGCCCTTTCAACTATATGAGAATATCCGTTCCACAAGATAACCCTTCTCCTATCGACTTCAAGGTTTTTCATGCTCCGCTGGGCCCTCATGAAGGGTGGATGAGACGTATGTTAAGCAATGAGTACATCAAATATAACTTGACCAGAGCGCAGATTATTGATGTAGCTTGAGTGTTGAAACGACTCGAGAGGATGTTAAAGTGGCTTCTGGTGCGAACGTTGAGGTGGATCCTGGAGAGGGTGTTGAAGCGAGATTCGAAGCGAACAGGGTCCGGAGAGAGCATTGAGGCGGCTCTTGAATAGACCATTGAAGCAGCCTTCCTCACTGGAGGGAGCGTTGAAGTGGCTTCCTCTTGATTCGATTTACCCTTGCGAATTCCATGATTCTTGACCGACCATCTTTCGTGTTGAAGAAGTCCTTGATCGACGGTGAAGGAACTTCATGCCGAGCCTCATCCCCAAGCGTGGTTTACATGGTTTGTTCGTAGTGGTTGTTGTCGAGCAGGTATGGAATATCTTGGACGTTGTTTCATCATTGTGGGAGTCGTGCATGTGGTACCTGGAGTTGGAGTTGACGGACGCGCAGATGTTGTATCTCGTTGGTTTTCCTCTTGCCGCTTGTGGAACCGCTACGTAAGGTCAAGGTTGTATCACTGTTGGTGAGGTATATGCCCTAAAAACATTATGAGGCTCTTCATTACCGGCAGGCCTGGTTCTTTCTATCAGGGCATATGTTGTTGTAGATGAGCGTTCAACAGCTCCAGAGGATGACCAAAAGCGCGGATTCTCCAATCATATCATGATCGACATGTACCACTGTCTGATAAAGTGACTCGCCTGGATCTTGTTCGACCACTAAGTGACTCGCCCGGATCTTGCTCGATATGACGCGTGGACATTATTATCTTCTTGAGGCTATTCCCTTGAGGTATCGACTCCAGTGGAAGATTGCCAGAGCGTTGATACGTTGCACCGACATTCTTTAAACTAAATGGCAGTATGGTATAATAAAAATTTCCGAGAGGAGTTCGAAAAGCTATCTTACTTGCATCATGCTCGTACATCCTTATCTAGTTGTAGCCGCTACATCCATCCATGGAGGAGAACATGCCGTGTACGCTGGTTGCATCTACTAACATGTCGATGTTAGGTTGAGGAGGATCGTTTTTGGAGCAGCACCTGTTCAAGTCTCTGAAGTTTATGCAACACCTGATCTATCCATTTTCCTCGTGTCTGAACTACAACTGTTTAACCGACTTGAGTCCAGGTATGACATGTAGATGATGGGTGACCAATTTTCATCTAAATCCGGCATTTTTTCATATCTCCAAGCGAATACGTCCTGGTACTCTTTGAGAAGTTCCACGAGCTTTGTGTGGAGTTGGTGCCATCTTGCAGCTGTTGTGGAGCATCTAGCACTTGTTCTTGTGGTCTTTGTCGTTTGTAGTATTCCATTGGGTGGAGAGACTGGTAACCGTCTTCCCTGCTAATTGATAATTGCAGTGTCGGTATACCGTTTTCCCTTTCTGGTCACGACTCGCCATAAAAGTTCGTTCCCTCTTCGTGTGAACGTGGGTCGTGGATTCACAGGATGGAGAAGAATGCTTTGTCGGAAAGATGCATCGTGGTACTAGCCCTCAATGATGCAAGCTGGTATTCTTCCTGAATTGACGCCCACGTAGGGAGTGGGATGCAACGAACTTGTCTGATTCTTTCCGTGGTGCTTCTCCCGTATGTGCTGGTTTGGTTTCCCTCGAAGTCCGTCATTGTGGTAGGATTCCGTACGACCTTGCCTGGGAGAACCTTGGATGTCCTGAGAGTCTTGAGAGTAATCACATTCGAAGACGCTCCTGTGTAGATAGGGGCCATCTTGAACTCTGAATCCTTGATGCGTGCGGTGACATGTAGGTCACGGTCGTGACCTTCCTCCGGTTGATTGCGGCAAAACGTCTCCGCGTGCCGATTCTTCGAGAGGTGTGAAAGTTTGCATAAACTTTCCACTAGAGAAAACCGCTTCCCGATCCACCTGTCCTCTGGTTCATAGTGAAACTATTGACTTGAGGAAGATCGTTGTGAGGATCGAGTCCCCAGTGTAGAGCCTCCATGACAGGACCGCTCATATCCGATGTCGCTTCTTTGATCGGGTCCATGTAGGTCCGTGCCGTTGAAGTACCTTTTCCTGCGTTGAATGCATTCCTTGTTGGCTCCGTGGGCTGTTGCGGGTCATGTGGAAATCGATCGGTTAATGTCTTAAGAAAAGTGAGTACCTCTTTCTCGAGTTGCGGCCATATCCGTTTGAGTCTTTGCAAGAACTTCCCGCTTTCCATCAAGTCTCAATGGTAATGGGAGATGGTCCTCCTCTCGCCCCTCCCAGCTCCTCGCCCGATGAAGGAGTGGAAGTTGTTGCTCCGGTGACTCCCGGAGGTGTTACACTTGATGAGATGCCGATTTGCAGCTGCTCCGCTCTCGGCTCGGGGTGATGGGAGGTGTTGTAATATCACCGCTGAGTGATCGAATCAACGCTCCCATCCTCTCGTACTCACGTGTTCCTTGATTGATCTCTCCTTCCTCAAGCATTTCTTCACAGCTTCGACAAGGGTCTCGAGATATAAATCTTCCAGCAGGGATCCGTAGTCTGCAGGCTCCATTTCTTTATCCGGTAGACGTTGTGGTACCCGACAAGTCTTTTCCTCTGTGGAGTTGCCTCGAGTCTTCGTTGTCAGCTGGACCATGTTGTTCGTCTTTCCTGAGTCCCCTGTGATTACGCGCTCTTTCTGCAACTCCACTGGTAAAGGTGTGACTCCTGACTAAGGATTCAGTGTTTCTTGCACTGCTTGAGTAGATGCATGCCGACCCTTCTTGTAATTGTGCTGTTATATCATTCAAAATGCGGAATATTTCGCTCTGTCTTCTCTAGCGATACCGGCTTGATTTGCCAAGACATCCTCCAGCATTCTAGCTACACTTCCCATGATATCTGAACCACATGTGGTCTCCTGGTGAGGATACATCGCGAGATGAAAACCGAAAAATTGAGGATTCAATTTTTTTTTGCAACCGATAGATCAACCTCCCACTGTGGTCGCCAATTGTTTATGGGTGAAAACTATTCCTGTATAATTTGGTAATTTGGGGTGTGGATGAGGAATGAATCTAAACCTTAAACAAATGCACTGCGCGGTGAGTGCTTGTAGATTCGAGAGATCAATGCAGTGCAAGTCCGGCCTAAACCAAGAAATGGCCGTTCCGGACTTGTTTCGGTCACAAAGTGAAGGAGATGGGGTTGATCTTAGGGAGGGAAGCGAAGAAGGTGTTGAGATTGTGAAGGTGTTGGCTTGCTGATGACTTGTAACAGAAAGGTGAGCAGGCTTGTGGTTGATGCAAGCAAGCTCTGGGTGTTTGAATACGTTTTGTATTAACACTTGGTTTTCTGTCTCGTCTGGACTTGTGTTGTTTCTCCTTGTCTCCTATTTTTCTCCTCTTTTTGAAAATAAGGAGGAGAACCTATTTATACAAGTCATTGAGCCTCATTCACGTCTCTCGTGGGAAGTGGAGGAAGTGGAGTGATGGAGTAGTGGAGTTGTGCGTCGGTGCCACACGACCAGTCTTGCCCACTTCTCCTGTTCATCTCTAACCGTCCATGACTTCCTGACACGTTCTTGTGATGGCGCGTTGCACGCCGCACGCCGTAAACCGCGACCAATACCCCGATGTATCCCCGGTTTGTGACATGATTGATGTCTGGAATGTGTGGATCGTGGATCCACGAAAGATAGCATGTAATCGTTGAATTGAATAACCGTGTTATTCGGAGAAGTCGATACTTGTGAAGTATCGTGTGTATTTTATGCAGTCTTGCATTATGGTGTGGTAAAGTGATGGGTAATGACGCCTCACCGACCAAATAACTCTGGACCGGGTTGTATAACCAAGTCCGTGAAGTTGAACGGATGAGATGATCTTTGAGACACTCATCTCGCGGCCGTTAATGGATATTAGGATTTTTGAAGAGGTGCGCAAGCATCACTCTTTAGCTTGGTCGAAACCAAGCATGGAAAGGGATTTGGAGAGGGCCGACCGGCATGTGTGTAGACGGCATGCCGGTGTACACGCCTACACCTCACCGCCCCATGAAGGCGCGATCTAGGCCACTCAATTTAACCTGTAAAGTTGAGTGGTTGAGATCGGTTTGCGGCAGGAAATTGATGCCGCAAAGGGTTGGAAACCGCGTGACATCCCTAGTTCGGGCACGCGTTTCAAGACGACACATCTTGGTCGGTCTTGGTTGATCATACCAGCGTGTAGGTGGTAGGCTGGTGTTCACACCTATACCTGACTATCCCATGAAAACGTGATCTAAGCCACTCAAATCATCCGGTGAAGTTGAGCGGTCGAGATCAGTTCGTGGTTTGGGAGGCGCGGCCATGCTAGTTTGGACCCACGTTTTGGATTGACCAGGCATGATATGCCTTGGCCGAACACATGAGGAGGTAGATGGGCCCACAGTGGTCATGCTGGTATGACCGGCCCTTGTTTAATCTAATCTGTGACCCTCCATTCGTGCCGGAGAAGATGGACGCGCGTGATGACTTGAAACCCTAATTCTGGCTTTCAAGCCGTGTGTCATCTCTTGTTTGGGTGATGATTTTGTCACGACCAAACATTGTTGGTCTTGACCGATTGGTCAAGTGTGTAGGCGGGCCCACGGTGATCGTGTTGACATGCTCTGGGCCCTTTGAGTCTACATCTACACCCTCCATCTATACCTGCGAAGATGGATGGTTGAGACTGTTTTGCGACACGTGTAATATGCCGCAAACCCTAATTTAGGTTTTCCGTCCATAATGCTTGGTATGAACGGTTTCTTGGCAGGTTAGGCCAATGACCGACCATGCGGGGTCGGCCGTGGGTATTCCATACCGCTTGGGGGTGATGGAATTGATCTGGGGTCATCCAATCATGCTTATGGAGTTGGATGATCTGCGATCGAATCATATCCGGACCGATACTGGTCAGTCCGGATGCTCAATCGAGCTAGTATAACACACCGAGAGGGGCTCAATCGGGCTAGTATAACACACCGAGAGGGGCTCGGGCTAGTATAACACACCGAGAATCGGCTGTATGGGTATTTCGTACATGGTTTCATTATAGTGCTTGGAGGTTCGTGTTATTCTGTAAGAGTAACACCTGGTCGTCATGCCACACCGATAATGAGTACTGGAAATACAAGGCTGATATGAAATTCACAGAAGGGATTGTTGCCACATGCTCCAACCTCGGAGGAATTTCATGTATTCACAAAATGGGATTGTTGCTACATGCTCCATTCTTGGTGAATTAAGTGAGGGAGTATCCAACACTTATAAATGGCTTTATCTTTTACAAGATGTCAGCGCATGATTTTTTCTGGTTTTTTACAAATTTAAACTTGAACGAAAATCCACCATCAACAGCTCCATAAGCTTCAACGTCCTCTCCAAAAGCTGAAGCTGCTTCAATGCCACTTCTTCCTGCCAAAGATCTTGTCGTAGCCGCCACACTCCTCCCTGTCAAGGATCGTGATCACAGCCAGCCAAGGATCGCAGTTGTGGCCACTTTTTGATCCATCTCGCCAAACCTCGTGGTCATGGACAGTTCACTCGCTTACGCATACAACCGATCCCTTTGCTTCCATGTACACCCATGCAATTCTAGCCAACCTATTTTGGTTCCCACGCGATGTACTCTCTTCTGATCACATCTGCTGCCAAGAACTGTTGCTGCTTGCTTGTTGATACCAGCCAGAACTTCACCATATAAACAACCGCTACAAGGGTAATCCGTACTTCTCCATGTTTTAGTTTCACATGGAAGAAGTAATAGAGTCACCAGTACGGGTGCAAGATGGTGATATCCTTATCATGGTCAACTCACCGACCATACCTGGGATATAAACATGTAAACCACACTGGGGACTGAGGCTCTACACGGGATCCCTTCACTGTCAAAGCTCAGAAGACACGGTCAACCAAAAGTCATAGCCACGACAAGGTCATCCACCCTTCAAAGGTGTAGCGTAAGAATATCATCACCTCTCTGTCTAGAAGGCGCCTGCAACACTTTACGAGGTCGCGGCGGATCCCAAGCTTACTTAGAGAAAACAACTTCAGTAACCAAAGAGAAGTGCGACTGGGGACTGCTCATCGCAGTCCATCCCGACGACCATCAAAGACTCATGAGATAACTCCAGAGACGCGGCTGAAACATTTTCTCGAACAACAGAGGGAGCGACGATAAACAACATAACTCTCTCATTTCTACCTCTTCGTTATCTAGAATATTTCGTTCATGTGATATTCTGAGCATCCCAGCGTCGCATCCAGAAGAGTACAATAAGCTTGTATCAGATACCGTGGGCTTGGATTCAAGGGATGCGATGAAAGTAGGCTACACATGGGGACTACCAGCATGGGACGCTTTCACTCCCCTCAACTAGGCTATTTCTGATTTCAACATCATCACTATCGGAGTTTTACAAGACGCAAGGATTTCTCAACATGAAGCCGTACATGTGCATTGAAGACTCCCAAAAGCACGCCACAAAGATACATTCACATATTCGGCCATGCCATCGGATCTAACAAAAGTATAACTGGGGACTACTCACCGCATCCCATTCCATACGATAGTCCAAGATTCAGAAGATGGTTCGAAGGATGTCGCTTGGAACAAAGTCCTTGAAGACTTGATAGCAGCACATCGGCAACGGAACGTCTCCCAACTCATTTATTTCATCCAGTGGCTCCGGAAGATTTTGACCATACAAGCATCCACGGCATATTGTCATCGCGATCAGAAGGTCCAGGCACCGAACAACCTAAAGTCAAGGATGGACCGACAACGCAACCACAATCCCCAAGATTAGCCCTGGCATGATCGTTTCCGAGCATATGTTTCATCCATCCGTCCCAAGAATTCAATGGAGTCTGGTAAATTTTGGAATCCACTGGAGAGATACTGCAGACGAAAGCACGGATCCGGAAGAGCAACAGAAAACAGAAGAGGGTCGATACCTCTTTTCATGCGGACGGAGTTTCTAAAGTTTCAACAGAATAAGGATTCCTTCTTGCTCCATGAACGGGAATAGATGACTGGGTGCACCACACTTATGCTCCATGACCGAACCAGCAGCGCGCCAGCACGAGGAACACAAGCCGCTCAACCTGCAATACTCCTTGGTCAATCCAGCGCCAATGCTCCAAGCGCCAACATCAACAGTTCGTGGCCGAAGTTGCAGCACCATCATCGGCGCTCCGTGGCCAAAGTTTCGCGCCAACATCGATGGTCCATGGCCGAAGTTGCGACAGTCATCTCCACTTTTCTACGGACCTAGCCAGCAGCGCAATCTCTGCCCGTTCTGTGGTCAAGCCAACAACACTATTTTCCACCCGCTCTGTGGTCAAGTAAGTAACGTCATCACCACCGTTTGGTAGCCGGAGTTCCGAAGCCAGTCGTCATCTTTCCATGGAACTGAAGCCAGTCGTCATCCTTCCACGGATCGGCCGGGCGTCATCCTTCCACTAACTAAAGCGCCGTTATCCTTCCACTAATCGAAGCCAGTTGCCATCATTCCACAGGCCCGAAGCCAAATGCCATCATTCCACTAATCGAAGCGCTTCCACCACTCCGCTGGACCGAAGCCGATTTCACCATCCCGCGGACGAAGCGTTTCCACCATTCCACGTCCAATAGCGCCACGACCAAGCCGATGCCAACAGTCCGCGTCCTAGCCAGTGCCATCTCCGCGTCGCAACCGAGTCAGCCATCCTCTCCGCGTCCCAAGGCCGACGCTCCATGACTCCATCTTCACCACGTCATTGGTCCTTCTAAGCTAGCCGCGCCATCGGCCCTTCCGAGCTAGCCGCGTTATTCGCCATTCCGCAGCATCATATCCGCTCGGCCAAGATTGAAGCGCCATCTCCGCCGTTCAAAGCAACACAATCTCCATCGTTCAAAGCCGCACTAGCCGCCATTCCCAAGCTGTGTTCCTCGTCTTTGGCGCTTCTTGGTTCTTGGTCATGGAGCGTTGGCGCTACGGGCCAGCTGCCTTCTTCCGTGTATGGTCCAAAAGGAAAAATCTTCCTCTACTCGAATTCCAAAAGCGCTATGCATATAAATGGCGTGCTAACTTTCTCCCCTTTCATTATTCGCTTGTCTGCTTCTTGCGTTCGTTTGCAGAAGCTCGATCATAGGCGTGCCAATCGTCTTCGTATTTTTAGCCCCGAGTGTAATATCCACGAGTAGTTTATCAAACTTGGACATTTAGCTCAGTGTGAATGACTTTCTTTGTTAGCGGCGGTAAAGCGAGCGTCAAAGGAAACAAAGCAATCTCCAATAGTTATAATCAGCAGCAAGGCGAGCCAGGAGAACTCAAGGTAGGTTCTCTTTTCTATTTTGCGCATGTAGCCACCCAACAGTACCATCGATCTTCTCTCCAGAATGTGTAATAAGGTTCTGACTCCAAAAGAATGAGCATCTAACCTCTCCAGTAGATTTCAAAATTTACCAAACCCCACTGCACTCCTGGGATGGATGGATGAAATATATGCTCGGCAATGATCATGTCAGGGATAATCTTGGAGAGTGTAGATGCGTTGTTGATCCGTCATTGACTGTAAGTTATTTGGTGTCCGGACTGGCCGAGTCGATGTCCGGAAGGCTTATTTTTTCCTTTCGATCATGCGGTGATGATATGTTGTAGATGCTTGTATGGTCGAAATCTTCCGGAACCGCTGGGTGAAGTAGACAAGCTGAGAGGCGTTGCGTTGCCGACGTGCTGCTATCAAGTCTCCAAGGACTTCATTCCAAGCGACATCCTTCGAACCATCTTCTAAGTCTTGGACTATTGTATCGAATGGGATGCGATGAGCAGTCCCCAGTTACACTTCTGTCTGGTCATAGATCCGATGGCGTGGCCGGATATGTGAATACCTCTGCTGCGTGATTTTGGAGTCCTTGACGCACGTGTACGACTTCATGTTGAGAAATTCTTCTATTGTATTTGCTGGTAAGGTGGTTGACGAATTTATGAAGGCGGCAATATTTTGGATTCGTCATTTGTTGATCAGTGGGCGGGAGTCTCACTTGATAGCTCTGCATTGTATCCAACTTCTGGAAGCCCATGCACCCCTTCCATAGGAAATTGAAATATAGAAAACACCGAATTTGGCTTTGTGTCGGTGATATGCGGCTTTATGCAGGCCTTGGGTAGGCGGTGCTGAGTTCTGAGTAGGTGATGTGGCAGACATGGTGTAGTTGGTATGTGTGGATTGCTGAGGCGCGATTTTCCTCTTTGATTCTTCACTAACAACAACGCTTATGAATGGCTGAGACAAATACTGCTTGTTGGTCAGGCGCCTTCCAAACAAGGAGGTGGTGATATCCTTGAGCTTTATCTTTGAAGAGTGGTGACCTTGTCACGGTGATGACTTCTTGTGTGACCGTCAGAGGTCCTTGACAATGAAGGGATCTTGTGTTGAGCCTCAGTCCCCAAGGGTGGTTTACGTGGTTTTATCTTGTATGGTCGGTGGGTTGACCATGATAAAGGTATCACCATGTTGCCTCCATACTGGTGACTCTATTACTTCCTCTATGAGAAACTAAAATATGCAGAAGTTCGGATTACCTCTGTCTGTAGTGGTTGTTAATATGGTGAAGCTCTGGCTGGTATCAACAAACGAGCAGAAACGGTTCTTGGCAGCAGATATGATTAGAAGAGACCACATTTTCGTGGGAACAAAATAGGTTGGCTTGGCTGGATGCGATCACGATCCTTGACAGGGAGGAGTGTGGTGGCTACGGGCACGAACCTTGGAAAGAAGGGGTCGTTGAAGCGGCCGGATTTTGGAGAACGTTGAAGCGGCTCTGGAGCGAAACGTTGAAGCGGGGCGGCTCCTAGAGCGAAACGTTGAAGCGGCTTCTGGAGAGAACATTGAATCACCTCCTGGAGCGAAATGTTGAAGCGACTTCTAGAGAGAACGTTGAAGCAGCTCTCCGAGAGAGTGAGGGCGCCATTAACCCTTGACTTCGAAAGATGAGTTGACACGATATGGCGGATGGGAAAAACGGTGCACGAGATAGTCTTTGGTCGACAAGTCGTGTTTTCTTATTCTCGGGAAAGAATACGCTATTTCGTTTGATTTTCCCTTGCAACTCTCGAGTCTTGATGGTTACAATGTTGAAGTCGAGGCCGCGTCAATCGGTGCACTTTCAAACTCGACACCTTTCGGGTGAGTAGTGGTTAAGAGTCCCCGATTATATTTACCGGACGTACCTTCCAAGATAGACCGGGATTTAGGGGTAGCTTCTCCAATTGAAGACAATCTCCTACCCGACGCAACACGGTTGAGGGTGAAAATACATGCTCCATCATAGATTACACGTGCTTTTTGTGAACGAGTCCCCGAAA
Organism: Papaver armeniacum; assembly: GCA_023531295.1. Lineage (NCBI taxonomy): Eukaryota > Viridiplantae > Streptophyta > Magnoliopsida > Ranunculales > Papaveraceae > Papaver > Papaver armeniacum. Next base: position 5,053 of record JAJJWW010010539.1, on the reverse strand, counting down.
GCGTTAATGCACAACTCCACCAATTGATGTTCATTCACATTTGGATCATGACAATCTAATGCCCAAATTCTGAATCCCTTGACATAATAATTCGGATGTTCGTTGCTTCGCTCCCTTTGAGTTGTGGCCATGTCTGTCTGAGTTTTGGCAAGAACTTACCGTCTCTCCATTAAATCGGTAATGGTAATGGGAGGTTGGTTTCTTTTAGCTCCTCCAGTCTCTCATCCTGACGAAGAAGTGGTAGCAACCATGGTGATGATTGGAGGCGTCATGCTCAAAGGAATATCAGGAGTAGCGGCGGCTCTGGCTCTGGTAATAGGAGATGTCACGCCAGAGGGGATGCTTCTGGTGCTGCTGGTGTTGGTGCTAGAGGGTGTAACACCATGGGATGTGTTGACTGCGCTTGCGGACGGTACATTGGTGTTGGTCATTCCCTTTTGCTCTCATTTGATACGTCCCCATACTCTGTCTGCATCGTCTTTGGCGGAGGCACATACCTCAGACAAGGATTCAATATTTTTGTGCCAATCTATGAAACTGGTGGCGTTCTCCAAGCAAATGTTTGCTGGATCTTTCTACATCCGGTTTGCCATACTTTTAAGAGACAAAACGTCTCATTTTGCAGCTTGACAACATCAACTTGATTTGCGACAACATCTTCTGATATTTTTGCCACACCTTCCATGGTGATTGGAATTCGAGCATTGGCGGCTTGGAAGTGATTCGGATGACCAGGATACATCTGGAAAGTTGGAATCTTTGATTGAAATGAGTTTTAGCTAATGATTGAATTAGGCCTAAGACCAATTAGGATGGAAATGAAATTGAGAATTGAATTTGCAACCGAGAGATTTAATCTCCCACTGTGGTCGCCAATTGTTTATGGGTAAAAACTGTTTCTGCTGGTTTTGGTAAATTTGGGTGTGTTGATGAGAAACGAGCCTAAACCTTAAACAAATGCACTGCACAGGATTACTTTAGATTCGAGAGATCAATCTGTACAATCCTGTCCTAAACCAAGAAATAGTCGTTCCAGTCTTGCTTCGGTCACAAAGTGAAGGAGAAGGGTTGGTCTCAGGGAGGGAAGCAAAGAAGGTGTTGAGACCAGAATGGTTAATTCTGAAGGTGTGGCTATTTTATGACTTGTATCAAAATATGGAACTGGCTTGCGGAATGTAAGCTATCAGTTCTTTGGTGTTTTCTGGATACTGTGTTGTTGTTAACCAAAACTCTGTTGTTTGGTCGAAAAGGTAAAACCTATCTATACAAGTGATAGGTGTCTAAAATACCGTAATATTTATCTATTGTTTATGCTTTCTTTTCTAAGTTTTCTTGTAAATTATGTATCTTATGTTTGCTTTTGAGTTTTAGGTACTTTGGAGTCATTTGGAACAAAAGAAGAAGAAACGTCGCTTAAAAGGGCAAGGCGGATTATTTCTCATTATTTACTTTTATTTCTTCATCTCTGTCTGAAAAGTATGTCGGCTTTAGTGATGCAAATTTATCTGTCTGAAAAGCACGACAGCTTTAGTGATGAAGAGAAATTTAAGAGAAGAAGTGGATTTGAAGAGTAAAAGACGGCCGTTGTTGGTGGAAGAATTCTAAGGAGAAAAAGCGCCAAAAGGAGTTGCATCATTGCACGCGGTTAAAGCTCATGTCAATAAATTGGAGACCAAGAACATTGACGGCGAAACTGGATCTAAATGAGAATTCTAATTCTATTTGTTGCTGTCAGAGAAATGCAAAGGCATGGACTGGGAATGGCGCACAGGTGCAGTGGCATAGTGGATGGAAGGTGCTGGCCATAAGTCGTGGGCCTGACACTAATAGTGGCTCGACAATTTCTACACTTTGTAGATAAAAGCATTAGTGGAGTTCACCCAAGGCAGTCACACATGTGCAAAGAGGAAATGAAACTTAAGATTTTGTTTGAAACCAATTTGTTCCCAGCAGTACACATTCTTACTCTAGGTCATGATATCGGTTTCAAAACCTAGTTTCCTCATTGTTGCCGGAGGGACCAGCTATGGGTCCGTGGATTTTACGGAGGTCGATCGAGTCCATCATCAACTCAACTAGCCGCTGCGAGCAACATGTAACAACCACGGCCAAGGATGGGATCTGAGGTCATTAAGTAAACGAGTTTTGGTGGCCGTCTCGGTGGGATTTTGGGGCTGAGAACGAGTTGTTTGGTATTGAGTTCATATGGGTTCTACTGGCCTGAGTTTGAGGTTGAATTGGGTTAATAATACTGAGCAGTTGATGGAGTTTCAAGGCTAGTTGAACCAGGGAAGATGATAATGGTATTGCTGCTGGTATTTGAGTAATAAATAGATGAGAAACTGAACTGTTTGTTGCTTTTGATTGTTATATCTGAATGGGTTTACTGTGAACTAAATTTACAGCTATCTGGGTGAGTTTGGAAGCTGTAAAAGTCTTAAAGCTATAGCAAGAGGAGAATTGCACATCAGCTTTTCGAATAAAGTCCTGAATCACCATCTTATTGACAACTAAAACTCTGTCTACAATTGGCTGTTGCTGCAATGGTTTGTATTGATATTTAACAGGTTCTGGCGTCTGTAATGGGTAGATTGAGATGAACTCAGGGAAGTGTTGGCGGTGGTTCTGATGATGGAAATAATTGTGTCCTGGGAAGTGGTTTTGTAGCTGTATATGTGTGTTGAGAAGAGAAGGAGAATGGTTCTGAGTAAGCTACAGAATGAATGCTTTGATGAATGTTAGGACAGGCACAAATCACAGGTGCAAGAAAACAAGATTAATAGCTACAAAATGGATTTATGGTGTAGTAGCAGGTTTTCCCACACTACACCCCTCACTATATTTTGGTTAATTAGTCCATTGAAAGATGCATAATTGAGAATGTTTATTGATTGATTTCATGAGTTATCTACACGGAAGATGGAATTATACTTAGCAAGTAAAACACTCTTAAACTTTCTCTCTCCTAATGACTTGCGCAACAATTCCAAAAGATCTCTCCTACAATGACTCACTCGACCCTTTATATAGGGTAATACATAGTGGATGACAATAAGCTATCCTTTATTTTCTAGGAATGTCTCGCGAAGTGTCGCCAGTGTACAACTATTCAATCTCGCGACACTTCTTTGCCCTCGCCCGAGTTCCGTGTCTTTCAGTTGTTTTGTGTGTCGTTTTCCATTGCGGCGCCTATTTTAGTTTCCTGCGTCTCCTCGCTGCATCGCTGCTTATTGATCTCGCGAGCCCTATGCATTGCGATATTATGATCCTACATCTTGCCTCTTTTTTCCTTGAATATTGCTTGAAGGGCGATCTTGAAGGAAAAATCCGTTGTCCTAGTAGTCTTTGATCTTTGTTGATGAAGGAACGAGCGGAAGAATATTGTACTTGAAAAGTACGTACTTGCCTCTATTCTTTTGCGAAGTTCCTGAGCTTCTTTGAGATATATATGAAGTATCGTCTCTTATCTCTCCCTGAGGGGAAGAGTACCATGAGATTTTACAATGTTGTTGCCATGATCGCTTATCTTCGCTTTTGTACTTTTACACTGATTTTGATTATTAATGCCTTCTCTTGACACGTTTCTTCTAACCACTTTTTCTTGACCGTTCATGTCTCTTCGCATTAAATGACCTCGTTTTTCTCGAGATCTTTTTCCTATATATAGTTTTCTTTTCCCCTCCTTTTCATTCTTTAGTTTCTCTCTTGAATCTTTCTTTGACTCTCTCCTTCCGCAATTTGCGCTCCCGCCACTTGCAAAGCTTTTCTTCAACCTTTCTAGCGCTCTTTTGATCTCCGATCTTTCATTCATTCCCATACCGATAGATGGCTTCCATCGGTCGTGGATACAAAACTCCTTTTGAAGAAGTTCAACGTGTTGCTCGAGAAGGGTTTTACTCACAACCATTCCTAATCAAGAACCCTCATCCATTCTTTCAGAATCTTTTCTCCGATCATCAATGTAATGATCGAGAGGATTATAGTCTCGCTAGGTCAGCTCTCGCGGGACTCCTATTCCCTTGTATGATCCTCGAGTTACCTTTATTTTATGAAATTTTGGCCCATGAAAAATTCTCTCAAATCGTTTATCAACTAAGTGGCGATTGATTCGCTCGATGCTTGAGTTCGCGAACCGCGGTGCGTGCAAAGGATCTTTATACCCTAACACCGCCCGTAAATCCCAAATTCGCAGACTTGGAAATAGTCAGAGAAATACACTCGGAGAATTTCTTTGAAAATTACTCAAGATAACTATGATGAATGCGAGATCTCGTTTGGGCGTTCGTCTCAAGAAAAATAATAATGTCTCTCAAGATAAATTACTCATGCAAGACATTGATTGGCACCTGTGTAATAATTCCTCTCCTCGTCATTCCAAAGATGAGAGGTGGTGGGTCGTACCCTTGATCTTAAATGGTCCTTATATCGCGGGTCCGCACGTTCTTCCCGCGAATCTCGCAGTACAGATCATCCTTGGGAATTCAAATGGCCCGAGAAGGAAAAAGAAGTATGTTTCCTACTCCAAATTTATGCTTTCGCAACTTTCTTTTTACAATTGTCGAGTTTGTGAAATCTTTCGAATAACCGAGATTAAAAGCTAGCTACAAAAGGATCCGCTCGGAGGATACTTTGACATTGCTTCGATCGCTTATGAGTGAAGTAAGAAGCATTTCCCCTTACTTTGACATTTTTTTTTTTTTTTTTTTTTTTTTTTTTTTTTTTTAAAACAATACTATTGCCTCTCGTTTCTCAACTTTACACATTTGCGAAGGCCGAAGTTGAAAAAATTGTTCCGCGAAGACTAGAAGTAAGGGCAAAAACTGTCGCCGCAAGGGTAAATCCTCCCGCCCTTTAACTAAGAAGCGAAAGGTCCAATCCTCTTCGCCTTAGCTCAAACTCAATCTTCCGATGAAGATGACCATGATTCCAATCGCTCTCTCGCTACAAGGACCCCGTTAACCGGTTCTTCTATGGGTCAGTTGTCTAGATCTTCTCGCATTCTTTCCAAGGAATGGAGATGCTCCCCTAGCTTCTCTTTGCGGGACTCTCGCAA
>JAJJWW010010538.1:0-14204 GCA_023531295.1 Papaver armeniacum | reverse complement strand
AAAACCTATTTTTTATGGTTTTAATCGATCTACTTCCTAATATGATTTTCTCATTTTTTGAGCATGCTGGAACTACTTCCGCATGGTTTTTGCTTAAATTTCTATGCTTGAACATGATGAAAAGTATCCGTAAAATTGATTTTTTTTCACTTAACTACCTAAGTATTATAGATTTATATCGTGCATGCCGGCATTTAGTTCCCGGCATTGAATTTCATCACTTCCTGCGTGGTCTTCATCATTTCCGATATGTTCTTCGAAGATCTTCCTAAGCATGGTCTTCATCCTAATAACCATGCTTAACTCACTTCCTAGTGTGGTCTTCATCCTAAATTTCTATGCCGGCACATGATGAAAAGTTTCAGAAAATTGATTTTTTTTTTCACTTGACTACCGGCATTAATAGATTAATATCGAGCATGCCGAAATTTAGTTTCGGCATTGACTTACATCAACTCCGGCATGGTCTTCATCACTTCCGGCGTGACCCTCATCATTTCCGACGTGTTCTTCATCACTTCCGGCATGGTCTTCATCACTTCCGGCGTGGTCTTCATCATTTCCGGCATGTTCTTTATCATTTCGACATGTTCTTCATCACTTCCTAAGAGAATGAAAGATAATTTGAAAGGAAATGGGAAAATTTAGAATTTGAAAGAGAATAGGGAACATTTGGGTTTCAAAGTTTTAACCCTAAAAAGATTAATAAGAAGTGGAGATGAAAATGGGGATATGATTTTGTTTTTTGATTTTAAGTTTTTTGATTTTTATTTTGAGGGAAGGGTGTTTTAGTATTTTCGCCCCCAAAAGTCACCCCTTAGCACACACCATAGGTTGGGGGAAGTAATTCATATCCCCCAATTAATTCCTATATCCCCAATTGCGTCATCCAAAAAAAACAGCTGACATCTAAACATGCCATTAAGAGACTGGGCCTTGGAGCCAATGTCAAACGCTTGAAACCCATTTCATTCATCGGAGAGAAACAAAATTTCATTCAAAACCCTCTCCCGAGTCCCTGACTCTCTGTCTGTCTCTCTTTCCTCCGGGGAATAAAATCAAGATTAATTGATCGGAGCAGCATTTCATCACTTCATCTCCACTTCCATCTTCGAACATGCCATCAGTTTCTTGGTTTCCCATTCCAAAAGCAAACACAAACCCTAATTTTTCATTTTCACTCTCTGAAATTGGAAGCAGAATTATGTCAAGCGTTCCTGAGGCGATCCACCGTGACATCCTCTTAAGATTGCCAGTGAAATCCTTATTAGCCTGTAAGTATTGGTATGCCTTAATTTCTTCCTCTGATTTTGTTAAAACCCACATTACTGTTCAGAAAAATAACCCTTTCTTCATGTTTAATTCCGGAAAAAATTAACTTTGCTCCATTGATTATGATTCGTTAGTATCATCAGTGTCTGAAATTAACGATGAGGCTATTAGATTGGATTACCCATTCAAATCTTTATATTTTCTTGAGGTTCGATTTTTGGGTTCTTGTAATGGTCTAATTTGTGCATATGGTTGTACTGTTATGATGGAAACAAGGATACTCTAGTCCAAGTCTATAGATTAGCATCAAATTTATGGAAAATTGGGCAAACTATACCTCATCAGTTTCGTCATCCCCAAATATCTGGGGTGCTTGTTAATGGAGACCTACATTGGTTAGGGAAGTGTCAATCCAACTTTTTTTTGCTCTCTTTTGATATCAATCACGAGACTTTTAAAGAAATGCAACTACGAGGAGAGATTTTGGGGATAAATAACGATCTGTGTATTATATTCAATCTAAGTCATAAACCTTTTTACATTCCTAGAATGAAATTTGTGTATTATATTCAATCTAGAGCAATATATCTTCCGGTACAGACTGTTTTGCAATTCATATTATAGTTGATTCGTTTAAAATTATTTCTTCGCAAGTGTTAAAACTTAAGACTCTGAACTCATGTTTCTTTCTTTCATGTTACTGGGGTTGGATACGTTGTAAAATGCAGTACAATTTTCATAAAACTCAAATTTTTTAATTTGTGGTTAAGGACAAATTTTGGTTATTTCTTAGATCAACATTTTGTTGTATATGGATGTTTAGTTATCTCTAATTAAAGCTTCTTAGTAGATATTCGTCAATGTGCTATTATATTTCTGTATTCTCATTAGTCAAGAATTGCTTGTTGCACACATGAATTCGGTTTGCACAACTTCGTTAGGACCAAACAGAAAAACACACATTCCTTTCAGTTCTAGTTAAACCGCACAATATTTTCAGCACGTTAGCCATTATGTTAGCTCTGGCACAATATGATCAAGCAAGTGATTTTCAACATGAGTATCAATATGTATTCGCTAAATGTCTAGACTATGTATATCTGATGGCTATGCATTTATTGAGATGTAGAAATAGTTACAGCTGACCTGACTATAGAAAAAGTTTCATCTGACAGCTGTAACCCTTGCGGCATTTTTCTTTCGGTTAAATTTTGAGGGAAACCAATCTTCTACTAGAAGCAGGCATCAATCGGCTATATGGGAATTTATAATAAAAGTCAACTCATCAGAAAGTTAAATACAGTCATTAAGACAAACCCAAAATAAAAGAGGAAGTTGCAGAGTCCAGCAGGTCTCCTGTCAGAGTTTCCGGAAACAGACTGCTCAAGTCTGAACATTATTCATGCCAAAGTGTTTTTCCCAGCCTATCGGAAAGTCAAGCTGGTTGGATCTCCATTGATCTTCAAGTGCATTTGTTTTTGGCTTTTTTGCCAGTTTTGGCAGATATGTACAGCCTCCTTTTGCTCGCTATTCTTTTAAGCTCCTTGATGACAGGTATCAAAGTTTGATAAGAAGATTTTTTGTACAATCATTGCAAATGCCCTCTATCTTTACATGGCTGCTGCGAGCACGTAAATAGCTAGTTCCAGTTGTTCGGGAAGCTTTTTGCACATTGCAACCCACAGCAAAAGCAGACAGCCATGTTTGACAGCAAGTTCAAGGCCAGTCATTATTCCAAGGTAAAACTTAAACTCACTAGATCCATATACGTACATACCTGTTTTACACTTTATACTGTTGTTTATTTACTGATGGGTTTGTTTTTGGTTTGATTCTAACAGAAGGAACATTGTATGCAAAGAAGGATGTAAACTTGGCAAAACTTTCAGATATTGATGTACCAAACTTACGAGTGATTAAGCTGATGCAAAGCTTTAAATCAAAGGAATATGTTGCTGGGACCCATTACTATTGGTTTTTGACTACGGATGGTATTGAGTTTTCCAGGACTTGTATGAATCTACCACCATCTGAGATTGTGCCTAATACTTTCTGCTCTAACTGGTAGAGCACCACAGGGTGATTGATTAGGTATTAAAAATTTATGGTTTTTTTTGTTCTGAAACTCTATTCGTGAAGTGTTTTCGCATGGATACTCTTTAAGCGAAAATGTTTATGGTTTTTTACAGGTGGTTTAGACTTGTTGAAACTAGGCGGGAATGAGTTCAGTTATGCAGATGGAATATTTACAGGTGAAGTAACTCGTCAGGCACATCAGTCTGTTACAGCTAAACTTAACTATTTTGAGAACATGGTGCTGGAGAATGCAAAAGAACGTCGCGTTTTCATTGGTGACTCAGTTAGTGACTTGCGGTGCCTGCTTAGCGCCTACAGCTGATATTTGCATTCTGATTTTGAGGGCCGTGAATTGTAGTAGCGGAAACTGTCTGAGTGATGATGAAGATTATACCGAATAGTGTTTTTGTTCTTACATCTGTTGTCTTTAGATTTTGGTAGCTGTTCTCCTTTCTTGTTTGAAATGGTAACATTGCAGGAGCAAGATTTGATACAGATTTTTGTTTTTGACTCACTTTCTAAATATTGTGCATGTGTTTAATTTTTGATTTTATACAGTTATTTATGGGTTCCACAAAGTCAATTACTGTAGCTACCATCAGCAGCACCTGTACTGTGTAGACTGAGTTAATGATGAAAGACCACCTAGATCTTCACAAAGGGAATGCTGATTTGTAGAAAAATGCAAATTCAATGTACAAAAATGCTGGAATAGCTCAGCTGGTTAGAGCGTGTGGCTGTTAACCACAAGGTCACAGGTTCAATCCCTGTTTCTAGCGTTTCTCTGTTAATTTTTTTCTTCATGTTAATGGAGCTGATTTTAATACCAATGATGTGGGTGTTTTAGGAGGGTGCCTCTGTGTACTTCATAAGACTTATGGAGTTAGTGTTGATGTCTGGGTGATGCAGGAGTACGGTGTATCACAATTTCGCAGAAGTCTATTACCGAAACAAGTTTATTTGATGGTAATATGCGAGTTTCAGAACAATGAGATTCTTTTCGGAACTGAAAAGTATCTAGTTTGTAACGATCCAAATGAAAATACAGCTATAAGAAAGTGAGTGTACGTGGTGCCCAAAGGTTATAAGAAAGTGAGTGTACGTAGGGCTGCACATCGATCGGTCGGTTCGGTTTTCAGGCAAAACCGCCGACTAAACTGAACAAGTTACGGTTTCTACTATTGAAACTGAAACTGAACTGTTCATGTATCAGTTCGGTTTTTAACCGCACCGGCACGGTTCGGTTTTATTTCGGTTTTAAACTGAAACCAATCATTTACTCACAATTGCACTGTACAACCATTACATACTTTGTCATAATAAATTGCAACTGAAGTACTGAAGTTCAAAAACAAGTAGATATTAATAAACTGACGCACAAAGTCTAACAAGTCTGAAGTTCAAAAGCAAGTCTTAAAAGACTGCATCAACATGAAAACCAAGTAATAGTTAAAAAACAAGTCTTAAGCAAAAGAAAGACAGGCTAAAAAGCATGAGCTTTAAGTAGTCTTAAGCATGAAAACCAAGTAAAACATGCTAAACAGCATGAGCTTTAAACAGGCTAAACAAGTCCATCTCTTTAATCTTCAACCTTCAGATCACTGCATCAGCATGAGCTTTAAAAGTAAAAGACTGCAGTCCATCTCTTTAAGCTTCAACCTTCAGATCTCTGGCAATGGGCCCAAAACCTCTGCAATACACATTTTAAGTCAATACACAGAAGAAAAGAAATACATATAAGAAAAGAAAGAGAATGAAGAGTTGAAAATCAATAAGAAAAGGTAGTTCATTACCATCCTCAATGCTAGTATTATCATCTGGTACATATTCAGATATGAAATCAAGAGCAATTGGTTGTTGTAACCAGCTTTGCGCAAAGATAAGTGCCTCAACTGTCCTGGCAGTTAATGAGCTTCTCCATGGAGTAAGAATACGCTTTCCTGTACTGAATGCAAACTCAGATGCAACATAAGAGACAGGTATTGCCAAAATATCCTTCGCCATGAGTGATAGTACCCTATACTTGGTACTATTAATCTGCCACCAAGCCAAAATATCAAAGTCCTTGGTACATGGTTCACATTCATCCCTCAAATACCTTTCAACTTCTGATCTTGGCTGAGTACAATTAACATTCATTCTTTGATTTTTCTTCCTTGACTCAAGCATATCCTCAATACTTATTTCTTTCACACAAACTACAACATCATCTCGCACTGCACACCCAACACCTTCATCTCGCACCGGCATTCGAATACATGCTCTTGTACTCTTCATACAAACTTTCCCATATCTTGTTTAACAAATACTTTCATAACAGTTCCAACCCTATACTCATTTTGCTCATACAAACATTCAAGATCAAACTTCAAACCAGCCTCTTTCTCTCGAGGATCAAGTAACTTAGCAAAAAACATAACAAAGTTCATGTCTTCATACTCACCCCAATAACTGTTGTATTTATGAAACATTAGATTAGCCATCCTAGAAATATGTGGATCTCCTACAGTTTGTCTCAGACGAACCAGCTGTTCATGTATCAAAGCTAATTGCCATAAAAATTCATGTGTGGTGACTTGTGTTGAAGCCGAGAACTTAATTGTAGAATCAAAGAAAATCTTCAAACATTTAACAAGACATTTAGCATATGACCAGTCTGCAAAGATATGGAGCATGGTGACGGGGCTTGTTGTTCTTCTTTCTTCTTACTCATCTTGTTAGTTCTGACAACATCACATTCTCCGGACTCACTAGATGAAGAATCAGCAAAATAATCATCACAATCAATTATAACTGCAGTATTAGTATCAGGTAAAGCCTCCTCAGGATTTTCCTTAAAAATGTACTTATTTCTGAAGCTCTTATCCTCCATGTCTAACCTCTTAATAGCCCTTTCATATGGAATTGCAGCTTCAAGCATTAAAAATGTTCTATTCCACCGGGTCTTCACATCTAAGAAGACCATTTTCTTACACTCAATCTTCTCTAAATAAGCACATTTTTGAAATTTAGCTAACCTAGAGGGAGAACCAGTCACATACTTAATTACTGACCTTATTCTGCTAATCGACTTGTGATACAATATGACTGCATCTTTAACAACAAGGGCAAGAATATGCGCAGCACACCTCACCTGATAAGAATGAAACAAAACAGTGATAACATATTAGTACACACAGTACACACACAGATGATAAAACATATCATATTAGTAGTTAGTACACACAGTACACACACATATGACAAAACAGTGATAACATATTGAACTGAAAATATTAGGGTTCAGTTTCAAGTTGAAACTTTCAACTACTACCAGTTCTCATCATCAGCATCATTCATAAGTACACACAGTACACACAGATGATTAACATATCATAAATAGATGATCACATAGATGATAAATTGATAACAATTAAAAAAAACTATCCAAAAGCTAACAATGAAAAGCAATCTAACCTGCATGTATTGAGCTCGAACATCTGCTCCTGTCCAATTGATGACACTGGTCTGAAGATATTCGATTGCCACATTATTTGTACTGACATTGTACAAAGTCACAGCAAAAATATCTTCTAAACCCCAATCCAGCAAACATCTCTCTAGCATTTTTCCAATATCCACTCCCGTATGACCCTTGACTTGCGTAACAAAATGATTCTCTTTGCGCCTTCCAATTAACATCCACAAAATGCACTGTCACACACATATAATTAAAGTTATTGGGAGAAGTCCATGTATCTGTTGTGAGAGATACTCTTTGTTTGTTGTCCTTGAAATACTTCTTCAACAAGTCTTTCTCCTCTTTGTATATGACTAAAAGGTCTCTGTAGATTGTCATACAGCTTGGGACCTTGAATCTACGTTCTAACACTTGACAAAATGCTTTGAACCCTTTTCCTTCTACCAATCTGAAAGGTAACTCATCCTTTATCACAAACTCAGCCCAACCTCCTTCTACACAAATCTTTGTTATAATTATGAGCAACTAGTTGGGAAGATTGCCCAGGTTTTGGCATTGGAAACACCAAGCTTTGTGTCCTTTCTTCTTCTTGTTGGGATTGCTAGGACATCTAGTCAGATGTGCCAACATGCTAGAAGTTCCATTTCCTTGAGTTCTGGCCTTCATTTTCTTCTTGCAGTGATTACATTCAGCTTCTTTAGGACTCAGTCTAGTAAAATCCTCCCATACTATAGATGTATCTCTACCCTTCTTCTTTGGCTTTGGTTCATTTTCAAGTGCGTGGGTCCTCTCGTAGGTCACGAGTTACTTGAGTGGCAACAACTTCAGGTGTTGCGTAAGGTGTCACTTCAGAGACACATCTCATAGGGATAGAGAGGTCGGAGATGCAGTTGACATCTTGCTCCTCTTGCAGCTTGATACAGAAACTGAACTTGTTCCAACCATTAGCAGTGCACCTGTGAAATGTAAACAAATTAAATCAATCAAAATAAGTTAACTCAAAAAAGTTAAACTATAATACTATGAACTCAAGTCATCATCTGTCAAAAGTATTAGTAAAAAATCAGGAAGAAATTGAATCTCTATAACATCATCAGTTCATGGCTCTTATCAAAGTTCATGGGTCTTACACAATTTTAAACAAATAGCAGTTCATGTCTCTTATGTCTGTTAGAAACTAAAACTGAAAGAGACAATAACAGGAATAATCAAAGATATATAAACCCTAATAAAATTCCTCAAACACAGTTTCAAACAAATGGGTCTTCTTGTAGATTTTACATGACACAAGTCACACAAATAGTCTAAAAAACAAATCAAAATCTGTGAAACAAAACAAACAAACCCTAGAAATTGAAAACAAAGAACGAAAATAAGGAACAGTTACCTACTAGTCCTCAAACTTTCAACACAACTTTACTCGATGAACAACTCCAGATCTCCAGCCGTTCCTCTCAGTCTTCTGCATAAAAAAAGAGAAAGAAAAAAAAGGAAAAGATAATCAAAACCCTAACAAAAATCGATTGAAAAACATGTTTGTTTGCAATCAGAAGAAAACCTAACAAATCAATCTAAAGAAACCCTAGAAATTTAAAAAAACAAATCAATCTAAATAAGAAACGAGAAGGAGAAATAGAAGAGGAAACTACTTACTCGTTAGTCGTTACTAGGTAGAGAGGTGGTGGCGCGCTCGATGGAGAGATGGCTTGGTTTCTGAAGAAGTGGTGGTGGAGGCGACAATGGTGAGTGAAGAAATGAAAGAAGAAATTAGTTTCGAAGAAGAAGGGAGACTCTGTTGAGTTTAAATAGTTAGGGTTTTATAAGAATAGATGGCTAGGATTAATTAGGGTAATAAAAATCAAGGGTCTATATTAATCGGTTTCTCGGTTCGGTTTGGTGGTTTTATATTCAAACCGTAAACCGAGCCGAGAGATCAACGGTTCTGGTTATAGAAACTGAGGCCGACCGTTGGATGTTCGGTTCGGTGCGGTTTCGGTTCGGTTCCAATCGGTCCGGCTCGGTTTGCTCGGTCCGGCTCGGTTCTGTGCAGCCCTAAGTGTACGTGGTGCCCAAAGGTTATACGGAGCGTAGAAATATGTGACTAGCATAGCTTTACTTGGTTCCGGTACTTATTGCTGAAGTAGCCAAGTGAAGCCTGAAAATAAAGATAGCAGCATTTCCTATGATTATGTTGGCTTTAAATCTTTAAACTTTGTTTTGTACTCCCTCTGTCCGTTTTTATCTGTCCTAATTTCTACTTTGGTATGTCCATTGTTATCTGTCCGCTTTGTTTATAGACATACTTTTCCCTTAAACTATCAAATATACCCTTTATTTTTATAATCATAAAATCATTTTTAATATCCAAATCTTAAATAATATCACCATATTTATGGAAAAAAACTTACTCAATATCTTTGTATTAATTGTCATTCATTTTTTTAAATAAAAATATTTATGAATAGTTATAAAATTCCTAATAAACTTCTACTTATTTTAACACTAATAATTTAGTTTTGGTAATAATATAACATTAAATAGGCTAGTCAAGGGCTAGTCATGACAATTTATAGGATTTCCGTAATATCTTGACTTAGTCAAAGCGGACTCTTAATTTAGGACGGAGGGAGTATTCGTTTTTGAGTGAAATCCAAGTTTTTGAGGGCTAGTCATGACAATTTATACGATTTCCTTAATATCTTGACTTAGTCAAAGCGGACTCTTAATTTAGGATCAGTAAAGAATTTGGTGCTGACGAGTTTCGTACTCAGATCACTGGTATCATCACTCAGTGACTTCACCGTTGTACTGAACACCTCTCATATAAGACAAAGGCATTTCTAATTTGTCATATATGCATTGATACCCTTCCCAGTAAACTGGTACACCCCACTTTTTTTTTTTTTTTGATACCTTAATATAGTGGTCCCTAAATTACATTCAAGCTCCTTAATTTTGAAGTGGATTTTGGCAATTACAAGGTTCGAACCCTACCTCCGTAATGGAAGGGAGCATGCCAACCACCGGACCACTTGGTGATTGGCAACCGGTACACCCCATTAACAATGTTGGACTTTTTGCTTTTGATCCAACACCTCTCGCAAAGCTTTTCTTTATTCGTAGGACACCCCTTATCAGGATACATTAGATGGATATAACCATATCAGCCCCCATTAAAATCGAACTTCAAATGTATAACCTAATTTGTTTTCAAGAAAAGAAAATCCTAAATTTTTTCCAGCAGACAGCAATCAGCAGCAATGTCAAAGCTTCCTGAAGATCTCTACCAAGACATCCTTGTGAGATTACCAGCGAAATCATTGCTTATATGTAAGTTTGTCTGCAAGAATTGGTATTCCCTAATTTCCAGTTCTTATTTTGTTAAATTGCATCTTAATTTTACTGTCCAAAAGAAAAACCCTAGTCTCATGATTAGAGGTATTAATGAAGAGGAGAAATATATTTGGTCCATAGGATATGATGCCTTATCAAATCTGAACAATGAAATTTATGTTGATGATGTTGTTGAAATGGATTACCCATTCAAATCATTAGGTTGTTTTGTTCAATTGCTGTGTTCTTGTGATGGTTTGGTTTGCCTATGGGTAGAACTAGAAGATATGGTTGATGAAATGGGGGAATTCATTTGTCTCTGGAACCCATGTACGAAAGAGTACAAGAAAATACCTCAATCCCCAAATGAAGTGTCTCAGGCAGATATCGAGATATATGCTCTTGGTTATGATTACAAAATTGACGATTACAAGTTGATAAGAGGGTTTCAAGGTCATGATCAGGATAATTATGTAGTTGATGTTTATACTCTAGGGTCAAATTCCTGGAAAACCATTGATCACATACCTTATCGGTTTCCGTTTATTGAAATGTCTGGGGTGCTTGTTAGTGGAAAGCTTCATTGGTTAGGTACAAAATATCCCTTTGAGCCAAGACAAAGGGTGCTTGTTGATGGAGCTCTATATCTCGATTCCCAGATCCAGGACATTTCTACGTCTATAATCTCTTTGGATATCAGCAGCGAGAGATTCAAAGACATGCCGCTACCAAAAGATACTTTGGAGAAGAGGCATTTGTGCAAGTGTGTGGGAATGTTGGAAGAGTGCCTTTGTGTACTTGTAGATGATGGTTCTAAGCTTGATGTATGGGTGATGCAGAACTATGGAATTGAAGAATCTTGGACTAAACGTTTTTCCATCACCACCGGGTTTATTAGGGAGTGTTCATATTTACATCTGATGTGGTCCCTCAAGAATGAAGAGATTCTACTAGTCAGTTACCTTGATTTAATTTTATATGATCCGAACCATGCAAGTGCTAAACAACCAATGGTTCGCAGTTTAACTCTCACGGGCGAAGCAGAGAATTATGTTGAAAGCCTGGTTTCACTCAACTCTGGTACTTACGTTGGGAGATAGAAAATGGCAAGGCCTGAGAAAACAACAACAATAGCTTATATGTATTTTCATGGCTGAGGTAAACTTTCTAACTTAGTCTCTTGCAGTTATTAGTTTCGATGTTTTGTTCTTATTCTGGGAACCTCTTTTATAATTAAACCATGCAATTGGAGTGAAAGCTATGGTTTCCAACTTTGCATCCAGTCTAGAGCAATACCACCCCATATTGAATTTCGGCTTACTTCCTATTCATTAATTCTGTATTTGCTTCATTTGTATCCAATATCTTGAAGTTGTCTAAATAATTGCTTGTTAGTTTGGTATTACTCTCTCCATGACTAGTTTATAGGCTCCTCTGCTACCAAGCAAGCAATCCACATTAATTCATTCAGAAACTATAATCTGTTGCCCCATTATGGTGTTTGATGCTTTAGAAAAACTTTCTTTTCCACTTTCATGTCTAATTATGAAACTTTTTTAGTTGCAGAAACATTTGTTTTCCTACCGTGTTACTCTGATTGTCTAACTATGTACACAGTTCTATTTTCTCTGACACATCTTTTGTCTAGTATGGGGTGGTAAACAAATAAATCGTAATCAAATACTGTTTTTGTTAGTGTTGTCAACGGCTCATTACTGTTACAATATGTCAGTTCTGATAATGACCTATAGTCTGGTTCCACTGTCTTGTACAGTGGTAAATACCCACGTTGGCATTAAACACCGGTACTTGCATAGAGCTAATGTAGAATAACACAAGATCAGTTGAAACATTGGTGGCCCAGAAATGTCAGGTCTTTAAGTAGGGTATTGTTCCTTATTATGCCGTCCTTCAGGGTGGCATCTCTTTTTTTGGATCAGAGCTAGAAGATCCATTTCTTGTGGAACCATTTGCTGTGTTATTTAGCTCTTGAAAAGATTGCCAAGCTCAGTTTGAGCTTAAATCAACTTTGTTAATATTTTTTTTCGCGTAGGGAGGAACCTAATTCTTTATTCAGTGTTTTGAGATGAACCTAAATCTTTACCGGACCCGGCAGAATATATGAGATGAATTCAATTTTGATTCTAAAGCTACTTAGTAGATACTTGTCAAGGTGTTATTATATTTCTGTATCCTCATTAGTCAGGAATTGCTAGTTGCCCACATGAATTCGGTTTGCAGAACTTAGTTAGAACAAAACAGAACGGCACACATTTGTTTCTGTTCTAGTGGAATTGCACGGAATTACAATATTTTCAGCATGTTACCCGTATGTTAGATCTGGCAAAACTGATCAAACTAGTAAAATTTTCGTTCATTGAGATGAAGAAATAGTTACAACTACTGTAGAAAAAGTTATATCTGAGTGTAACCTTTGTGGCGTTTTTCTACAGGGGTTCAGAATAAAAGTTGACTCGTTAATAAGTACCTTTTTTTATATAAGAAAAACAAATTCAATTAAAATTAGTGAGCTGATACATAGTTTTTATCCTTATACAGTTTTTCTTTCAAGAAATCCGGTGGATGAATATATGATGTTCTACCAGCATAATCTCTAGAGTGCTTTGCTAAACAGTCAGCTACACTGTTAGCATCTCTCTATACATTCTTGAACAACACTATTTGTTGTCCACTTTATTGATCCTAATTTACCATTGATGGCATTTACCACATTAACACAATCTCCTTCTTACTCCAGAAACTGTATGTTTTCGTCTTTAGCCCATTTCATAGCTTCTAGTGCAGCTATAGCCTCAGCTTGCTCTTCATCTACTGCTTGTCTATTCCCCCCTGCTGCTCTACAGAAAACACCTGCATGATTACGAAGAATTAGTCCAAAACCCATTGGATGATTTATGGATATAAAGGAAGCATCAAAATTTAGTTTCAGATAATGCTCAGTTGGAGCCTGCCATAAAATTGTCACACTTGCTATATTAGACCTTGTCACTGGCAATATAGCATTTTCACAGTCATTAACAAAGCCTCTTACAGAATGGATAAAGCTGCTAATATTTAATTGCTTGTTATCAAAGACTATTTCACATCTTTGTTTCCAAATACACCAGAAAATACAACATATGTATCTGACCTTAGCCTGCATAGATGTCTCCCAAAAATTGTTAGCATCGAATAAATCTGTTAACCAGGAGCAAATGTTATTGTTTAGAGGCAAAGGTACTAGAGTATGGTCAAGAGCAAACCAGATTCTTTGAGAGACAGGACAATCCATTAGAATCTGGTTTGCTCTTGACCATACTCTAGTACCTTTGCCTCTAATCCATTAATAAGTAGCTTAAATATAGTCACTAATACCCAAAAGGACCAGAGGAAGTCGCAGAGTTTAGCAGGTCTCCTGTCACACTTTCAGGAAACAGACTCCTCAAGTTTGCACATAATATGAATGTATGAGAAAATTTTGGTGTCACAACCAAAAGAATCATTACAAAGAGTTTTTTTCCCTATGAGGAAAGTCGACTGGTTAGATCTCCTTTGATTCCTTGTGAACCAAAGGGTCAACTTGAAGTGCCTTCCTTTTTGCCATTTTGATCCCTAAAAACCTTTGTCGATTGAAAACCAAACTTGTATACCTTTGCTTGCACACCTTTATAATCTATCCTTGATCACAGGTGTCACTGTTTCAAAAGAAGCATCCATAGATAGTTGAAACTACAAAGTTGCTGGGATGGAACTTGTCTGAAGAAAAAGCTAACAAGTTGGAACACTTTCACATCGGTTGCAGCAGCACCTGAGTAGCATACAGTACAAGCAGGAGGAAGAAAGACAGGTATAGAGGAAAGAAGAATTAGTCTAGCAGAAATCTTAAACTAGTAATCAAATCAGTGTACCAGAGATAGTTTTTATGCTTTACTGTTGAGGTTGTAGTGAAGCCTATGTTGTAAAAGCAAGCGCCTTTGGCGCTTAAGCGCCAAAGGCGCACTAAGCGTTGGGCTGGCGCCTGGGGAAAAAAGGCGCCTAGGCGCCAAATTAAGCTGAAATCTGG
>JAJJWW010010537.1:0-26854 GCA_023531295.1 Papaver armeniacum | reverse complement strand
TTGGATTTTCAACCTAAGCTTATGACTTAGGTTGGACGACCGAGGGTCTCTTCTAAGGAGTGCGATCTCGATCAAGGCGCCGAGGTACATGGTTGAGCCAAGAGTGCCTCAGAGGCGTTTGAAGGTCTCGGCCATTCTTGGCAAGTCTTGACTTATGCCGCACTCGGCCCGAAGAAAACTCCACTTAGGTGTAGTCTCGTAACCATAAGCCCTATAGGCAAAAGGGATAAGAGGTCACAAAACAATCAAGTTGTTGTTAAGACCTATTGGGAGGAGCCAACCTTGTATGGTAGAGGTACGCCTCCTTGAAGGGGCAACCAGTGGGAAGATAAGGGCGGCACCCTCCATTAGGGAGCTGATAAGTATCTTGTAGTTGCAGGAAATCCCACAATACACCCCTCACTATAATTCACTTAACTAATTCATTGAAAGACGAATAACTAAGAATGTTATTTAATTATCTTCTTCCAGCTTTTACACAGAAAAATGCATTATACTTAAGAAATAACAAACACTCTCCCGCTTCTCTCTCTAATGACTTATTTTTCAATCCAAAACCTCCCCCACAACAAGACTTACTCATCCTTTTATATAGGGCAAATATAGTGAATGACAACTAGGGTCAAATTTATTTTCGGGGAGTGTCTCGCGAAGTGTCGCGAATGTACAAGTATTCATACTCGCGACACTTCTTAACCCTCGCCAGACTTCACATCTTCCGTCGTCATCCAATGCGTCATTCCTTTTGATTCCTTGCGACACCCTCGCAGATCGTTGTTTATTATCCTCGCGAGTTTTGTACGTTGCGATATAATGATCCTACATCTTGCCTCTTCTCATGTCTTCTCTCGCGAAGGAGAGAATGTCATGAGAATCAATATTTTGAATTGCCGCAACCGCTTATCTATACCGCTTCGATCCCACATTTTCACACGGACTTTATTACGTATGTCTATTCTTCCATTATCTTCCCCGACACGTCTCTTTCAACCGCTTATTCTTGACCACTCACGTCCCCTCTCGCATTAAATGCCTTCGTTTTACTCGAGGATTTTTCTCTTTATATATAATTTTCATATCCTTCTCTTTTCCTCTTTCGCTTTCACTCTGCAACTTTTCTTTAATTCTCTCCTTCCGCAATTCGCGCTTCTGTTATTGCAAATCTTCAATCTTTTTTTTTTTTTTTTTTTTAATCTTCGATTCTTTTTTCATTCCCATACTAACAATGGCTTCACTTAGTCGTATGTACAAACCTCGTTTTAATGAAATTCAAAAGAAGTTGCAAGACAAAGGTTTCACCCTATCTACTGTTCCTGACCAAGAACCTTCATCTATTCTCACTGCAAAGTTATTTTCTGATCATCAATGTGATGATCAAAGAATCATAGTCTCACTTGGTCAACTCCTCGCAGGACTTCCCATTCCTTTGTATGATCCTGAGATGCCACTCTTTTATGAAATTCTTTCCCATCCAAACTTCTCGCGAGTCACAATCGCTTAAGCGGCGATTGTATCCGCCTAATGCTTGAGTTTGCCAATCGTGGCGCTGCAAAGGATCTTTATACCCTAACAATGTCGTATACCCCAATTGCATAAACTTAGAAATAATCCCCGAAAAAATACACTTGCAGAGAACTTTTTTGAGAATTATGAAGTAATAGGTATGAGAAATAAGAAGTCTCCATTTGGGCGCTCGGTTGAAAAGAAAAGATAATGTCCCCCGAAGATAAATTACTCATGCATGATATCGACCGGCATTCGGCAATAATACTACTCTCGCCATCCAAAGATGAGAAGTGGTGGGTTGTACCTTGTTTTTAAGCGGATCTTACATATCCGGTTCGCATGTACTCCCGAAAATCTCGCAGCTATCATCCTTGGGAATTTAAATGGCTTGAAGGCAAAAGAGGTATGTCTTCAAATTTTGTTTTTGCAGTCTCTCTTTCCTTCTGTACTCATTAAAGTTGTAAAATTTTCGATTGACAAACTGAGGAAAAGCTTCAAAATAAATCCATTGGCAAGTACTCGGGCATTACTGATCGCTATTTTACTAAGTAAGAAATATCCCTTTTTGTTACTTAACAATATTGTTGCCTCTATTTCTTATCTTCATTTGTATGCGAAGGTTGACGCTGAGGAAATGGAACTTGCGAAGGTTAAAAGCAAAACTAAAGCCAATACTCGCAAGGATAAGTCTTCTGCTCCATCATCTAAGAAACGAAAAATCAATCTTCTTCTCATCTTAGCTCAAGTTCCGGATCTTCCGATGAGGATGATAATGATAATGACATGAATTCATCTTTCCAAAAAAATCTCAATCGTCCAATTCTCCTATAGATCACTTGTTCAAGATCTTCTGATTCTCTTCAAGGAATAGGAGATACTCGCCTAACGTCCATATGCGATATTCGCCAAAGTGTGCAATGCTACATTGCCGGATGGCAATGACTCTTTCAATGGGGTTTCTAGATCTCGTATCCCTAGTTTTTAAATGCACTCAATTCGTTGGTATGTATGAACTCATATTTCTCTTCCAATTTCGCTTTTAATTTATATTTTAATGACCTTTTATCTTCCCTCGCAGACTGGAAAAACTTCTTTTCAGTTGCCTCGGATCTTGAAAGGAGGTATAACATTCAATTGAAAAGAATACCCAATTTTGCACAAGGATCAAAGAATTAGAAGTTGAATCTCGCAGATCTCACAGAAAATCCAACAATTGAGACTGGAGTTTTCTCGCCCAGAAGACAAAGTTACCACTCTTCAGAACGCTAATCAAAGAACTTTATGGTATGCAATTTTTCTTCTCTTATAATTTTTAGTTTATCACCTTTCCTGCTGCTACCCTGACTTATCACTTTCGCAGATATATATAACCTTTCCGAAGAAGCTATTCTTCTCCACTCATTTCCTGAGCCTATGGATAATGACATTCTTCTTGCTCATCTCAACAATTCTTTAAGTAGTTCGTCGAACAGAATTAATTCCCTTTCATTAAATGAACTCCAAACCAAATATCGCCTCTTAGTAATTGAGCAACGCATCTAGCTTAAGTGCAGCCAACCAATTTAAACAAATGTACCTCGAGTCTCATGAGGAAACCAAAATTTTAAGGAGGAAAATTAGCGATCACATAGATGACAAAGATCGTATTGCAATAATGGTGCCTGGGCATTAGCAACATTTCAAAAGTCCCTTCTCAAGTACAAACGGAGCGAGATGAATTGCTTCGTCGTAATTCCTTACTTAGTGAGCGAGAGAATCAAATTGCTCACTTCTTATTATAAATAATGATGATGAATTGGCTTGGCCATAAAGTCTTAGATAACGCCAGAATAATTTAGGTGTTGATTTTAGCCTTCATGCCGAGCATACTTCCTTGGTTAAAGATATGATATCCGACTAGAGAAGGTTATTTATTATACCTTATCCTTATCTTATCTTTGTAGTATTGTCACAAGTTGTTAACTTTTCGTTGTTTATTTGTAGAATCCGAAAAAGATTTCAAGCAAGGATTGAAGAACTTGAATCCGAGAAAGCACAACTCGCAAATAACCTCACCCTTCGCGAGAACAGATACTCCAAGTTGAAGAAACAATTTCAAACTACAAAGGGCGAACTTTAATAACGATCTTGTTCGTTTTAATCAAGCCATGGAGACGCTTTGCAATGATCACAAAATCCCTCTTTTGTTCATATCCTTGGCTTTCAATAAGTTCCCGAGAATTTGCCTTGCCTCGACGTTTCGATAGTGAGGCCACATTGAAGAAGAAGAAGTTTGGCGATGAGAATAATAGAATTGAAGAATCGATAAAGAAGAAGAATCACCACAAAATAATTCTTTTGTTTCTTTCATTCAGAATATCTATACATTTCTCGATCTCTTTATTGTAAGTTTCTTGGATTGTCGATCTTCATTTCCTTTTCTTCTTGGCAGTTCTTCTTTGTAATATAATTGGCTAGCGTTATTGATGTATAGCTCTTTCATTAGAAGATGAATAACAATATTTCATCTTTCTCATTCCCATACTTGCCTCTGTTATTCATCTCCATATGAAAGATTTTACTTAGTTATTTTTGAGGAATGAAACTTCTGAAATTCGCACTTATCATTTTGAAATTTATCATCGCGACGAGATCGCAAGATATCTCCATGAAGGAATCTATTGATCTCGCCTTATCATTTGTGGTGGTCTTCTAAGCGCGACCTTCCTAGTTAAAGGTCTTGCTCTGCCACCCTTTTCTGCGACAAGGTCGCAGGACGTCTTTACACTTGCATGTAAAAACCCATTGACCTTGCCTTATCATTTTTCAAGTATTTGTTTGCAACAATATGACAGGCCTAAACTTTCTTGCGACAATAAAGCCCCATGACATTGTCGCCTTGCGACGAATCACAGGACGCCCGCACACTTTCATGCATGCACTCCATTGATCTCGCCTTACCCTCGCGTTAGTATTGTTGCCTCTTCAGATCATTGCACAAATATGACAAGCCTAAGTTTCCTTGCGAAAAACAGAGCCTCATGACATTTGCGTCTGTTTTGACACTCTCCCTAATGGAGGGTGTCGCCCTTATCATCTCCCTGATTGCCCCTTCAAGGAGGTGTACATCGTCCATACAAGGCTAGCTCCTCCCATCCGGTCTTAACAACAACCATTTGTTTTCGCAGCCTCTTATCCCTTATACCTATAGGGTTTATGGTTACAAGGCTGCACCCTAAGTGGAGTTTTCTTGAAGTGCAAGATGCGCCAAGACTTGTCAAGAGTGGTAAGGAAGTTCCATGCTCCCCGCACTCTGACTCAACCGTACCTCGGCGCCTTGATCATACGCGACTCCTTGGAAGAGACCCTCGGTCGCCCAACCAGGTATAACCTTATATATATAGTTGGGAATCCAAGGTACCTCTCCCGGATAGGCTTTCATGGGCCCCAAGTCTACATGACCCAGTTCCGGGGCGGTGTAACCTTTTCCCCGAGCCATGTTAAGAGATACCCCTTATATGACGCACTTTAGGTCTTACATTTGCCTCTTACGAAATATCATTCGCGAACTAGGGTGTACGCCATAAAGGTTCGTCCCATTCATTTACTCATTTAATCATTTAATTGCTTCAATCATTCTTAATTGCTTCTTGACATTCATCATTTAGTTGTTTCAATCATTCAATCATTCATATTTAATTGCTTTTCGACATTTATCTTTGCGAAGCCTTCGCAAAATTCCTCTTTTGACATTTAGATTCTCGCACACTCCTTTTTGTTTGCAACATTCTCGCGAATCAATTCTTCTTTATCTTGCCTTATATATCTTTGTCGATTATTTACTTCTTATGCCTTTTATTCATTGCATTCTTTGCCTCATCGATATCCCAAATCCTTGAAGTGCTCCTTTCCATCATAACAATTGTTTACTTCCGGACTCACTTGCGATTCTTCGCGATGTTTCTTCATTTCTTATCTCTATGACATCCACCATCGCCTTCTCTTTTCTCTGTTCATCTTTCACATTCTGTTTCCAACCTTTCCTTTTGGCATTTCTTTCTTCGCAGCTTTCTACATCAACCTCGTAACACTTCTGTCCTTCCTCCCAATCTCCTTTTGCCTTCTCAGTGCTTCTCTTCCATGCAATATTACTCTTCCTTCAGCCGCTGGATCATTCGTCCCCTGAAATCGCCTAATTCCTTGATTTTCCTCATTCTGCTCCTCTTGAAATTCTCGGATGTGGAACATAACGATCTTCTCTATTTCCTCTCTTCTTTCATGATGTTCAACTTGGACTTTGTGTTTCTCGTTGGTTTTCTACCTCGCATTTTCTCGTTGGTAAGACTCTCCTTCTTTCTTCCCTAGTTGATCTTGAACTCGATCTCGCAATGCTTCGATCTTCTACTTTGCAATCTCATATTCTCCATCCTTAATTCATGATTCTGTCTTGTCAAATTTGCTCGCTCCTCTTCCTCTAGTCGCCTCTCTTCATGTATCGTTTGTCTCAATGTTTCCAATGCTGTGATTTCTTCATTTCCTGGATTCATTTCCCCATTCATTCTTTGATCTCCTTCATCTCTTTCATCAATTCGCACACCATTATACCTATTATTCTCTCTTCTGGGCTGCCTATCAGCTCCCCTCTGTATCCTCTCGTATTCTTCATTAATATTTCTATTGACACGAATAACTAAGAATGTACAAAACTCGCGAGGATCATTAATATTCCTCTCGTATTATAAAGATGTAGGATCATTATATCGCAACGTACAAAACTCGCGAGGATAATAAACAACAGTACTGCGAGGGAGTCGCAAGGAATCAAAAGGAATGACGCATTGGATGACGACAGGAAGATGTGAAGTCCGGCGAGGGTTAAGAAGTGTCGCGAGTATGAATACTTGTACATTCGCGACACTTCGCGAGACACTCCCGAAATAAAGGACAGCTGTTTAGCCATTCACTATGTATTTGCCCTATATAAAGGGATGAGTAAGTCTCATTGTGGGGGAGGTTTTTTGGATTGAAAAATAAGTCATTAGGAGAGAGAAACTGGGAGAGTGTTTGTTATTTCTTAAGTATAATTCTGTTTTCCTGTGTAAACTGGAAGAAGATAATTAAATAACATTCTTAGTTATTCGTCTTTCAATGAATTAGTTAAGTGAATTATAGTGAGGGGTGTATTGTGGGATTTCCTGCAACTACATATCTTAAGTCGCAAATGTCATGAGGCTTTATTTTCGCAAGAAAATTTAGGCTTGTCATATTTGTGCGACAATCCTGAAGAGGCAATAGTACAAAAGAGAAAGATAAGACGAGATCAATGGGTCAGTACATGAAAGTGTAAGGACGTCCTGCGATTTCGTCGCAAGACGGCAATGTCATGGGGCTTTATTTTCGCAAGAATATTTAGGCCTGTCATATTATCGCAATAAAAACGACAAAAGAAAAAAGTTAAGGCAAGATCAATGGGTTTTTGCATGCAAGTGCAAAGACGTCCTGCGATTTTGTCGCAATGACAAGAGGTGGCAAAATAAGACCTTTAATTAGGAAGGCAAAATAAGACCACATAAGAGAGCCAGAAAGAATGAAATCTTGAGAAAAACAAGGAATACCTACTTGCGAAAAATTCTCGTAAAACAACAAATTGAGGCATAAATACATATTGCGGTATTCAAAAGTAACTTGCTTAATCTTTCATTTGTATACAAATAACAGAGGCAAGTATGGGAATGAATAGAATAAGAACATGTTATTTGTCTCCATATGATAGATTTACGCAAGCGTGAAGTGAAGGATTAATAATTATATATTGATTAACCATATTGCGAAAAAGAATTGCTTTTTTAATATGTGCAGGAAGAAATTTGCATTTAAAGTTTGAAGAAATTTGTAGCAAGATTACAAAAATAGGAGACTAAAAAACGAATGTACAGATACTACAAAAAGAGAAAGAAGAAAACAGAACTACTTCTTGTTTGATTCTTCTTCTTCTTCATCTTCATCAAATTCTTCTTCTTCGCTAGCATCACTGTTAGAGATATCCAGAGGGGGTACATTCTTTGGAGTTTCTTCTGAGAGGCAAGGGTATTTGGAATGAAGGAAGTTATTGTCGTCACAGACTTTCTTAATAGTTTGATTGCGAAAAAGAATATCGTCATTCTTAAAGTTCGCAACAGTAATCTTTAATTGACTCTTCAGTCTGGAATATTTATCGTTGCGAGAAGAAAGATCCTTTGCGAGCTGCTCCTTTTTAGACTCAAGTTCTTCAACTCTTTTGCGAAATCTATCTTCAACTTCTGCGAACATATAATAATGAGTCAACAACTTGGTAATAATTTATGAAAGACGAACAATTAATAAAGAAGAACAATTAACAACCTTCTCTGTCAGAAATCATATCCCTAACCAAGGCCGTGTGCTCATCTTGAAGACTAACATTTACACCTAAGTTATTTCTCAAGGCGTCATCTAGAACTTTCTATTGCCTTTGCGAATTCATCATCATTATTTATGAGAAGAAGGGACCGAATTTGATTCTCTTTCGCTAAGTATAACATTTCTGCAGTTAGAATCATCTCATTCAATTTGAACCTCAAGAAGGGTTTTTTGGAATTTCGCTAACGCTTGAGCACCTTAACTAGCGATGTGATCTTTATCATCTATGAGATCACTGATTTTGGTTCTTAAAGTATTGATTTTCTCTTTAGAGTTAAGATAGAAACGTTTAAATTTGTTGGCTAAGCCCAAGCTGGATCTATGGTCAATTTCTAAGAAGCGAGTTTGGATCTGAGTTCATTTATGGGAAGAGATTTAATCTTGTCATTTGAAAAACTATTCAAAGAATTATTAAGGTGTTCAAGAAGGGTATTATTGTCCATAAAATTGGGGAATGTGTGAAGGAGAATGGATTCATCAGAAAGATCATAGATGTCTGCGAAAATGATAAATTAAGATGAGGGAGGATAATGAGAAAACAAAATAAAGGAAAAGAGAAAAATCTCATACCATAAAGTTGTTTATTGGCATCTTGAAGACTAGATATTTTGTCCTTCTGAGTAGAAGAATCGGCTTCTAATTGTTTATTCTTTTCACGAAGAGCAACAGCTTCAGCTTCTAATTCTTCATTTCTCGTGCGAAGTTGAAGATTCTTCTTTTCAAGAATCCCACGTCTTTTTTCCAAATCTGAGGCAACAGCGAAAGAAGCCTTCCCAGTCTGCGAAGAAAAATGAAGAAATTGTCAAGATATAATATAAATTTAAATCATAATTATGAAGAATATAGAAACGAAGGCATACCAAGATACCAATTGAATTCAGAAAACTAGGAGTCACTGATCTGGAGACTCCATGAAGAGAATCATCACCATCCAGTAAAGGGGCATCACATATGTTCGCAAGAGCTTTGCATGTGCTAGTGAGATGATCATCCCCAATCCCTTGCATGGAGTCAGAGAAGATGCTAGATAGTTGTGCCATAGAAGATTCAGCTGGAAAATCTTCTCTTGCGAAAGAAGTATCAAAATCATCATCATCATCATAACTTTCGCCAGACGGAAGATTTGAAGGAGAAGGAGAGTGAACTTTTCGCTTCTTTGAAGGTGGAGCAGCAGACTTCTCCTTGCGAAGAGAACTTTTACCCTTGCCTTTGGTCTTCGCAACCTCGGACTTTCTTCTTCAACTACAACACCAACCTTCGCACACGAATGAAGATAAGAAACAGAGGCAACAATATTGTTAAAAATAATAAAAGAAAGTATTTCTTACTTCATCCGTGATCGAACGAAGCGCTGCTAGGGTGCTAGCCTTCTTAGTCTTGTTGTAGCTTGATCTCAGCTTTTCAATCTAAAATTTTCGCAAGAATTAGAGAACAAGAAAATAACAATGAATGAAAGATAATGAAGTGAGCAAGATTTGAAGACATACCTCTTTCTTTTTCTCGGGCCAATTAAATACCCAAGGTTGATAAGTAGCGATATTCGCAGGAAGCACATTTGAACCAGAAATATAAGGCCCCTTCAAAACTAAGGGAAAGACACACCATATGTCATCTTTAGAATGACGAGGAGTATTATTCTTGCCAGAATGCCAATCAATATCTTGCATAAGTACTTTATCATCAGCAATGTTATCTTTTCTCTTCAAGCGGACACCCCAGTGAGTACTATCTTTCTTCATGGGTATTAATTCACAATTTTCAAAGAAGCTTTCTCGTATATTTTTCAAATGAATATTTCCAAATCATTAAAATTTGGATCTCTAGCTTCTTTTTGATAAAGAGACCCTTTACCAAGTACCACGGTTAGCGAATTCAAGGATTAAACGAATACAAATCCCCACTCGGCTTGGTAGATGGCTCATGAGAAGTTCGCATGAGCAAGAATTTCAAAACAAAGGAAGGTTAGGATCATAGAGAGGAATGGGAAGGCTAGCGAGAATCGACCAAGCGAAACTATGATTTCTTTATCATCACAATGATGATCGAAAAACAAATTTAGCGAAAGAATGGATTTATCCCTTGATCGGGAATGGTGGTTAATGTAAAACCTCTCCCTTCGAGATCTTTCTGAATTCCTTCAAGAGAAGTTTCGTATTTACGACCAGCTGGAGCCATTTTCAGTATGGGAATGAAAAAGAAATTAAAGATCAAAAGAAATAGAAACAAGAAAATTTATAGCAGCAAGAGCGAAATTTACTGAGAAACAAAGAAGAAAAGTTGCGAAAAAGATAAGAAGGAAAGTAAAAAGAAGAAGAAAAGAATGAGAAGAATAGATATAGAGAGAAGAATTCTCGAGAAGATAAGCACATTTAATGAGAAGAGTAGACGTGAACGGTTGAAAAATAGCGGTTGAAAAGGACGTGTCAAGAAATGGATGGAAGAAGAGATACGTAATAAATTCTCGTATAAAGCACGAATCATGTCAATACGTAAGAATATGGAAAAATGAACGATCATGCATTTTGAAGCACTAATTCTCATGACATTCTCTCCTTCGCAGAGAAGACATGAGAAGAGGCAAGATGTAGGATCGAATATCGCAACATCAATACCTTTGCGAAATCTTTATACAACACACTCGCGACGATATCGCAGATCAAGTTACGTAAATGACGTAATGATGACGATGCCTAAACACGAGAAAGATGTGGAGACCTAGCGAGATTTAGGAGTGTTGCGAAATCTAACACTTGTATACTTGCGAGAATATCGCAAGTCAGATCCTAAAATAAAGGACAACTTAGCTGTCACCCACTATGTAATATCCTATATAAAGAGCCGATCAGGCTTAAGAGAGAGAGAGAGATCTTTTGAGAGTAGAGAGAAAGTTTGGAGGAGGGAGAAAGTCTAGAGCAATAGTTGTATTCTTGATTTAATTTCCTTTTTGTAAAATTCTTTAGGGTTATTTGATTTTTGGTACTTACATTTTGACCAACATTAGTGTTTGGTCTAACATTTGTCCAACTTAGGTTTGGTACCTGGAAATCACGTTGATCAAGCTTTTGACCGTCTATGACCATATTTTAATTAAATTTATATTTTAATTAATAATGGGTTTACAAGTATACCCTTATAGGAGGACTAAAATCCAACGGCTTTGATGAAACCTTAAATCAGCTTTCTACTTCATCTTCTTTCGCCTCCGCAAACACTACAACTCGCATCACCCATGAACGAAAATTTCAATTGAAAAACAGCCTTCTTCGTATCGAATTTTCTCTTCTTCACTGCATAATCCCATGAACAAATTCAACCATTCTGCATAACCCCGTAAACTGATTCAAATCAAAACCCTATTTAAGAAGCAACTACCCAAATCTAATCAATTTCTCCCTCAAATCCAATAAATCCCTCTTCCTCTCTACATAACCCCATGAATAGATTCAACCAAAAACCCAATCAATTCCTCTTCCTCTTTGCATAACCTCATGAACGGATTCAAACAGAAACCCAATCAAGTAGCGAATAAAGAATTGAAGTGTTGTTGCCGGGATTTGGTTGAGATGGGTATGAATCTGATGAGAATTGAATGAAGAGAAGAGAGCGGATCTCAGTCTTGATTCGAGTGACTCGTAGACGGTGATAATGAGCTTTAACGAAGAAGAATGAAGGGGTTGAGCTGTTGTTGAGCAATTGATGTAGGAATTAAAATCTAGGGTTGAACTCGAAAAAAATTCAAGTTAGGGTTTGAAGAATTTAATTTATTCAGAGGAAAATGAAGAATATATGCAGTTTAGATGAATGGCATTTTGAAGAATGGGTATGATCTAGAAGTTGTTTTTAAACCAAGAAATTACAAAGAAGAATATGGAGAATATTTGGTTGCAGTCAGGTGGATCCGTGAAGAACAATTGGGTGCTGATGGAGTTTGTTTAGCTATGGAATAATGGTTTGAGGGTGATGTGATGGTTGGATGGTTGTTTTGTGTTTGAATCGGATACAACCGGTGTTGTAAATTGGTATTGGCAGAGCTATTGAAATTGGTATTGGTTGCGGTGTATTGAAATTGATGGGTGATATCTAATTCTTTGAATTGGATTTGAAATTGAGATATGTAATTGGGTATCTTCACTGATGAAATCTTTTTGGGGGAATTGTTGTCAAGAACAAGAAATTTTTCGGCTATATTCTAAGTGGTGATGGTGATGTCAAGTTCTTTGTGGCTTGTGGCACTATGATGGTGGTGGTTGCAGACTTGCAAAGATCAAACCCTATGTTGACCTAACAGAGTCAATGAAATTTTTAACAATATGAAGGGTAAAATAGTAATTGCGTAAATATATTAGATTGCAAATTAATTAAAACTTGACCTAACAAAGTCAATGGAAGTCAACGTGATTTCCAGGTACCAAAACCTAAGTTGGACAAATGTTAGACCAAACACTAATGTTGGTCAAAATGTAAGTACCAAAAACCAAATAACCCAATTCTTTAACTCAATTAATAAAAAGTGTGATTGTTAATCTTAAAGATGGGTTGATTATTATGAATTCTTGTGAGGGATGTATTGTAGGATTTCCTGCAACTACAAATCCAGTACGAGCAAGGTAGAAGGGAGTATGAAGAAGATGGACCATTTCCTCAAAGATAGAGACATGCTGCGGTCCATGATGTGCTGAAATTACACTTTCCATTGGTGTATGATCCTGAGATCTTTGTACAACCAGCTAGTATTCCTCCTCCTCAAAATGGAGGCGAGATATAAAAACTTCACCACCTCCATTTACAGGTTTTGTGGGTAAACCTCTCTGTAAACCCTCACGAGACTAAACTCGTCCCGTAGGGTCGCCTAGTGGTTGAATGGCTTGTTACACGGGTTAAGTGTAATCGTGGGTCAGACGACAATGACATGGATTTATAATGTTTCCGTATTTTTCACCATTTTTTTTTCGGGTTTTGTTTTTAATTTATGAATGTGTGTGGTAATAGTGAGAAAGTAATTTTCTTGGTTAATAAATGTTGATGTGTCATGTGAAAAGGACATATTTTCCTTGTATTTTTCCATGCATTATTAACAATGATTTTTTTTTGTTTTTTTCTTTTTTGTTTGTCCAAAGATAGTTATTTGAGTATTGTACTCACATATCTTGTTACATATCTTCAAATTTTTGGAGATTTCTTTTTCTTTATTTGATATCCCTACCCACATGATTCACTCAACCAATTTATGGTGTGTTGGTTAATTGACGGTGTAATGACAAGTTCGAAAATATCAACTGGGTTGGTTTTCTTTAAAAAGTAAGGTTTATCTGGAAAACAGTAACCATCCATTGAGAAACGTTTTGGGCGTTTTTGAGCAGTGATAGTCTTTTGGATTAAGTAAGGGTTTCTTTGCCACCTGTTCGAAGATAAAAAGGATTGTCACCAAACACATAATAGACCCTCTATAAGTAGTCTGGGTATTAAGCCTAACTGAAACACCCTCAACTACTCTTAGTTTCGTTATCTCCTTTTTTATTCTATCATACCCATTTTTTCAGCTTTTACATACCACAATATGGCTGCATATTCAACCAAAGAGGATGTCGCGTTAATTCGTGCTTATTGTGTTGTTGCTAGTGATCCTATTATTGGCAGAGAGATGGAGGCGAGGGTTTTTTGGGCCCGAATACTAGGGGAATTTAGAGCAGCAATTGACGACGACACTGCAAGAAACACCAAGTCAATACAGAACCGAATCTCAAACTTGAAAAAATATGTTAAGAGATACGTCGGCAAGTTTATAACGTTGCCGGGGAATGGCTGCCGTGGGTTATAACGTTGCAACGGCTGTAAGTTTATTAAAAAATTATTATTTACGTTCTTTTTGGAGACATTATCAGTAAACTAACACGATAAATGAATTTCACCCAGTATCGTCAAGGACAAATTGCATATGAAGAGGAA
Source organism: Papaver armeniacum (assembly GCA_023531295.1). Classification (NCBI taxonomy): domain Eukaryota; kingdom Viridiplantae; phylum Streptophyta; class Magnoliopsida; order Ranunculales; family Papaveraceae; genus Papaver; species Papaver armeniacum. Next base: position 12,985 of record JAJJWW010010537.1, on the reverse strand, counting down.
GGAATAAGATGGACACATGGAGCGGTTTTCCATATTCTAAAGACGCAATTTGGTGGGGACTATGATCCTGAGTTCTTTCCTTCTCCGTTTCAGGGCAATCCAGAAGATAGAGCGGAAGCTTAAGACAGCATCACCATCTCTACAGGTTTTGTGGGTAAACCTCTCTGTAAACCCTCACCAGACTAAACTCGTCCAGTAGGGTCGCCTAGTGGTTGAAAGGCTTGTTACACGGGCTAAGTGTAATCGCGTATCAGACGACAATGACGTCTATTTATAATATTTCTGTGTTTTTGGTTTTTATTGGTCCTCTAGCATGTATTCGAATCATTGGTCACTTGGATTAATGCTAGTGATAAAGTGTGGTCCAACTATTATAAATAATAATTTAATTTCATATGGACAAAGAGTTCCTATTGCGAAAGACAGGTCGATTACACTCATCTAGTGGGGAGACATGTAGCACCTTTTCTACAACACTAACATTAAATGAGATTGCACGCCCGTGATGAGTGACTCGTAGGACAACACATATCTTAATTTTTCCTATAAATAGATGCACTTGCACCGAGATGGAATACACAATTTTGAACATCTTATTTGATTTTTCTTCTATTATTTTATACCATTTTTTCTAAATGGATGCTGAATTCACCGTTCAGGAAGATATTGCAATTGTTCTTTGGATGGGTTAGTGTAATGACAAACTCTGGTTGTGTAAGGTGTAGATAGACCCCCCCCCCAAACATATGGCATCTGGTCCATAACCATTTTGTTGAAAACAGTTCCAATCCCAACCGTAGATTGAAGCAAGCCATAAGGATCAGGTTTGGGAGCATAAAAAGAGACGTGAAATTGTATGTAAGCCTCCAAGGCAAACTAATTATATACGTTCCACCAGGACTCATTACAGGGTATATGGATATCGTAAGTAATTATAGTTACAAATACTGATTTTAAATAAACATGCTTTTGTTCCATACTCTATCATTTGATTGTTTGTTCACTTCATGCAGGAATCAATGACCAAAGCATATTTCCTTGAAAAAAAACAGTCGCCCCTTCAGATTTTACGAATGCTACCTCCTTATGAAGGACGTATTCTACGAGTACAATCCGAGGAGGTTGTATAGGCACGCACCATAATAGGTCTCGATATGCTACAGTTCAATGAAGTTGAAGTGGGATGACCCATTGGTTTATTATGTTTTATTGTGTGTTTTAGTTTGGTTAATAGATGTTTATGATGTTAAGTGTGGTCTTGCGTATTGTGTTTTTCTCCTTCTTCCAATGAGGCAGTGAACACCTTTTATAATGACGAGTTTATTATAAACATCTTAGTACATCATAGCGAATAATTCAAAAACCTAACTCACTTTCGTAGGAATCACGGTTACACTTAGCACGTGCAACAAGCCTTTAAACCGTAAGGTGTTTCAAACGGACGAGTGTTGTCTCGTGAGGGTTGAGAACATATTTACCCAAAAAATCTTATGTAAAACCTAATAAGTACCTTCCCATTCATCAGGAACTCCATTAAGATCACTTTTGAGTTATGTTAGAAGGTCCACACGATACTTGGTTTTCATAAATTCAAAAACTTCAATGTGAGGAAAATCCACCCCATTATCTCGACGGTACCCCTCCTTTGCCAGTAACTCCTGCAAAACCAGATAAGAAATATAAACTATTAATACATTCTGATTAAATTTAAATCACTATATAGAAATGGTTAAAACATTTACCAGTGTCGATTGGGTCATCTCTTTGGGATTAGGGTGTTTATCGAATGCGTGTTTCCATTTGGAAACGAAAGCTAGAAAGTTGAGATTTGATTAATCTGCACCTATCCTTTATTTGGTTTAATGTTCTTCCCCTTTCTGTTCGATACTCCTCCTTGTAACAGTGAAATACCCGGAACCAAAAAAAAATCTTCACTTACGCTACCTCGTCTATAGGCTTCACTGTTAAATTGATCCACCCATTATTTCATTATTACAAGATCTTCAGCGGAATCAAATTCAGACACTGTAGCTTATGATCTGGGGGGCTAAAGTAAACCACTAAATTTGAAGTGTGAAATACGTTGGGGCAACCCATCCATTTATAGGTTCCAAATTACCAGTAGCTGTGTAATTTTTTTTTAAACCCATCCCTTACCTTACTGTTCATAAACACCCTTTACTGTTTTAGGCACCTCTTGGATGATGGGGAAAGACCAATCCCGTTTAAGAACAGATATTAGAACGACCCTTGGCTGTGTTATATTGTCAGAAACAGGTGTCGCAAACACAAGAAAACTTCATCTTTATTTTGACTACTCAAAATAAAGCCTGACAAATTATGACATTTAACAGTGTGGAAGAAAATGTAGGGAAAATAACATAGACACCTCAGTACCTATTCACAGACACAGCCTGTCACGTTGCATTATTAACACCGAGTCTTAACTAATGACTCTGTCTAGAACATTGTCATACTGTTTGGTTAACACGCATCAGTTTATAGTGTGTCGAAGGGAGGACACATCCCTTAATATCCTATAAAAAGAGACCTTTGTATAGATAATTGCACACCCCAAGTCTGAACATCTTATTAAATATATACATCTAATCTTTTATTTGTATTCAGCAATATGGATCCTACATCAACCCCTCGAGAGCAAAGGGCATTTATAGCGTCATGGATTGCAGTAACTACAATTCCAGTTTCAGAACGAGCAGCTACATATGAAGATAACTTTTGGCAACTGGTACATTACCATTTTTTGTGAACTTTTTGAATCCTAAGCAAAGATCAAGAGATGATATAAGAATTCATGATAAAAGAATACTGAGGCATGTTATGATGTATGCTATCATCCAATCTAAACTTTTCAGAAACCTCGCCTCTGGTTCTAATACAAATGATATTGTAAGTAATTTGTGCTTTCGTTTGTTATTTGTAAAACATTAGTTTTGAGCGCTATATGAATGGTTTCATTGTTGAGTGCATGTAGGAATCGATGGCGAAAAGACAGTTCCGAAAGGAAAATGATATCAGATTCATGTTTTATGAATGCTACCTTCTTTTGAAGGACGCCGTGGATGAATTCAACCCGTTGGTCATAGCAAGGCGCATGGGGTAATGTAACAACACCGTTTTTATTGGTTTTGTGGGTATAACTCTTGTAAACCCTCCCGAGATACCACTCGGCCGCTAGGGACACCTACCGGTTTAAAGGATTGTTGGCCGTGTATTATCGAACTTTTATATCGGATCGCTTTACGTGTACTAATTTTAAATTAACTAAATAAATTAAATTATGTTTCAAATCGCTTAAATTGTTGTTACTAGACGTTGTATCCTAAAAAATATCTCTGGGGAAAAAAAACACAATCATCATAATAAATTGTCCTATTATCTATTCCTCGTTTACTTATTACGACAGGGAAAACTGTGAATGATAAATCAAGGAAGTGATTTAAAGTGTCTGACATGAAGGGGTTTTTTATTGGGCCTCTCAACCCACTTGCAAAACAAGATAAGCCTTACACATCATCGCTACATGAAAGGACTGTTACAGAAGGTCCTCTATAAAATCACTTATTCGTCAACCAAAATTATAGTGCAAAACATAAGATATTCAATCCATCCAGTTACATCTTCTCCGGGAATATTGTTTCTTCTCGTCCCTTCTATCCGGCAAGCACAACACACTTATAATGGCTCGGTATACCGTCGAAGAGGATGTTGCAATCACAAATGCGTGGGAAAGTGTTTGTACCCTTCTCGAGGTTGACCATCACATGGTTCCGGCTAATACGGTTTGGAACCGCATATTCGAAAATTACACACAACAGTTCACAAAAATTCATCAAAGAACAACGTCAGCTATAAAGGGTAGGCTCAGAGTAATTAAAAAGGGGGTGAGGGTTTACGTGCGTTACCAGAAAGAAATTTATATTGACCAGAACCGATCTCCTCTATGAACAGTTGAGAGGCTTTTAAGTAGTTTATCTTTTTACTCAAACCACTTGGTTTTATTCTTCAACAAAAACACTTACCAACTTATGAAATTTTTTTTGGTGTAGGAGCGATATGCAAATAGGAAATACGCTCGGGATACAGGAAAAGAATTCATGTTTTATCAATGCTACCTAATCATGAAGGCTAACTTCCCGAAACTAAACACGATACAACCACCACCAAATCCTCCTCAAGATGGAGAGGAAGATTAAAACAACCGCATCAACGACATGATAGTAATGGTTTTGTGGGAATACCTCTATGTAAACCCTCACGAGACAAAACTCGTCCGTTATGGCCACATAACGGTTTAAATGCTTGACGCACATACTATGTGTTGCCTTGCTTTCGGCGAAATTTATCTAAGTTTAAGATTAAATAATCGTTTAGAGATCTTTAATTATTCAATCCATGTATCCCTAAGGTTAATATCAATTTATTCATAATGGTGTATGTTTAACCAACGCTCACTCTGAGAAAGTATACGCAAATAACTTGTTGTATAACATAAGAGTGTAAACTGGGTGTAGGTAAAAAAGGTCAAACAAATATAAAATGGGCGCGCCAGTTGTAACGGCGTATTTGGAGTACGCCCTTTTAATCACTGTGGCATGCCGTTCCTAATGGCGTGTGGAAGAATATTTCCAATAAGTATTCGCTGGTACGCAGTTAGGAATGACGTATGATCCTTTTTTGATACGCCGTTTCAAAGGGCGTTGTTGATGGTGTTTTCTAGCTCAGGGCTAAATTTGTAAAAGTCTATCTACCTGACCCGGCATCAGATGTAGTAGACATTGATATGTCTATATTCCGCGGGGAATTTGGAGAATATATCAAAATCGCACGAGTACCTATGTCTCTCTTCGTATTATATCGAAACTCAAGCTCCTGGATGAACTGTTCACTAGTATAGAGCCTAATGAGTGTATAAGCTCCTAGCTGCAGTACTCACAAATGTCGGAGCCTGTTGAGTACTTTTTTGTGCTTATGTTCCTTGGCAGAACCCTTAATATTGGTATGGCATGACGGATTTGTGTTCACTCGCAGCAGAGTAGCACGAACCTCCAAGTACCAAGGTTAAGGCCCTTGCACAAAATACTCAGTCAGAAAGCAAAGAATAAACAGAGTCGCGGAGTAGGAGCAACAATGAAGGGAGTGTGGCCATGCCATAGGATAACCAGAGCCACTTGGCCACGCCCCATGCTACCTAACTGCCCTTACTCTTTTGTCGACCAATCGGGTCGCTTTAAACCTCGCCACACTCCCATGAGTTGTGGCTGGGCCCATACCTTAGGCCCCAATTTTCATCGACCAATCGGAGTCGCTCTAAAGCCGCAACACACACACTGCAGAAGTGTAGCCACGCCCATGCTTGGCCGGACCCTCTCCTTCCTATCGACCAATCAGGTCACTTTAAAATGCGCCACGAGCACTAGAGGTGTGGTCGCGCCTTATGTTTGGCCGGCCCCTTTTCTTGACCAATCAAGTCGCTCTAAACTCACCACCATAACATTAAAGGCCAAACACACCTGTCGTGCCACCATACTAATCGGCAAGCCAAACGCGCCTGCCAAGAATAACATATTAATCGGCATACCAACATGCCACTCTGCTTGATAACATGCCAATGTGCCACAAATGACACCACTACGTGCTAATCCACTTTCTATTCGTGGCCAATGCCATAACGGACTCCAATTAGGATTTCGTGATCGAAACAAAGACTTTTTAGCCGAAACCATAATTTTTGGTCATAGTCCACAACATGCCACGAGCCACTTTAGCCTTGGCCATGCCGTCAAGCCCTAACTTTGGCCACGGCGCCAAATCCTAGCCTTGGCCATGCCGCCAAGCCCTAACTTTGGCCAAGGCGCCAAATCCTAGCCTTGGCCATGTGGCCCGCCAAATCCTAGCCTTGGCCACGCCGCTGGCAGCCCTAACTTTGGCCACGGCGCCAAATCCTAGCCTTGGCCATGCCGCAAGCCCTAACTTTGGCCACGGCGCCAAATCCTAGCCTTGGCCATGGCGCCAAGCCCTAACTTTGGCCACGACGCCAAATCCTGGCCTTAGCCACGCCGCCAAGCCCTAACTTTGGCCACGACGCTAATCCTAGCCTTGGCCATGTCGCCAAGCCCTAACTTTGTACACGACGCCAAATCCTGGCTTTGGCCATGCCGCCAAGCCCTAACTTTGGCCACGACGCCAAATCCTAGCCTTGGCCATGTTGCCAAGCCCTAACTTTGGCCACGGTGCTAAATCCTAGCCTTGGACACGCCGCCAAGCCACAGGCGTGGCCATGCCACAATGCCACAGACGCGACTATGCCACCATGCCGTAGGCGCATGCCACTACGCCGCCGCTATGCCGTTATGCCATTAACAGGTGCCAACAGAATGTGGCCATAATCAACGGCTACCCTTCCTCATGAGATGCAATCTCAAAAATCCAAGTTCGCCACCGAGCTGACAGACTTGTGGCAATTTTTAGGCGACCAGTCGCTTAAATCTAGTGGCCATGGCTACGCCAGGCGCCACTTACACCACCGTGCCACTGGCATGCACGAGCTATGCCAGTCATGCCACAACGCCACTGGCATACACCAAAAACGCCACTATGCCATTACCAGGCGTCAACAGAAGATAGCCATAATCAACGGCTACCCTTCCTCATGAGATGCAATCTCAGCCATTCAAGTTCGCCATCAATCGACAGACTTGTGGCAAGCTTCAGGCGACCAATTACCTAAATCTAGTGGCCATGGCTACGCCAGCGCCACTTACACCATCGTGCCACCGGCATGCACGAGCCATGCCATATTGCCACATTGCCACCGGGGTATACACAAAAAACGCCACCGCACCATTATCGGGTGCCACCACAAGGTAGCCATAATCAACGATTACCCTTCCTCATGAGATGTGATCTCAGCCATCGAAGTTCGCCACCGAACTAACAGACTTGTGGCAAGTTTTTGGCGACCGGCCAAGACGAGCCTAATAGCATCATATGTTATTTTCATACGGCAAGCCTCTTGATTTTAACTTGCCACACGTAGCAAATGTTACATGTTTTCCACGAAAACACTCGAGACATCAAATATGTCACAAAATGGGGGATACTTATCAGGGTATTGGTCTGGCGGTTTACAGCGTGCAGCGTGCGATATGCCCGTTGTAGGAAAGTTTCATGAAGTAGGACAATTAATGGCGGCAAGAAGTAACGGGTGTAAACGGATCCACTTCCTTCATCACGGAAGCATAGGTTTCTGGCGGTTATGCGTTACTCCATTCTTCGACCACTCAATCGCTTACACTTCCTACGAGACCGGGCACGTTTTAATATGACTTGTATAAATAGGCTTCACCTATTTCCACCAAACAACAAGTTTTTGGTCGGCAACAACATAGTATCCGGAAATCATCGAGAACTGATAGATTTTCACTCTGCAAGCTAGTTCCACTTTCTGATACAATTCATAAAACAAGCCACATCTTCAGAATTAACCATTCTAGTCTCAACACTCTCTTCGCTTCCCTCCCTAAAACCAACCCTTATCCTTCACTTTGTGACCGAAGCAAGTCTGGAACGGCCATTTCTTGGTTTAGGCCAGGATTGTACAGATTGATCTCTCGAATCAAAAGTACTCCAGTGCAGTACATTGTTTAGGGTTTAGATTCGTTTCTCATCCACACACCCAAAATTACCAAAACCAGCAAAACAGTTTTCACCCATAAACAATTACGACTACACAAGTGGGAGATTAAATCTCTCGGTTACAAAATTTAATTCCCAATTTCATTTTCATCCCAATTGGTCTTAGGCCAAATTCAAACCCATTTTCAATTTCCTAAATTTCTCAAGATGGTTGATCTTAGAATGCTTCGTAAACCCTCAATCCCAATTTTACTTCTCCTAGCACCGAAAATACTCCACATGTTATCCCTGAATATGTTCTTTCATTCAAAACCATTGTCGAGGCTATGGAGTCTCGATATTTAACAACTATTCATGATTTGACGAAAATCCTGAATGATATTGTCGAGAATCAAGCTACTATTGTCAAGACGCGGGACAGAGTATTTACGCTTTTGAAAGCGCTGACGGATCAACTGTCAAAGGAACCAACGCGTATTCATTCTGTGGGAGGCGCTATCATTTTGGATCAATGCTGATGGTGGTAGTCTTTTTCCAAGATTCATATTCCTACTCCTAGTGAGGAGGATGAAGCCTATGGTCACGCCGAATGGAAAGGCATCCACCAAGCTAACTTGTCTACTCATGAAGATCAAAAGATGTTTTCTCAAGATCAGAGAAAGAAGACTCGGGGATTTATCACATTCTCATCGAGTCCTCGCAATGAAAAGGTGATTTCATTATGTGCATCCTTCCGGAAAATATCAATTCACATATTGCATCGAGTCGCTAAGAGATCCACTTTGCTTTACTCATCGATCCGAACTCTCCGTAATGAAGAAGCTCGTAAAGACGTTCGGGAAAGCAGCGTCTTTCTAATAAAATATCCAACCTCCAGTCGATCGCTAATGAAGGAAGAAAGAGAAAAACTCCATCAACGGAACAACAACCCAAACGTGTGGCACCAGCGCATCAGATGGCTTCACCCCAGAAGGTCGCGGCTAAGGTTCCTGTGAAACAACAAGAAACTAGATATGCTGCTCCAAACTTCCCATTCCCGATCGAGAAAGTAATCGAACTCCTGGAAGTATGGATTCAAGACGATGCCATCAAACTACTTCCTGTTAGGCGCCTACGAACTGAAGAACAAATGGCAAATCCCAAGTATTGCCATTACCACAGGTTCGTCAATCATCCTACCAAGAAATGTAATGCTCAAATGCATCGTCCCAAGAAAAGGTAGATTCAGGGGAATTGCGCCAAGGGACTGGAGATCCTCTGTCTTTTCGTGGATCGGCATTAAGATGTTACACAAATAATAAGGGACGACGGGGGACTCCTCGCGCCGATTAATCACATACAAATAAACTCGAATTTGCAACCTGAAAATTCTGTTTCGTGGAGAGACCCTAAGAGAATAAAGTATGTGGCCGTATCGGACGAGAGCAAAAAAGGAATGGCCAACACCAATGTACCATTCGCAAGCGCAGTCATCACGTCCCATGGCGTTACATCCTCTACCACTAACACCAGCGGCACCGGAAGCATCCCCTATGACGTGACGCCTCTTATTACCAGAGCAAGAGCCGCCGCTACTCCTAATATTTCTTCGATCATGACCGCCTCCAATCATCACCAGAGTTGTCACCACTTCTTTGTCAGGAAGAGAGACTGGAGGAGCCAGAAGAAACCAACCTTCCCATTACCATTATCGATTTAATGGAGAGACAGAAATTTCTTGCAAAAACTCATACGGACATGGCCACAACTCGAAGGAGCCTCTTCAACGCTTTTCTCCGTGGCCGCTCCGCTTCAACGTTAGCTCCCGGGTCGCAACATTCTCCCCTATAGCCGCCACTCCTCCTTGCCAAGGATTGTGCCGCAGACGCCACGCCTTCCCCGCCAAGTATCGTGTCGAGACGCCACACTCTCCCCGCCGAGGATCATGATCGCAGCCCCAGGGTTTGTAGTCGTGGCCACCTTTTGATCCATACTGCTAAAGCTCGTGGTCGTGGACAGGTTTACTCGCTCGTTTGTTGATACCAGCCGAGCTTCACCATAGCAACAATTACTACAAAGTCACCAAAGACGGATGCAAGACGGGCGATATCTTTATCATGGTCAACCCACCGACCATACCAGATAGAAACATGTAAACCACACTTGGGACCGAGGCCTCTACACGGAATCCCTTCATCATTAAAGCTCAAAAGACACGGTCAACCAAAAGGTCATAACTACGACAAGGTCATCTACTCTTCAAGGGTGTAGCGTAAGAATATCATCACCTCTCTGTCTAGAAGGCGCCCGCAACACTTTACGAGGCCGCAGCGGCGGATCCCAAGCCTCGCTGGAGAAAATAACTTCGTAAACTAAAGAGAAATGCGACTGGGGACTGCTCATTACAATCCATCCTGACAACCATCAAAGACTCCAAAAGCAAGCCACAGAGATACATTCACATATCCGTCCACGCCATCGGATCTAACAGAAGTATAACTGAGGACTGCTCACCGCATCCCGCTCCATGCAATAGTCCAAAATTCAGAAGATGGTTTAAATGATGTCACTTGGAACGAAGTCCTTAAAGACTTGATAGCAACACATCGGCAACGGAACGTCTCTCAACTCATTTATTTTACCCAATGGCTGCGGAAGAATTCGACCATACAAGCATCCACAACATATCATCATCGCAATCAGAAAATCTAGGTACCAAATAACCTAAAGTCAAGGATGAACCAACAACGCAACCACAATCTCCAAGATTGGACCTGACATTATTTCATCCATCCATCCCAAGAGCGCAATGGAGTTTGGTAAATTTTGAAATTCATCGGAGAGGTTAGATACTGCTCTTCCGGAGTCGAACCTTATTACACATTCTGAGAAGATCGATAGTACTTGTTGGGTGGATACATGCGAGAGCACCTACCTTGAGTTCTCCCGGCTTGCCTTGTCATGATTATAACTATTGGAGATTGCTTTGATTGCCATTAATGCTCGCTCTACCATTGCTAACGAAATGACGAAGAGGAGCCGATGTTGCGTATGAAAGCACGGCCGGATGAACAACAAAAACGAGAAGAGGGTCGATACCCCTTTTCATACGAACGCAGCTTCTAGTTTGAACGAATAAGGATTCATTATTGCTCCTTGAACGAGAATAGATGACTAGACACACCACACTCATGCTTCATAGCCGAACAAGTAGTGTGCCAATATCTCTCGCTCCATGATCAATCACAGCGCATCAAAGACGAGGAACACCAAATCGGGAACCTACAACGCTCCATGGCTCCGGACTCAGTGGTCAAGCCAACTCACCATGGATCCAGACTCCGTGGTCAAGCCAACTCTCCATGGCTCCAGCACTTTATGGTTAAGTTAGCGCCAACGCTCCAGCATTCCGTGATCCAACCAGCAAGCCTTCCAATTTCCATTTCCACCGTTCCACGAACTCAAGCCATCAGCGCCACCATCACCATTTGGTAGCCAAAGTTCCAACGCCACTATCACCATTTGGTAGCCAAAGTTCCAGCGCCACCGTCACCATTTGGTAGCCAAATTTCCAAGACCACCATCACCATTTGGTAGTCAAGTTCCAACCGCCTTCATCACCGTTTGGTAGCCAAGTTCCAGCGCCATATTTACACCATTCCACGGACCGAAGCCGCTTCACCATCCCATGGATCAAGCCAGCTTCACCATTCCACTGGACCGAAGCTAGTTTCACCATTCCACTGGACTCCACGGACCAAGCCACTTTCCACCATTCCATGGATCGAAGCCAAGTGCCATCTCCATACGTTCCGTGACTCCAGCCAACTAAGCGCCATCCACCGATCCGCGGACAAGTTGCAGCGCCATCTCTGCCCAAAGACCCTATGGCCAAGCGGAGTTACGTAAAGTCTCCAATACAAGGATCACGGATTCCTCATGCCTCCTGCCAAAGGTTAGCCAAATTCTCCCTGGCAATTTCTTCATGACTTGCACTTTTGATTTTTATCCTTGTCTGTCACCATTCCATGCTTACCCCGCAACGATTCCACTGTTACGAGCTAAGCAAGGGACTTAATATTGATGGTGGTTTTTAGCTCAAGGCTAAATTTATAAAAGTATATCTACCTGACCCGACATCAGATGTAGTAGACATTGATATGTCTATATTCCGCAGGGAATTTGGAGAATATATCAAAATCTGACGAGTACCTATGTCTCTCTTCGTATTATATCGAAACTCAAGCTCCTGGATGAACTATTCACTAGTATAGAGCCTAATGAGTGTATAAGCTCCTAGATGCATTACTCACGAATGCCGGAGCCTACAAAGTAATTTTTTGTGCTTATGTTCCCTGGCAGAACCCTTAATATTGGTATGGCATGGCGGATTTGTGTTCACTCGCATCAGAGTAGCACGGACCTCCAAGTACCAAGGTTAAGGCCCTTGCACAAAAATACTTAGTCGAAAGCAAAGAATAAACAAAGACGCGGAGTAGAGCAACAATGAGGGGAGCGTGGCCATGCCATAGGCTAATCCGCGCCACTTGGCCACGCCCATGCTACCTAACTGCCCCTTACTCCTTCGTCGAACAATCAAAGTCGCTTTAACCCGCCACACTCCCACGAGTTGTGGCCGGGCCCATACCAGCCGGCCTCAGCCTCATCGACCAATCAAGTCGATCTAAAGCCGCCACACTCACACCGTAGTGTAGCCACGCCATGCTTGGGACCCTCTCCTTCCTATCGACCAATCAGGGTCACTTTAAATGCGCCACGAGCACTGGAGGTGTGGTCGCGCCTTATGTTTGGTCTACTTTTCTGACCAATCAAGTCGCTCTAAACTCACCACCATAACATTAAAGGCCAAACACACCTGCCATTGCCACCATACTAATCGGCAAGCCAAACGCGCCCTGCCGCAACAACATATTAATCGGCATACCAACATGCCACTCTGCCGCAGTAACATGCCAATGTGCCACAAATGATGCCACTACGTGCTAATCCACTTTTTATTCGTGGCCAATGCCATAACGAAATCCAATTAGGATTTCGTGATCGAGATAAAGACTTTTTAGCCGAAACCCTAATTTTTGGTCATAGTCCACAACATGCCACGAGCCACTTTAGCCTTGGTCATGCCGTCAAGCCCTAATTTTGGCCACGGCGCCAAATCCTAGCCTTGGCCACGCCAACAGCCCCAACTTTGTACGGCGCCAAATCCTAGCCTTGGCCATGCCGCAAGCCCTAACTTTTATTACTTCACGCAAATCCTAGCCTTCGCCCACGCCGCTAAGCCCTAACATTGGCCACGAAGCCAAATCCTCGGACTTAGCCACGCCGC